>OZ038484.1:98443679-98466179 GCA_964036315.1 Acanthosepion esculentum
CAATTTAAAAAGTCTGTATTGTAGATTGCGACGAAATTCCTGCAGCGTAACCTTTCGCAACGACATCAATATTCGACAATAGAAGATCAATTGCATCTCTTCCCGTTTTTGCATGCAAAAGGTTGATCGCTGCTTATATTAACGATTTATTGTATTTATTATTTATAAGTCGAACCTCTTTGGGCTTCTTGAAAATCTCTTCTTGCTGCGAGTAAATAATATACGTGAGATATTACAGAGAGTGCCATAGATAAATTCTCGTCTAAATTATGCAAAACTGAAAATAACCCTGGCATCTCACTTTAACAGATATATTTACCAAAATTACACAAAAATATCTTGAAATGCTAAATAGTAAATATATTCAATAAATTCACCAATGCCTTCACTCATGGCCACCGGAATCGCCTGCATCTCTTCTGGGCGTTTCCTTGTTTAAGTTGGTGAATGCTGCCATAATCCTTGCCTTCAGTTTCCCTTTTACTGTTACAAGGGGTTTTGTAGGTCTCTCGAACAACTGCGCCCCAAACATAATAATCAAAGAGGTTTTTGTCTGGGGAGGTAGATCACCAGACTTAAGGGGTAATGTCGTCTCAGAAATTGTCTGGCAGCCATGGCTTGGTTCTCAAAAAACCTAACCTTACAACTCACCTTAGAAAAGGAATGAATCCGTCTCCGACCCTCCACAAAGCTATGGGCAAAAAGCAGGATGTACTGAACTCTAAAACCTTGAATGGCAACGGGTCTAGGAGAAGGACAAATTGAATACAACTCGAATATCGAGCGCCAGCCGACGAAACCGTCTTCCTCTCCAGACTCAGATATGGCTAGAAGGGTAATTGGAACTGCAGCAAAACTAAAAAGATGTATGTTAAAGGGCGGAAGAAGTCCTCAGATTTATCGGCTATCCGTTACAGCTATGGGTTAAATAACCTCATCGACCCACAATTGGACAAGCGTGGTGAGTGCAACTATATCCCTGAAGACATGCTTAATCATAGTGGAGGTGGTTCCTGCAAGAGGACTGAAACTGTCCTGGATCTGCTTTTGGATTTGGATCTGTAGTATACTGCCGAAAAATATCTTACTCACATTCAGATTCCAGTGTTACAATTACAGTTTCTGCACTAGCCGGATAATTAAATTTCTGTAAATGCCTAATTCTGACGTCCCCAATATGTCGCTCAAATAATAGGTTGACCCTTTTGCTCGTAAAGCACATATTAGTTTATCCCTAGTATTCTCAACCATGTTGTTTGTTTTCGTACAGCTAAAGTTTAGTTCTTTCTTTGTGTTACTGAATCTTTATGCGAACATTTTGAACTTATATATAAAGGGTTGGGAATCAACTGGAGATTTATCTATCCACCCTACTGAGGCCACGGAGGAACACACAAGGGATGAGAGAAGGCATCAGGAACGAACAGATTCTACTCCTGAAGAATCCATCCTGACGGGAAGCCCCGACTCCTTCTCCCCTGCCAATCTCTCCGGAAGAATCCGGAAGCAGAGTCCCCAGGTAGGAGGAGAGGCCGGGTGGGGTTCAACACTTTCTTCTACCAAATATATATATATATATATATATATATATATATATATATATATATATATATATATATATATATATATAGCATAATGCATAATGAGAAGCCACGTATACTTTCTTGATATGTATATAATATGGATAAAACAACTGAAAAGTTGCAAATTAAAAGAAAAAAAATTGAATGTTTTTTGTGAAAGTATTTATTTATGTTTTTATATATTCATATCGGATATTTCAGATCGCCTCGATCTTTCCTCAGAAATACATTAAATAACTGTATTCAGAAATTTGTTTACCAGTAGAGTCCGTCGCGAGACGCGGACGTCACGTGGTGTGGAATGCAACTGTGCTTTTAATATTCCTAACGTAAATCTAACGATAATTTATTAGATGTTGTTTAAAAAGGTTTTTTTAACTATATCTAAAGAAATTTTTTAACTATTGAAATATTTTTTCTTTTTAATTTGCAACTTTTCAGTTGTTATATCCATATTATATATATATATATATATATATATATATATATATATATATATATATATATATATATATATATATATATATTTAAATATACTGACATTCAGGCAATAGAAGGACGGAAGAAAGAATGAAATGCAAATTAAAAGGATAAGTAGGGCAGGTAATTGCTCATCCGAGACTTGAAGATGTTAAAAATGTAGTGATCGGCGAATCTGCTCCGCAATGTAATCGTTCTCGGGAATAAGCTGTCTGAGTCGAACACTCTCGTTTCCAGTGAAATACGAAAAGAATTAGGATGATCTGATCCTCTGTATTTGATATGCCGTTTCCTAGGTGTAAGGGTCTGCTCTTGCGGAATTAAGGAATTTAGCTCGAGTGAAAATTACCTACGGAAACAGCGATAGATTAGTTAGAGGCTTTCGATATTTCGTTTGTGTGCAAAGCGGTGCTAGTTGTAAAATTATTCATAATCTTCAAGGCCGACTAAAGGGTTTTTAATGCTAGCAAGACTGGAAAATGTGGACTGAGCAGCTCCGGACAAGTCGAGGAAAAAAAGATTCCATTTCTGATCCTTCGCAAGTGGAATCATAATCTTTCTAGATTGGGTGTTATAATTAAAATTGTTATTATGAATGTGGTACGAATGAAAGCGGAAGTGGTAAAACACAACGGAACACAATATTTGTACATTTTTTTAAACGATGTTAAGTTACGTTTAATAAGTAATCAAGATGTGAATGTGTCTTGCGGTTGGGAGAGAGTTGGGTATTCTGTTTCAGATGCTCTTTGCAAGTTAGAGAATCTACGCACTTACATTTTTATTTTACTCCCATATGAAAGCGACTGAAATAAAACAGGGGAAAGGTTTGTGCATGCCTGTGTGTGAACGCTTCACTTTACTTATTGATATTCGACTGATATAAATTGACATTCTTTGCACTTAACATTGAATAATTAAGGAAAGTGCTGCCGAGCGTTCGGAGAATCAAATTTGTGGAACAAACATGATCTGCTACATACGCAGAAGTACTTACCATACATTTTCAGATCGATAATATCTGAACGAGTCTACGGCAGCATGCGCGACAGTCACTGGACTTTGAGTGCTAACGAAAGACGTGAGTAAAATTTAGAATATCTCCTGATTAAAAACCAGAATTTTTTTTATGAATGAATTTCGGTAAAGACACACCAAGCCTGAAGCTCGGAAAGAGAGGCTTCGAATAAAAATAATACATCAATAAAAAAATACATTAACCGATATCTAAAAGAGCATGAAAATTGTTTTTATACGCATAATATAGAGCAAAATGAGACTATTGTGAAGATTGTCCCTGGAGATTGAAATAATTTCAAAATGGAAAAAGCTATTTTCTAAGAGTTGATTAGCTGTGGCACAAGACCGAAATATGAAGAGCCTAATCTGGATAGAACCCACTATTCAATTGTAACTGATCTAGTGCAGAAACTTCCTAACCACCACACCATATCGAAGAGCCCTATGATTTTCTAAATGTAGCTTAGATGTGGCACAAGACCGAAGTATGAAGCACCTAATCTTGATAGAACCCTTACTCAACTGTAATTGATCTAGGGTAGAAACGTAATTACCACCACACAATATCGAAGGGCCCTATGATTTTCTAAATGAAGCTTAGATGTGGCACAAGGCTGTAAGTTCGGGTCACCTTGTGAGAAACGGTCTCACTGCTCAGTTATAACTGATATGGCGAGATAAGCTTCCTGAATATAACAACACGTTGTATTGCCCCTAAATGAATTTCTAAGGGTAGGTTAGACGTGGCACAAGGCCGAATGTATGGAGCACCAGTAAGAGACGATCTAACTACTCAGTTATAATTAATCTAGCGACAAAATCTTGCTAGACATTACACCACGTAGAAGTGGTCAATGATTTTTTAAACGTAGCTGAGATGGTGAACAATGCTGAAAGAACGGAGAAACAAGTGTGGATCGAACCCACAACTCAGTTTTAATTAATCAAGCTTGTTAACCATTTCACCACGCCGAAGTGCCCTTAAATTCAGAATGGAACTAAGTGTGAGGCTATCCAAAATAAATTGAACTTTAGATAGCAAAGAGTTCGGGAGATTTAAATAGTGTTGATCCTTACGAGCAATCACGTTTTATCTCATAGACAAAGAGTAATTCGATCTATTGATTGATTGAGTCGTGTTTTACGGTTGATCAAACAATGCATTGCAGGTTATTAAACTGGAACATATCATTAGATTGCAAGACATTTTCGCATTAATAATTTAGTGATACAAGTTTTACTAATTAACCCATATATTTTCCCAAGGGTATTTGCGTGTATGTGAAAGGAACGGACCAGACTGCAATTGGAGGTCGGCTCTCTGATTAACAATTCCGAGCTATTATCCAGTACACCACAAAGTTCACAGCACCTGATATTCCCATGCCGTCACCCATATCGGTACTGATCAGGCTCGCCGTTAGCTTAACTTCGGTGATCATACACTGTTTCAACGTGATATAGCCCTAGGCCAAGCGAAAATCAATAGAAGTGCTGTCATATGATGTGCATGATAATCACTCTCAGGTGTTTCTGATATGAGACTAAATAGGAGTCTAATCTAATTAATACAGCGCTGCTGGCATACATGGCAAAATATATTAAACTATTACATGAATACATCCAATCGAACAAAAAATATATATATATACATATATATATATATATATATATATATATATATATGTATGTATATATATATATATGTATGTATATATATATATATATATATATATATATATATATGTATGTATATATATATATATATGTATGTATATATATATATATATATATATATATATATATATATAGGCACGTGGAACCTCTCCAGAAAGCAGGCAAATTCATAAGTCTCAAATTTATAAAAATCTATACAAAATTGTTATCGACGCATTTGTTTTCTTGTGTTACCTGTCGCTAACTGGAACGAGAAGAGTTTTGGCACTAAACCTGAATCCATTTTATAATTTCTGAATGTTGAATTGATAAATTATGAAAATTATAAATAACACGACGTTTGTGTCAGCTGCAGCAAGTATACGATACGAAATAAGGTATTTTAACAAAGAATGAGAATTTTAATGGCAATATTTATTTTAAATGATATTCAGCTTGTTCAAGGCCAGTGAGCTACTCGAGCTAGCGTGTAACAGAGTAACAAGCGCAGTTTGTGCCGATACATGGAGGAGATGACGGTTAACCCTAGATTTAAACAGGAAAAGATAGCAGCAATCACGGAAGCATGCTCTTTGGAGTCGATTCCACAAAGCATCGTTACGTGAGAAGATAGGGTTTGGTTTGGTTTGATTTACGGCATATCAACTTCAATGGCTTATTTAACACCGACACAATTTTTATTGCTGATAATATGTTTTTCTTCAAAAATCTATTTCTTGGAATATTTTTCCTTGACGAAATCTATAGCTGGTAATATTTTTTTTCAAAGAATATATAGCTATGTGTATTGCTGTTACTTAATTTTTTAAATTATTGCTGATAATAATTTTTCCTTCAAAAATTATTGCTGGCAAAATTTTTTTTTATTACAAAGTATTTTTGGTATTAAAACCTATTTTTACACAGGTTTGGGTGTCAACTATTTGCCAATAGCTGGGACCCTAACAGGTGCTACCACCGCGGGTCAGGGTGGACCTAGGAACGCCAGCAATTAAGATGTGGTTACACGCTCCTCAAAACCTTGCTGTTGGACGTAGTTTATCGTCTTACCGAGGACGTGCATGTAGTTTATCGTCATAACCAGGACAGTACGTGAGAAGAAAACACCGGAAAAGAATTTGCATCTCATGAATGTAATACGAAGGGAACGAGAGTGCTACATTTCAATGTGCGCAGCACAGCGGGTCTTAATTGTGAAGGTTACAAATAGGGGCACTAAAGAATGTCATTCGTTTGTGCACTTTCCATAGAAACAGCAAAAGAGCAGAGAGAGTCTTGCGACGATTCGTCTGTCATAAAAGGGTTGTATGGTGGACAATAATTTGTCACTCACAAGCAAGCGCGGATGTTTTTTGGACTCTATTCATACTGCAAAGTGAAAATCGGGCAGTTATACTAAATTTTTTCAGCCAAATTTTGCTCTTGTAAAAGTAAAGGTTTTACAGGAGGAGTCACGTACTTACTGGAGCGGCACAGAGACCCGACCATTTCTTCCGTCGTCTTTAGCGATGGACCGTTGCGATCTGGGTTGATTTTAGGTCTCAATAGACGCCCATGGCACGGGGCTTGCCCGAGTGAACATCCGCTAATCGTGATTGGTGATAATTCTCGGTTTGATCAGCGACAAAGGAATACAACTAGTTTATCGGTTGAAATTTATAAAAAAAAACTTCCTCTTAAAAAATCATTTCTAAGTAAAATAGGTTTCTCATATCCACTAACTGATATTTTAAATATTCATAGGAGATTCAACTATAACTTTTTGCTTGAAGTATTTTGACAAGCAATCATTATTATGTTATAATTTTCAATTCGAGTTACATGTTCTATCCATTTCAGTTTTGCTGTTTAGGAAAGCACTCATGTGGTGTAATTTCTGTTACTCGGTAGAGTACTTTTGTGATTTCTCTTGCGCTAGTCCACAGAGTAAAAAGAAGGATGTCCCTTGATAAGACCTACCGCCGTCATTCTCACAAAGTCATTTTAAACATTCATCTGAGAAAGCGTTTGTATCCAATTGACAGTTTAGATATATCTGAACGATTTTTGGCGTTATGCATGGCATCGATACGGAAGTCGGTATCTGAAGTGGCCAGTGAAGAACATGGCTAGTGTTTAAACGTTAAAGTGTTGTTTCAATAGCGATTCACGGTTGCGCGGATCTACGTTTATGCTCAATTTTATTATCTCTTATGCTAAATTTGTTAAAACTGATCAGTTGTTTTTGAAGTGTTTAGTATTTACTACCTCCGCTTACACATTTTTCATGATGCATTCCGTGCAGAGTCCATGATTTTTTCTAAGTGTACGTTCCACCATTTCTCACATTCCCGATACCAGATCATAGTTTCGGTTTTGGAAAATTTTATCTCTCGTCTCAGTTCTTGGAACTAGAGAATGTTGGCTCTTTTAATCAAAATACTTATCCTAACTATGAGTACCTACGTCATCAGCCTAGCAAACCTCATTATCGGCATAGTTTGTCTCGAGTGGGAAAGCAGGATCGTTGTTTACTATATGTAGATTCCTTCAGAATTTGGAACGGGATGCTCAAATGAACAGTGCGTATCTCATCACAGCTGTGTTTGTATATGCGCATGGAATAGTCGAGGAAAAGATTAAATAGACTGGGGCTCATATTTCCTCCTTGTCTTACCCCTAATTAATGTTTGAATTGCTTCCGTGTTGGATTCCTCGTCAGATATCTATGAATTTCTGAAGTGTTCTAATTTCTCTGTTAGATACAGACAGTCGGTTGCGTCAGATTTTGGAAGGGGGTTTCTTATGCATGTGAAGAGTAGGTATGGATAGATAAAATATGGTCATATGCTGCCCTAACATCGACAAAGGAAGCATACAATTTACAATTTTCACTTGGACAGCAATGCAATCTCCTGGAGTTGGTTGATGACATACAGTGTAACCCGGATATAAGAGAGTTGTCGGGACCGGAGACTAAGTCTCTTATATCCCGGTTTCTCTTATATCCAGGTTTGGTCTGTTTTGTTTAGGTAAGTATGGCTCTAATTTGGGACCAGATAAAATCTCTCTTATATCCGGGTTTATCTTATATCCGGGTCTCTTATATCCGGGTTACACTGTATATGCCAATCTTTCAACCCATACCAGAAGGAAAACCTAACTGGGTTGTGAGGAGATATGATGTATTAAGCGTAGTTTTGTCCAGTAACCTAATATGTTATTAAAGCAATATATTGCCTTGAAAGCTCGAAGCATATTCATATACCTCCACCTCATATATATAGACATTCATATGAATATCATGCAGTGAGACCAGTACATTCGGAAATCTTAAACCTTTCATATATATATATATATATATATATATATATATATATATATATATATATATATATATATATATATATATATATATATGTATATATATCAAATAATTAAGAAAGAGACAACCTTAAGGTTCCACGACTGTAATTTATTTCCCCAGAAAATATCTTTTTTCCTAGTTCATCAGGTCTCATCTATCGTTACAAAGGAATTTCATGTCACATCTCTAGTTACAAAGGAATTATCTATCTATCTATCTATCTATCTATCTATCTCTCTCTCTCTCTCTCTCTCTCTCTATATATATATATATATATATATATATATATATATATATATATATATATATATATATATATATATATATATATATATATATATGCATCATACACTGTTATATTAGAACATGTAAGTAAATTCAAATTCGATTCCTGCATAATTTCTGTCGGGAAGTGTGAAAGAAGAACCCGTTGAAGTAGAAGAGGTGTTTACATTTAATTGCTTCGACAGTAAATGGGTGGGACCGAGATGCCAACGAAGTAGCACGCTTCAAATATAAATTAATTGGAAATATATTCTGGTGTGTCTAATTATAGAATAGTTTACATTACACTGGTTATAATACAAGTTAAATTAATAGGATTAAGCTGGAGTTTAGCTTAATATAATTTTCTTGATATTTACTAGTGCATAATAATAATAATAATAATAATAATAATAATAATAATAATAATAATAATAATAATAACAAAGTTCTGCAAGGAGGGAAATAAAGTTTATAAATATGAATTAGAACCACAAGCCAATAAGGGTAACAGTATTTTTATATATGTTTGTAAGATCGATAAATATTGTCCTTGCGATGAAAGCAACATGAATTACGATAAACAAAGACAAGACAATTTGTTACACGTTGGATGCTGCTGTTCCGGCTTTCCAATGTTGGAATCGGTAAGACAGCGTGAAGTTGGTCCAAACAAGAAGACCTTGCCAGGGAACAATGAAAATTGTTGAAAACGAAGTGCATTATCGTACAAATAATCAATGGAACCTTGGGAAAGTCTCCAAGACCTCTATAAATAACCTTGGAGATTTAGGGAAGAAATAAAATTCTTCAGATGACAGCATTGTTGCTACTGGCTAGTTTACTCGGGAAAAACTTAGAGTTTTAAAAGGATTTGCAATGTACCGAAAATAATCGACAAGTAATTAAACGCAATAAAACCTGGCAAGTTGGAGGCAATTATTGCAGTCCCGAGAATGATAATAGGAAAATTATAACAGCAATCTCAAATGTATATAATTATTATATTCGGAAGAATTAAGATATGTCGTCTCGCAAAAATAATCTTTTTTCTTTTTAAAGACTCGTTTCAAGGGGGCATACTACATTCAGGATTGAGAAATCGGTATATTACCAAAAAATGAATTGTTTTACGTTCTGTGAACATGCAAGATTTAATATGGAATATCATGTAGCGACCAAGTGTCGTGTACAACGATTCTGATGTTGTAAATCTTCACAGAATACACATTAGGTGGAATCATCCTATTACAAATAATTAAAATTTTGTTAGAGGCGATTAGGTATGGAGAAAATAAAGACCAAAGTGCAAAAAAAAAAAAAAAAAAAAAAATGAAATGAGAACTTAAAACAGCGAATTGTTTTTAAATGAGGAAAATGCTTGATATTTCATACGCGGACGTTCGAGAACCATCCAAATATAGTTCAGTTTAATATATGGAAGCATCTCTAAATGTTTAGAGAGTTGGATTTCCAAGCGGACACCCATCAATATACTGACCAAGCCGGCCATTTAATTTCGGTGATCGAACGAGAACAGGTGTTTCCAGATTGATATCACAGTAGTAGTGATAACTTGGTAATGAAACCAGCGTGCGATAAAGAAAAAACATACCAGTTTTTAACCAAAGCCCGTAATCACAAGTCGATCAACTAATGGGCAGACAGATCTTTAGCTTTGTTTTGAAATCTATCTAGAGATGATGCCTCGATAAGTGCAGAGAACAGCGTGTTTATTCACGGGACGGGGGTATCGATATGAAAAATGCATAATGAATGACACTCTTTACATAAAAATAAATTCATTACATGAGTTCGCTGGGTTCCACAAGTCGGAAATAGAGCAGCAGTCATTATCCTATCACAGTGGCATGAATACAAAAGTAACAGCAGCAGTATTCGTAGTTATGGTAACAGTAGTAGTAGTAGTAGTAATAATAATAATAATAATAATAATAATAATAATAATAATAATAATGTGGCACATGAGAACATCAACAATCCCTGTTGTAGTTGTGCCCTAGGATTGGAAAATATTCCAGTAGACTAATTGAAGGGATTACTGGAAGCCCATGCCTCAAAGAAATAGAAACAAATGTTCTCACAAGTACAGCCCACACGTTACAAAGGGCTTTATTTATGTAAAATATTTCTTTTCTTTTTCTTTCGTCACTGGAAAGTGTCATGAAGCCATTTCTAACCTTGGGTCTCTGGTCAGGGACCCAGAAAGAAATGTGTACCCGCCAGAAATCAAAGGAAATAAAAACAATAACAGTAATAAAAGAAAGAAAAAGTAAATACAAGCTGATGCCGATAAAACCCGTACTCATCAATGGTTACGTAGTGTAGGGTTAAAAGCTGAAACCGAAGCATTTAATCTAACTGCACAGGACCAACGCCTGCTAAGTAGAAATTACCAAGCACACATAATGAAAAATTGTGTTAACCCGAAATGCAGTTTCTGTGAAAATATCCAGAAACAATTGACTATCTTTAATTAGGTTGCACAGTTTTAGCATCTACCGAATATAAACTTGGGCGTGATTGAGTGGACCAATATCTGCATTGGAAAATAGCAACTTTTACCGGAAGGAAACTGCATGAAGCTGATATGAACATTACTCAGACCCAGTTACAGTGATAGGACCTCTAACAATTTCATGGGACTTTACAATACACATAGATTGAAGAAACAAAGATACCAGATATCGTGATCATAGACCCCTCAAAACTGAATTTGCTTTCTTATTGATATGGCAGTCACAGTAGCTTGTGAAGATTTTCAAAGAAGTCTCAAAAGACAGGCATCTTGTAGTGGATATGTGGCACACGAAAACATCAATAATTCCTATTGTAGTTGGATCACTCGGATTAAGTGGAATAGGTTTCGCTAGACTCACTGAAGAGATTCCTGGTAGCCCATGTATTAAAGAAATACAAAAAATTGTACTCACAAGTACAGGTCATACATTATGAAGAGCTTTACCTGTGAAAATGTGGGTGATTTTCGATTTTTGTGTGATTTTTTTTTCCTAGAAAAATGATCAGTGGAAAATGTCTGACCGTAGGTTTCTGAGTGGGATCCGGAAGGAAATGTATATACAACAGAAATGAAAGGAAATACTACTACTACTACTACTACTACTACTACTACTACTACTACTACTACTAATAATAATAATAATAATAATAATAATGCTAATTTAAAAAAAAACTGTCAAATTATAAACATATGGAAATAGAAATAACACAAACAGGGAAAATTTAAAACTTCAATAATCCCTGTTGTGATAGGGGCGTTGGTGATTAAGAAGGATGTCAAAAATCATGTGAATAAAATTCTTCGACACATCAGAGCTACAAAATATTACTTTGTGCAGAACGAAACATATCATCTGCAGAACCCTCTCCATCTCAACGAAACGTCTTAAATGTGCATTGAAACTCTTCTACATTGCCTTTTGTGATCGTAGACTTCGGAGGGAACATTGTAATAAGGCACTTAAAATTACTCTCTGGTAATATTATATCACAAATAATAATAATAATAATAATAATAATAGTAATAATAATGATGTTGATGATGATGATGATGATGATGATGATGATGATGATGATGATGATGATGATGATGATAATAATAATAATAATGAGGAGGAGGAGAAGGATAATAATAATAATAATAATAACATAATAATAATAGTAATAATGATGATGTTGATGATGATGATGATGATAATAATAATAATAATAATAATAATAATAATAATAATAATGAGGAGGAGGAGGAGGAGAAGGATAATAATAATAATAATAATAATAATAATAATAATAATAATAATAATAATAATAATAATAATAATAATAATGATATAAATAATAATAATTTGTATTGTTTCACATTTCTTGAATACTTTCATATTTTCTGAAATATATAAAAAGTTCGGAGATAATGCAGTTAAAAAATTCGCCATTTCTAGTCTGAATTTTCTAGTTTAATAGTGTTATTTTTCTTGAGAAAAACATTTCCTATGCTTTTTTCTTGTGCCTCAATGGTAGAAAATTATTTTTTATTTTTTATTTGCACTCTGGGTAACTATTACAGACCTTTTCTCAATTATGTTCTCTTATTAAACTCAACTTAGAATTTGCACAGATCCTCCATCTTTGACCTCGTGAGAATTCCCTTGATAATTTCTTAATCGATGTACTGGCAGGTGCGATTAGCATCATAGAATACATAGGTAGTTATCAGAGCGAGATTAGTTACATTTATCACAATACCAAATTTGTGACACACCCACTCATCAATGACATTTTTTCACTGCATTAAGTATTTGTAACAATATACCGCGAGCCACTATCTAAAAATAACCCGCTTTCGTTTTTTGTTTAAATGTCTGACACAGAGTAAAATGTATTAATTAACTAACGAGAATATATCATGCAATAATTGTGTTTAAGGCCCGCATGGTCGAAGGTTCGATCTAATCATAGGCAATTCTGAAAGGAGGTTTGGTTTGTTTGGTTTGTTTTCTTTTACGGTACATCAACCTCAATGGGTTATTTAATGCCGAAACAAATTTTGATTTCATTTGGTTTGTTTTGTTTTACGGCATATCAACCTCGATGGGTTATTTAATGCCGACAGAATTATTATTGCTGGTAATATGTTTTTCTTCAAAAAATCTATTTCTGGAAATATTTTTCCTTGAAGAAATCTGTAGCTGGTCATATTTTTTTCAAAGAATGTATAGCTGTTTGCATTGCTGGTATTTTTTTTTGAAGTATTGCTGATAATAATTCCTCCTTCAAAAATTATTGCTGATAATAATTTGTTAATTACAAAGTATTTCTGGTATTAAAACCTATTTTTACACAAGTTTGGGTGTAAACTATTTGCCCAAAGCTGGGAGCCTAATAGGTGCTTAGCAATTAAGAGGTGGTCAAAACCTCCTGATCAGAGGCCCTGCTGCTGGACGTAGTTTATCGTCTTACCCAAGACACGGATGTAGTTTATCGTCATACCCAGGACGGTGAAAGGAGGTTATTTTTTGTTAATGTAAAACTTGGGAGACGCTGTTTTGAATTGAAACGTGAAAACTATAACAAACGCTAACCAAAATGGAAATGAAAACACGAAAACTGTTCAGAAGTTGTCGATATTTCTGCTACATAAATAGTTATTACAATCAAGGATTTGCAAACGAATTCAATTTCGGGATTATTTTGGTATTCGGCTGATATTCCGTTAAACAAAGCAAATCTAAGACCAGCTCGCTAACACTAATCTGAAGAAAATATACTCAAAATAAAATAAATAACTTTACTGAAAAGTTCAACAAGTTTCACTTGTAAATGGCTGAGCTTGCTGAAGCGTCTTTTCATCTCTACCAAGTCTCTGTTCCTAATTTATCTTTCTATTTTTCCGTTGTTTTATTTATCAGCATTTATGTGAAATTAAAATAAGTCTCCTATCATTGTTAACAATATTATTCTCGATGCTACAATTGCATTAGTTCAGATTATGCTACAGTTACTTGAATGATACTTTCATAATCGTATTTATTTATCAGATATTTGTGTTGCCAGTTTCTTAGATTCTCTTTGCGTATCATTAACCGATGCTGCGATAAAAAGGTGTGTTTCCATAAGTGTAAGCATAAAGAAAGGTCCGATAAAAACAGCGGAATTGATAAGGAAACCAAACAAGAAAATAAGAAGGAATGTGAAACATTGTCTAATATTAAACAAAAAAGTATTTAAATTAATAAATACTAGCAAATGAACGAGTCGAACGAAACCGCAAAAACTCTGTTGTAAAAAAAGGTCAGAAAAAAATGGGAGAAAAAATTAGAGATAAAAAGAACTGAGAGAAACAATTAATGTCTGTCTTTTTTTTCCCTGATGTCTACTTCTTTTTTTATAGCAGACTTATAATCAAATTACTGATTTTTTTTTTCTACTGACTATATACTCCGGCATTAAATCGGCACTTCTTTAATATTAATTTTCTTTTTTTTTGCTTAATCATACTTCATCTCTTCCGTTTTTTTCGTCTTAATTTCCTTATTTAGACAGTTTAAATGACCTATGCATACTTTTTTCTGTAATCAAATTCTCCTTTTATATTAGATTTCTCCCTGTTTCACTCGTTGGTATATACTACTGATATCTTTAAAAAAAATCCTTTCTCTCTTTTAACAAAGTTTTTACTTTTGTCTTTCATTTTGTATTTAGCGTTTTCTCTCTTGCGCAGATTTTTTCCTACATTATATTCAATTTCAGCAAGTGTTCTCTTCCCTCTTGGCGTTGAAGTTTGCATCAGTGTGTTTATACGCATGCGCAGTCTTCTTTTCTTTCGTTTTTATTGTTGTAAATATTAAAGAATTGCAATTTTATCAACGAGAATAATATTGTTAACGATGACAGTAAAACTACTTTAATTTCACAATTGGTGATAAAGAAAATAACGGCAAAAATACTAAGATAATGTGCAACCAGCCAGTAACTTGTCGATGTCGACTGCTCAGCGAACTTGACCATTCGCGACTGAAACGTGTTCGATTCTCGAGAACGTTCCAGCACTTGTTGAATTGTTCAGCAAAGTTATCTGTTTTATTTTGAGTATCTTTACTTGAGATTAGACTTAGTGAACTGGTATTGCATTCGGTTTGCATTAACGCACATCAAACGAATACAAAAATAATCCCGAAACTGGATAAGTTTGCAAATATTTGTATACTTGTCGCATAAACAGAAGTTTGGAACATCACTGTGATTTAATACGAGAGTTCGTAAAAAAGAAAATTATCCGCACTTTCGTGATAACATATCTTTATATTTCTCACATTACCTTCTGGTCATGCGTGATTGTAGTCGGTTCTGTTGTGGTCGAAGTTTGAACTTATCCGTGCCACTTTTCTTGTTGCTGATACAGTGTAAACATAGCCGCTCCGCTAGCAGTTTGCACCAAGCTCAGCTGCTTTTCGAAGTAGCTTTAATGATTTCGTTTTTCCTGTTGGAAAAATTAGCCGATTTCGTCTTTTCGGCTATAAAAATTTATCCATCTCTGTATTTTACGGCATAGAAGTCGGACGGGTAATTTTATCTAGCTTTCAACTCGAGAAGGTGTACACGGTAAAAAAAAAAGATTTTTTTGTGTATTTATGCGAACACTTAGTACAATAAAAGCCTTTTAGTTGTAACAGAAAACAGCCTTCATCTTCTATGTACCACGTCTCTTCAACACGTAGGTGATCATGGTTCTCCACAAGTTCCTATCCGTTGTGGCTTTTAACAGTTTTCCCTCCCTTTGCTAAGGATACCGCCTCCCTCCGTCCCTGGTCCATTCACACAACCACGTTGGAGAATTGGTTATCTGCCTTACCGTATTTCTCTTAATATTAATATTCACTGTGGCAGTTAAGTTTTCCACATTAAGGCTTAGAAAAAGCAAACTAGCAGTAGAGTTGAACATAAAGTAAAAAGTCACAACATAAAGACACCCACGCCTACGCCAAGTCGTCTCACTGATATGTTTCGCCCCTAGTGTTTTGCCAATCCCACTATTGTCTTTCAGTTACGTCTCTTTCTTCTGATGTTCTGAGCAGGTTAGGGATAAGAGTGTGTTGTGCGGATATATAGAAATGACGGTCAGCCGGCATTGTTGTCTGTACATTCTGCTTGCAAAATACCGTTAATACTACTACTGTTGCTGCTACTACTACTACTGCTAATAATAATAATAATAATAATAATATTAATAATAATATTATTTATAATTATTAATAATAATTTACTATTAGTATTATTAGTAGTATTAGTAGTAGTAGTAGTAATCATTTATAAAGTAGGTCCCCTGATTCTTTTCTATGAACATTTCCTGCTATTTGTTCTGATGAGCATCCGTTTATGGTACCTAGACAATGAATTTAAGCGCAGTACTAGATTACATTTGAAATGGCTAGGTGTAACGACAAGTTGCACAATAATAGTTTCTTCTTTTTCATTTCTCGCTTGTGGAACTCAATTCCTGCTTCTTGCTTTCCAGTCAAGTTGGTTCTTCAAAAATGTAAATGCAACGGCATTCGCTCTCTTCCGCATTCATCTTCATTTAGTCTTCTCTCGCCTCAATAATACTTTTCTTTCTCTCATATTCTCACAGACTCAGCAATGCCTTGCGTTTTAGTGACATTATTTTCTGGTTTGCGGTAA
This sequence comes from Acanthosepion esculentum, assembly GCA_964036315.1. Classification (NCBI taxonomy): domain Eukaryota; kingdom Metazoa; phylum Mollusca; class Cephalopoda; order Sepiida; family Sepiidae; genus Acanthosepion; species Acanthosepion esculentum. The sequence continues at coordinate 98,460,267 of OZ038484.1, forward strand.
ACTTATAATAATAATAATAATAATGATAATAATAGCAGTAATATCTTTTCAGAAATTAATATTATTAGATAAACAAGCGAGCCAGAAGTGGCAGGCTGAGTTAAAGTTATAACCAACGTTATTAAACGTTGGAAATAGCTGCAAACTGCGGAAGGCCTCAATGATATATTTTCCAACAGTTTCCGATGGTGCTGTTCGAATCTCGATGTACACGCTATGGTTTTAAATGCACCTCCTTCCCAACTAAATGATAGGCGTAACCTACTCTATCCTGATGCGTAATTCATCGTGTGCCGTATGTAAATTCGCTCAGTTAATTATTCACATTTAAGCTAATCAGGTTTTGCTTCGTGATTGAATGTTGCGAATACTTAATAAAGCCATTAGTTGGTGTTTGATCACCGGAAAAGAACAAAAAGAAAACACAAAAAGAAAACACAAAACGAGAACAAAACTGATATTTAAAATTTATACCTTATTCTCTGGGGACCCGGGCGCCACGAAGACTTTCTACTGGAATTCATTTGACATAGTTTCCGTTTAATCTAAGCCGGCTAAATGTCCATCTTAAATCACTGTACATCTTTTTTACCACCGGTACCAGTGACAAGAATTCTAACAAGATTCATTATTGACGGCCAAAATCTTAACAACATAAGACATTTTGTTAAAAGTTAAATTTCGGGGTGTCAGGATTCGATACAATGACATAAAATATTCGTCAGTTTAGAATAATCCCACCATTTTCATTGAAAGAATAAAATCCAGTAGATAAAGACAACGTAGTATCACCAAATAAACATGAATTTAATATAACGACAAGAATACAAGAAGTTGGTTGTAGATTTGGAAGTAATGTCTTTTAGTTTTAGCGAATAAAGTTCTAAAATACAATATAAGTTGTATTTCTGTACGCATGTAAGAAACAGTGAAATGTTGCTATATGTGTGCTTGTGTGAAAGGGTTAGTACGCGTGTGCGTGCTTAGTTGTAACGGAGGATGCAAGAGATAGAATTTATTGATTACTGTGAACCTTGTGGCCGTAGTTTGGAGCCGCCTCTTCGTAGTTTGTCTGCGCGGTAGCTTTTTGCGTGTAGTCATGAATGGGATCTTGAAGATAACCAGTTCGAGTAATTTCGAGCTTCGTGACATCTGTACGTCTCATGTTAGGAGCCGGAATTCGGATACACTTTTTCGTAAGAACATCGACTACAGAAGTATATTATTTATTTCTTCCTAATTTGCCCTTAAAATGACATGTGGTATTTTTTCTACTATGTCCAAACAATATTTTGGAAATATCTACCTAAATCAGGATGAAATATTTTATTAAATATTTTAGTGGATACGACAATATGCAGATGAGACACTGTTGTTAGGAGACACAGAAAAAGGAAACAGCAGGAAATCACCAGTGCAAACATCAATTATAATAAGAGAGAATGTATGGTTGTGAAAAACAAAGAACTGCTCAAAATGAGAATTATGCATTTGAGACATCGAATTAAAGCAAGTATTAAAATTTAGAAATTTGGATGGAGTACTAATAGGCGTGCAATATTTAATCTGTGGAGAAGGTGCTGCTGGTTTGAAAGTAATTCATGGCCCACAAGGCCACAAAGACGTATTTGATCTCTGTCAAGTATGGAAAGTGTATATTGGGGAGCTCTATCACAGATAATTTTTAAAAAAATCAATCAACCCCAAGAAATACGATAATAATTGTTGCGGATTCCGGAATGGAATCCGGTAGCAAATAATAACAAACGCCAAGAATGAATATAGGAAATAAATGTATTAACGTAATAATACAAACTGGTAATACAGGTTAGTAGTTCCAGGAATGCGGGGTTAGTAGACAAATATATATATATATATATATATATATATATATATATATATATATATATATATATATATATATATAAAGTCTTTGGTATCGACGTATCGCTGTATGACTTCTTACTGAGTCTACGTGCTTGTTACTATGACACTTGCCGGAGTAGTCCTACTTTTCGTCCTTTATGAGGTTAAGTCATTTCCACCTTTTGTGAAATAGTGACGTCTTTCGACTGAAAAACTCTGTAAGGCATGTAACTGCTTCGTCAATCGTTAACTCATTTGTCTTTTTTGGCAAGATGTAATCAACAAATTTTGTGTAACAGACGTAGCCTCTTTGCTTCTGTCCAGTTTTGACAATTGATATTGTAGATGTCTTCCTAACGTCTGAAATAATCCCCGAAATTTTTATCCTCTTCTAGGGAGTAATTGAATGTTCCACTACTACTCTTGTCCGACTTGACTTAACGTACACACTGTCCGGGTATTCACTGGTAGTAATATATGCATACATTGGGTGAGTCCATTTGTGTAAAAAGGGGAGACCCCTCAATAATAAAGACGTAATGAGCTACTGGCAGTGAAAGCGAATGAGAAAACTTTAGAAGGAATCGGAAACCCTATACTAAACAGGAAACAAAGGAAAAAAAACTACTCTTGTTCAAGAGAACGAGGAGGGGTTGTGAACCGGATGATAGGCTAACCTCCATTTTTGTCGTATTTGTCTTTTGTATACATAGAGCTAGACCGGGGAAGACAAGTATTTTCCGGTGCGATACAAAGAAACGGCCAGCCTCTTTAACGATGGATTGCGTAAACGAATTCTACTTAATGCCTAGAGTGAGTTTTTTTTTCAACCAACATTATACGAAAATGAAGCTCTTTGTTTTAAATAATGTTTGGAACTCACGCCCACTTCAGACATTAAGTGGAACTCGTGTATACAATCCCATCGCTAAATATACTCATTTGTCATTAATCATTTCCTCCGAAACAAGCCGTTAATGGTCGAGGTACTGGCAACACGGGCAGTCAACTGGGGAGCCATCAAGTCCCAGGTCGGCATTAGGCTACTATGTAATGTGTTTAGGATCTTCCAAAACTAACGTTAATAAAAACATGTTTGCAGTCGTCCATAAGTCAAGAGAGATTAAATTATTTGGCTATTCTGTCAACAGAAAATAATCTTGTAAAGAACGAAGGTGTAGAAAGTGCCATGAATAGATTTTCAGCTCTTAAGGGTTGAAAATATATTTTAGGTATGATAATGAATGCTTTCTTTAGGTTGTATTATGTTGTATATTGTAATAAACTCGTTATTGTATATATTCAGTCTTTCTCCTTGTTAAAATTCAAATGTATATATACGTGTTCAGTTTGGAAGAGGTGCTAGAAACTCTGTGGTTGTCAATGGCGTTGCGACGCAAAGAGCGGAATAGGATGAGGAGATTTAAGTGAGGTTTTAATTGTATTATAGTTTAATTTTTGTCTTTATATAACACATTATTAAAGCATATATTTAGGCCATATTTAATATGCGTGTTCTTCTCTTTTTAATATGATTTCAAATTGTTTTGGTGTAGATCTTGAAATGGACTGCTTCTGTTAATACTTATTTCAGTGTATCAGGTAACGAACAATCCAGTTAAGGAACTAGATTCAGTAACAGATCATGAGTTTTAGGGACGCCTCTCTATTTTGTTATGTAAAACAATATGAAAACTGAATTACACCACATTAAGCAAGTAGATACAAGACGTATTTTCTAAGATATAAGCAATGAAATCCATAGTTTGCATGATATCTGCACACGGAAACAAACGGAATGGAAATCAGTCTTTTCAAACGCCAACTCCTCACTTACAATCAGTTAAAAATCTTATAAATTAAAAAAATAAAAATCTCATGCAAGGCTATACGGAATTTGTTTTGTAATTTTGGGATACGCTTTATCATTTTTACGCGTATTATGCTTAAAATGGTGACAATATACAACTCTTCACTTAGGGACCGACACGTTTAGCATAAGGTCGTTGGAACGGAACGCGGTCTTCAAATGTGGAATAGCTGAATATAGTTCACACTCTAGGTTGAAAAGTGTACATATCTTGAAATTCATATAAAATTACTGACAGAAAAGTTTCTGAGTAGCGAGTGGAAATTTAATCTGTTGACAGCGCATATAATTATTGTATTATTAGTTTTGGAAATCATAAACAAAATTCGAGTTCGCAAGGGACAGCGTATCATGACAAAAAATAGAATAAAAATTAGAAATTACGAATGATCAAATTTACAAGCTTAGTGCGGAGACATTCTCAAAAAATAACCTCTGTTTGCTGTCAAACAAAGGAAAGAGAATTTCGTATTGTACGAAGGAATGTTCGTTATTTACAGTTTTTTTTTAACCTGTTCAGATCTAAAGAAAATATTTACATAAGAATTTGGAAGAGAAATAATATTCTTGTTTTTACCCATATAAAAATGTTTGTTTTCTTTTGTTTGTTTTACGGCATATCAACATATTATGGGTCATTTAATGCCGAAATTAAATTTTTGGGATGCTTAGAAGTAATAAAAATATATGTTATTCCGCTTTCACAATTGCGTATATGGTAGATGATACTCAGCTTTTGTGCATATACATGTTTGTGCAGGCTTAATTACTATACGTGCTTTTTATATTGTAGTTTTGTTGAAGTTTGATATCTTTCATGATTGTTGGTAGATTTTGTTTAGTACCATATCAGCCTTTATGGGTTATTTAATGCCGAAATATAAATATTCTGAACGCAATTGCATGCCTTAAACGACAGAAATTGTATTTTTGGTCATTTTACTATAAATATATATTACTGGTAATTTTACTGTAAATATGTATTTTTATACTTTCATAGTGTTTATTTTTCTTGTTTTTTTTCTGGGGGTCACTATTTGCTGATAGCTTGCATCAGGTTGGGGTGGACCTGCGAAAAAGATCAATTAAGAGGTCGTTCAACCCTTCTCAAAACGGCGGTCTCCCGATCAAAAGCCTTGTTGTCGGATGTAGTTTATCGCCATGCTCAGGACCGCATATAAAAAAGAACAGATCGAAAAAAAATTTTAACCACATATAATTCCGTTTCCTGGCAGGAAAAGCAATTATATACATGACAAAGATTTTACCTGAAGGAAAACGATAAAACCGCTCAAACAAGTGAAAAGAGTGAAAGGAAATGAGAAACAGATCAGGAGAGCAAAAGCAATAAAGAATAGGATGACAGGATACAGAAGACGACGATAGACGTTGCATTTAATTTTTTGAAGAGTATAGTTGAACGGAAAGTAAGCTGCCAGAAGACAATTCTACAGGTAAGAAATGCAAGAGAAAAAAACAGCTTAGTACAGATGACGTTGCAGATCGTCTTTTGAATTCGGTCAAGAAACTTGAGATGCATTTTAGATGCACTAGACCAGATGTGGCAGCAATACCCATTTCGTGAACGAATTCTTGATATATAAATTTGCAAGGTAGTGTCTACCAAAAAAAGTATTGTCTAGAACCACGCATGTAAACAAGTTTCCTGCCAACAGATTAAGCAATTCTTTTTCAAAAGTCCGCTTTCATCGAAGAGTTGCTGTATTTATACAGATAGATAGACCGATATGTACAGACTAATGTATTTAAATGTAATAATATAAGATAGTCTGGTTGAATTTATATCATTTAATCAAATCTAGTTGATCTGATGAGACATATATATATATATATATATTGTGTGTATTTAGGCAGCATTTTTTCATTAATACATGTCTCATTAAATAATATAGATAAGCGTTGTCTATATATTTTATGTAAATTTTTTTCATATAGTCTGATAATCTTAATAACATTATCATTAAATAATGAAAGAAAATCACAATATTGATACATACTTTTTTTTATTTAATCCAATCTGAGCTTTCGGCTTACATAAAACAGTTGAAACCTAACCTGAACAAAATAAACTATGAAATCTCCAAAAATATCCTTAAATGCCTATAATTAGTAACAGAAGTCATTGGTTCATACCAACGGCTTTCCATACTCAATAC
>OZ038484.1:98468679-98493679 GCA_964036315.1 Acanthosepion esculentum
ATATATATATATGTGTGTGTGTGTGTGTGTGTGTGTGTGTGTGTGTATGTGTGTGTGTGTTTGTGTGTGTTTTTGTGTATGTATGAATTGATACATACATACATACATACACACACGCGCGCGCGAGCACACACACACACACACACACACACACACACATATATATATATATGTCTATATATATACTCGGAATTCGGATGGAGGTAACTTATTCTTAATTTTACTTTTTCCCTTTCGGAAATATTCTTCGACAGAAAGTTTTTAATCGGTTCTCGACTGAAATATATTTGCAATTCATCGAATATCTTATTATTCTGAATTTTCCTTCTATCTGGGCCATTAATATTTAAACTGTTGCGATTTGTTCATCGTTAGCTTTTGAAAACGAAGACCGAAGCCGTCGTGACGTTTTTAACCTTTGATCTTTGATTCCGTTGATGAGTGTTTCATTTGTCACGTGTTACATCTCTGTTGATTTCAAACGAGTTACTTCCAGATTATCAAGATTTGCATATTTCCTTTTTAACAATCTCTTGCCGTGTGCAAATTAAGAAGAAGGAAATCACATCGTTAGTCATTTGCATTCTAAGTAAACGAGTTCATTTTAAAAGTATAAACAATGTTATACTTCAGTATTTATAAAATATTCAAATGAGAGTTTGAGTAAAATGCTTCCAGACTAGGTTCCAACTCGGTGTGTAGTGAATCAAAGAGCCAATCTCATGAATATTTAACAGAATATCTTAATTTCAATTAGTGTTAATATCAGTCTTAAAGTGTCGTTTCATTTTAATTGAGAATGTATAAAATTGTAATAAACCGTTTAAGATTAAATATGTAATTTCATTTTCTATATGGCGACACTTCTCGCTTTTGTCTCTCTTTTATAAAAATACATTCAGACTCTCTGTCACGTAAAAGTTCAGGTGAGCTCCATTTTTTAGTTCCACTGGAAATCCTACCAGGATTCATCATTGGCGGCTACAATCATAACAACATAAGATATGCAGATGACACAGCTTTGATAGCAGACATGCAAAGGAAACTACAAAACCTCGTACAGAAGGTAGCGAAGCAGAGCTAGTAGAATAGACTAAGTATAAACTGAAAGAAGACGGAATGCATGTCATCAGCGAAAAGATGAGCCCAAAATGCAACTTCAACGATCGGAGGTACTAATATTAAGCAGACACAGAAATTGAAATATCTGTGATGTGTTCTAACAAAGGGCGGAATGAGCGACACTAATATCCAAAGACGTATTGGAATGGACAAAGACGCATTCCAGAATCTAAGTAGAGTATTAAAAAAAATGGAACAATTCGTTGGAAACAAAGAAAAGAGTACTGAACTGTTACATGATATCTGTCCTTCTCTATGGCAGCGAATCCTGCACAATCTCCTCGAAGATGAAGAGACTCGAAGCCAAAGGATGTGTTGATCTTCAGAAATATGCCAAGGGTACCACGAGCCGAACATTTGAGGAAAGACGAGATTTTGAAGAGAATGGAAACAAAGAGGAAACTTATATTTAACCTCAGGAAGATGCAGATAAAAGTTCTCGGACACGTAATGAGTAAGTAGGAAGGTGCAGATAAAATTTCTGGGACACGTAATGAGGAGGAAGATGCAGATAAAATATCTGGGACACGTAATGAGAAAGGAAGATATTGCAGGCAGAATTTCTGGGACACGTAATGAGACGTTGAAGCCAATGGCGGTTTTATTGAATACATTTACTCTTTCGTATTTGAAGATATTTTTGTTCAATTTTCGTAAATCTATCCGTTAAATATCGGTGTTATTTTCATTTTCGCGAAATTTAAACGACAATTTATCCATCGCACCCTATACATACGTACATACATGCATACATATACATACATACATATATATATATATATATATATATATATATATATATATATGAAGAAGAAATATGGAATAATGTGCTCAATATTAGAGATAGAGCTTATGTAAATACAAAAGTGAACATTGAAGTCAACATATATGTGTGTGTGCGCGTGTAAGTAAAAAGAGAGGAAGACTTTTCTTAACCGAGGAGTTTCGTCCTGTGAGGGACTTTATCAAGGCAAATGTAACAGATATTTGCAACAAATATTTGTAAACAGAAGCAAAAAATATTTCGGTGTTCATTTTTAAAAATTTAAAAACTCTAATTTAACAGTTAGCCTGAAAAATGTTTACGACCTATTAAATTTATTGAAGTAAAAATTTCTAACGGTATTTATTTTTGACATTTTTCTACAAATATTGTCATGACAAGGTTTCTGATGAGGATTTATCATTAGTGCATCTATTACATGACTTTAAGCGTTTTATTAGACTGGCGAATAGCTCTCACTGTTTTACTGTTGAACAACCTAGTTGAACAGTTGAACAATCTCGATGCAACCTTCTCTTCTATTCTAATAATTTATTTTCCTGCACTTCTGGCCTGCGGAGCGCCCTTCCGGCTCTTTGCTTCTCTGCCACATACAATCTTTAAAAAAGTAAATCGCCATCTTCTGGCATCTTGAATCTTGTTACTTCATTGGCCGTTCTGTTTATACGTTATATTTTTATCGATAGAAATATTTAAGTAAATGCTCTAATTATAATAAACTGTATTACCGGACTGAATATATATATATATATATATATATATATATATATATATATATATATATATATATATATATAACGTATAAACATAAAATATATAGAAATAATTGCCAGACTTAATCCATTTCTTAATATATGATGTCACTTATTCACGTTAAGATACGCTTCCAGCTGGTATGATCGCTCTAGATAAATCATGGGAAATTTGTTGTTTGAATTTGACTTGGCTAAACTCCTCCTGATTAACCGCTCCCTCTGTAGCTTAATGGTATAGTACGTCAGGTTATATGGCCGTTCTGTGTAGGATACAGTTTCGATACCTGTCGTAGGAAACAGATTTTATATGAAATTACCCGGGTATTCTAGTATCAATTAGAACGAACTAGTAACCGGCTTTCGAAAACAAATCTGCCGCTTCCGGTTGTGATATCTTAACACGAATCAATATCCAGCATTTCAGAGACGAAGTAAATATGGCGCTGTCTGCTTTTCCTAATAAATCAGTAGTTCGTTATTATCTTGTGAGTTCGTCCACTAATTGTGGCGGCGTTTGTCACTTCATTTTCCATTTGACCATCTTTAATCTTTTTCAGTATCTTATGTATTTTTAGTAAGCATGCTACTTGTTTTACCCGATTAGATTATTGCTATTGTTTGTCTAGCGGCATATCAACATCTTATGGGTCATTAAATGCCGAAATTCAATTTTCATGCGACCATTATTCATTGCGTTTACAAATGTATTTTATTGGTAAATTCGTTTTCACCAAAAATGTATTACTGATATTGTTTCCAAAAATGAATTGCTGGTAACTTTTTTACTATAAAAATGTAATGCTATTATACATTCATGTTCTTTTGACCCCAGTTTGGGTGTTAATTATTTCCCCATAGTTGAAACACTAATCGACGCTACCATCCCGGCTCAGGGTGGATCTTGCGACAAAAGAAATAAAGAGGCGGTTCCACGCTCGTCAAAAGCTCCTGATCAGTGGCCTTGCTGCCGGATGTAGTTCATCGTCATACCCAGGTCGCCTGATTAGAATAAGCAAATCTTCTTATCTTAAATATTGTATATTTTTCTATAATAAATTTTTTCTACATGCATTTTACCGGTAATAACAATAATAATAATAATAATAATAATAATAATAATAATAATAATAATAATAATAATAATAATAATAATAATATCCATCCGCTTGTGATTGACTATGCATATTTCCTATCGCGGCTTGCCAATCTCTGTTGGAGACTCCTCTTAGGTCCATTTTTGCTTGATTAACAGAAACAAGGGACTCCTGCTGAGCGCTTCTTGTTTACAATTTCTGAAAGAGAGCGCATTACCTGGTGTGTCCAACAGTTTAGAAATGGCAAATGTGGTCGAGCCATTTGGTCACAATGATTTATGCCGAGTACAACCACCGACGGAAACCAAATAGATTCGTTTACCCAATTTCACTCAAAAAGCTTGAGTCAACTAAGATTATCAGGCACCTTCCAAATGTGCCGCACGCTGGGATGGCCTCCACAGGCCGTTAACCTCAAGAAGTCACCTTTCGGACAAATCGACCGTGGAAATCGAACATACTAACCAAGTCGCCGTTAAATTACAATTTCTGATTTCAGGAGGGAATTTGATGTTTGTTATAAACATGGATTGAATTACGAAGTGGATTTAAAATGTTTTCATTTCATCATTCTCAATAGAACAGAAAGCATAACTTTCATTTATTTTATAGCAGATGCATTTTCGTCAAATGTTGCTTCCTTAGCACTTCCCCAATGCGCTCATCTTTAAAGGGCATTCTCCCCGACAACACACAAATGCCCAATGTCAGACCGTTGGAGAGGAAGGGGAGGAAAAATGGCGGATATTTTACTTACGCATATCGACTTTCCGATGAAAATTTTCGATGTTTAAGAATACAATAACGCAATATTTCCATTTCTGATTATTATATTTTTTGATCAACGTCAATTGACAAATATTTTTGTGCTCATTCTGAAAGTAATGAAAGTGATGAAAATATTCCAATATTGTGTGAACAACACACACACATATGTACACACGTATATATATATATATATATATATATATATATATATATATATATATATATATATATATATATATATATATATATATATATATAGATATATATATATATAGATAGATATATAGATATATATATATATATTTCTTCAACCCAACAGAAATAGCGTTCGACAAAAAAGGAAGTTTTGTTTGATGGCTCGATTACCAAATTATATTTTTCCTATACCATCATGAATAAAATCTTATATAGCTGAAGTTTTCTTTCATTACCTTGTAAATTAATATTTCATATTTTTTTAGATGAAATAGTGTTAGTTCTTTGATTATTTATTTTTAATGATTTGAACATATAAAAGAAAGCTGTAAAGCAGGTTAAGCAGCAAAATTTCTATAGATATCTTCTTTTTTCTTCCTCTTCCTCTTCTTCTTCTTCTTCTTCTTCTTCTTCTTCTTCTTCTTCTTCTTCTTCTTCTTCTTCTTCTTCTTCTTCTTCTTCTTCTTCTTCTTCTTCTTCTTCTACTAGTACTACTACTACTACTACTACGGCCCCGACTACTGTAATACTATTGTTTCTACTAATACTACTAATTTTATCCATAGTTTCGCTTCAGGACGCAAGCGATCCTGACTCGCAAAAATCTTCCTAACCTATGTAGCGCTTAGTAAATTGTTTTTATTTTGTTTTTCCTCGTAAACCCTTCTACTTCTAATACTAGTACTACTTTTATGCGTTGTTTCGCTTCGGAGCGCGGACGATCATGGCTGTCCACAGTTTCCTATCCTTTGTAGCTCTTAATAAGCTTCTTCTATTTTACTTTGCATCTTAAACCCTTTTCTTCCTAACATTTACACAAAATTGGTAGGTAGATTATTTTCGCTGATTTTCTCTGTACATCTTGCCATCAATTCTTCCTGTGAGTGTCAAACTTTTGAAGCATACCACCCCCCTTTTTATGAGTCCTCGAAATTGCAATACTTTATGATGCTCGTAGAAAAGTAGTTTTTGTTTTCATTTCCATTAAAACTTCATCTTTACTCACTTGTTCAGTCCATGGAATTCTCAGCATTCTTCTTTATAAAAACATTTTTGATTTGTTTGCTTAGCTGCCAAAATTTGATTTTCAGGGGAGCATTTTTAATTTCATTTGCAAAAATATATTGCTTGTAATGTTTTTTTTGTTTTTTTTCCAAAAGTGCATTGCTGGTATTTTTACTATGTAAATGTATTTTTATAAATTCGTAGTGTTTTGACCCCAGTTTGGGGGTTAACTATGTCCCCATAATTGCGACCCTAACAGGCACTACCATCCTAAGTTAGGGTGGACCTGGGAACAACAGCTATTAAAAGGTGGTTTCCTTATCAGGGGATTTGCTATCGGATGCAGTTTATTGTTATAACCAGGACGTTCTTCGTCTGTGAGGAGATTGTCAATCCCTCACTGTTATCTCGGAAGACTGATATTATATAAGATTTCAGCACGATTTTCTTTGTTTCTATTCAAATTTTCCAGTTTCTTAAATCGTTGCTAAGTTTTTTGGAATGCATCTTTTTTCATCCAATGCACCTTCTGATCTTGGTGTCGTTCCGTCTTCGTTTCAGACTTTGCCTAAATATTTTGGTACATGCATGATTTCGCTGTGTCCAATTCGTAGCTTGAACCTTGGGATCTTCCTAACTATCATACCTTTGTCCTCATCTAATTAACGTGTGTTCCTTTCTTCTCATTTTCCTTTACTGCCTTAGGCTCTCTTTTGCCAAAGTCATAAAGGAGTGGACCTGAGTTCCGCTTTTCCCGGAAGCTACTTGTTTTGTTTTATTTTTTTTTTAATGAATCGATTTATTTAATTTACCGGCCGAGGAGTGTATCCCCAAGTGGTCTACCCATACATCTGATGAAACCAAATACAATTGTTTTCTATTTTGTCTCTTTTTCACCAAGAGAGCATTGGTAAAGTATACAACTTGTGAAATAACTGCTAATGAAAAAGGAAGCAAGAGGTGAGAAATACCATTTTGGTTTGAAGCATGTTGAGTTGTGAATGTTACCCGATTCATTGATATGTGTGACGAGTTATAAGATAGAAGTAAAGAAGATAGCCTCCATGAAAATTGTGTTCCTGTGGAGAAGAACATGTTGCCCGTTTTCCCGGAAGTACACTTTTTTTTATTATTAACGAATCATTTTTCTTACTTCAACATGTAAAGTGTATATCAGCCCAGTGTGTTGGCATATAAAGCAACAAGAAGAATTGAATTATCTTGTAAGAAAATAGTAGCGATATCGAAACATGTATTGATGCAGAGTAATGGGATAAAATATAATAATAATATCATAAAATAATAAAGATAGTATCAAGCGTTCGTGACGAAATTGCTCAAATAAAATAATAGTCATCATCTTCACAACACATTTTGCGGTTTTCGAAAAATAAACAGTTGTCGCCATATTTGAACTCAAAAGAACTGAAGTAAATAATAATTTCGATGTATACCATACTACTTGTATTAAAAGGCCCCGGTCTGATTGGTATATAAAAATGTGGACAGCTGTATTATCAAAAGCCGTTGATTTGGGATGCGACCTGTGCTGATACATTCTCGGCCGGTAATTTGATCAGGTCCGCGGTTGAGCCGGGGTTCGTCGCCCGAGACGCAGAGATAAAAAAAAATAGCTAAATATTCTTCTCTTGCTGATAGATTTTTTTTTACTCCTGTGGCAGTGGAGACTTCAGGGGTTATTGGCCCTCGTTCGATGGTGTTCCTTCGGAGGATTGGCGCGATTGCGTCTCGGTTAAGGAACGAGCCTCGCAAAACGGAGTGGCTCTTGCAGCGTGTCTCACTGGCGACGGTTCGAGGTAATGCTTTTACCATCATAGCGGCTGGCAGAGGATAGAAAAAAAAATTTGTTTAGAGTTACGTTGTTCTGGAATTGTCATCATTGGCCGACTGAACTTGCTTTGTTTCAACTATTGGTTCCCTTAGATTGAACCTACCATTTCTTTTTATACTATAATGTATTTCAGTGTTATCCAATAAATCATATACAAAATATTATTGTCATTATCAAAATATCCTCAATGTATTTCTCAGATAATAGAGATTGCGAAGATTAAACGAGTTTAGTACTTTGCGTTGTGCTGAGTAGGATATTAGATTTGATTAAAGAAAAAACCCACACGAACCATGTAACTTATGCTTGATTTAATCTTTAAATGCTTACCCCAAAATATTCGTGTTCATGTTAAGGTTTTGATGAAGTGACACTTTCGAATTTAGCATATACAAATTATTCAAGCAAAATAAAAATACAAGAGGTATATATCGGTCGTCTGGCGACTTTTTATTAGAAGATATCTTTTATTAATTTCAAAGAAGGGCAAAATCTAATCTGCTCAAAAATCGGATCTTCCGATTTCAATGCGTTTGTTGTAGCGCTACAGTCAATTTGTGAAGGGTCCGATGAAAGTCCACCAAAGTGAAGGTGTCCAGAACTCTTGTCACAACCACTGTATCTTCACAATCTCTTCAAAACGAATGACCATGAGGTTCTTCTCCAAATGTCACATAAAGCAAGACATAGACTGTTGGGAAAGGTGAGAGGCAGGTTTGCTGTCTGTTTCTGTCAAAACAAACTGTTATTGCACAGTAATCTTCCAGATATTCTTCAAGTCCTAAATGCATTTGCAAACTAGTCAACCGTGAAAAGCCTTTGTAATTTTTGAAAAATTGATCCCAAAGGTAGTTGCTTTGTACCTTAAATAAGAGAAAATTATTATACATGGTTAAAAAAAAGTGACATATAATTTTTTTTTTTAATAAATTTTATTATGACAAAAAGAAATAAAAAACATTTTAATATTAAATTATGCTCTCGTCAAAATAACCTCGTTCAGAGTTGATTACTGCCGATATTGTTTTTGTCATTCGTTGCAAAAGTTTCTCAATGTATAAGGTTGATAATTGATGCCATTCTTTTTTCAGTGACTCTAAGAACTTTTTTTCATTATGTCATCCCATGCTAATCTTGTGTGTGTGTATAAGTGTGCGTTCTATACGTACCACAACGTGCCAAACTCGATCAGCAACATGTAGAACATACGACAATGATACCCTCTTCCTCATGGTAAAAATTAGGGTAGCATTAATAATAAAAAAGAAAAAGGCAGAACGTTGTGTCTGTATTCATATTTGATATTACTATCGATTATGAATACGGTTAAAACGTTCTGACCATGCTTGGAAAATTATTTTAAAAAAATTAAAAAAAAAACACGTCCAGCACTAAAGAAGCACACATATAAAAATCGAAATCTTCAGTTTTAAAAAACCTTCATAATGGCTCTATATCCAGAAAAGAAAAGACTTGTAAAGAACATGCAAGATAACTTGAATACTGGTGAAATGGTTAACCGAAAAATTCTTTGTTAACTCTTTCATCTCTTGAAATTCTTGTTTGTGGAACTCTCTTCCGGCTTTTTGCTTTCTAATCCTGTTTAAAGTTCACAAATCTAATTGCATCATCGGTAATTATCTTCCCTCTTCTTAATTCATGTTATTTTATTGTCCTCTATCCTTAATAATGACTTTCTTTTTATCTTATTCTTTTACTCAGTAACGCCTGGTTCCTTAAAATGATTAATATATAATATAATATTATATATATATATATATATATATATATATATATATATATATATATATATATATATATATATATATATATATATTTTGCTTCTCCCGTCGAACTCGACGTATGAGGGCCAGACAGATCAATTCCCAGAAACTGAAAGCCGGACACCCACACAAGATTTGATTATAGTGGTGAAGGCTTTGTGTAGGGCCATCCACACTTTTTGGAGGGACGAATACAGGGACCTGGTGCAACGAATGCCACAAGGTCCCCAAACGACCCTCCGCATGTTTTGAATTCAGAGTTGTCCTTCTCCTAGACCAGTTGCCGTCCAAGGCTATAGAACCCAGTCTGTCCTGCTATTTACCCATATGATATATATATAAGATAGATATTATATATAAATATGACATATATGATATATATATATCATATACATATATTATATATACATATATATATACATAATGTATATATATATATGATATATATATATATGATATATATATCATATATATATATTATGTATATATATGTATATATCATATATATATATATCATATATATATCATATTTATATATATAATATATATATATATCATATATATATATCTTATATATATATCATATATATTATATATAAATATCATATATATGATATATGCATATACATATATACATCATCTATATATATATATATATATATATATATACATATATATACATATATATATATATATATATATATATATATATATATATATATATATATATATATATATATATATATGGTGTTCTATAGTCATGGGGAGAAGTTCAGTATCAGTACGTATCAGTACATTTGAAGAACTCAGTGTAGATCTTGTAAATTAAGCCCCCAAGGATGTGGAAGACTGCTTCATATGGATTTCAAAGATTTTCTTCTAAAAGATCCAATTATACAAAAAGCGAATTAAACAAAAACCATATCGAATTCGCACCTAATTTCGAAGTTTCTTCCCGATTACGATGTGTTATCGATTTGCGGATTTTAAATGAAAACAAAAATTTAAATACGTATAAAGCGACCTTATTAAAATTGCACAGTCTTTGTTCGCATTGCAGTGTGAAAATATCGGATTGCCGCTCTCTTTGTATTTCAATAGAAGCGATTAACTCGTGGAGAATGTCTGCCTTGATTCAGTTTGTTCGGCAGAATGACGTATTCCTTTTTTATTCTTTCTATCAAGACTCTCACTTTTTACATACGACGGTTTCAAGTTCTCTAAATGTTAAGATCAAAAGTTCACCTTTGGGCTGATATAAGTTTTGTTAACTTCGCGCATGCACTTTACTTCTGGTAATACATATCTGATATAGAATGTTAAACATTTCGGTTCAATAGATGGCGTGTACTAAAGAATTACCCCCGTTTATAGGATAAATAGAATGTAAAACTCAAGTGCATTAATTTCTATGCGAGTGTATGAAAAAACTGAAATCAAAATATCTAAATGCACGGAGAATTAATGGATAAGAGTTCGGATTGACTTCGAATTCCAGTCGAGTTCATTACCTTCACTTGCGTGCTAATATCCTTTGAAAAGCAATGAATACGTCTATTTTCCCTCCAAGTTATTGGTAAGTAGTCTATATCATTGGTTGTCAACCGATATAGCAAAAAGGGACCTATGTGTTCAATTCAAAGCCCTCAGAGTGTACTTTTGGAAAATTGTGGCACGCTGTGCACCAATTCTCTGTATTTGGATTTTCCGCGAAAAAGGTGTGATTGGTTCTATACAAGCATTCACAATTATAATAAAAACATATCAGCTTGTAGACTGGCTGCTTGGTTGCAAGAACTGAGTTGCAGGACACTCATACCTGGAAAACGATAGCTTAGCCACATATATATATATATATATATATATATATATATATATATATATATATATATATATATATATATGTGTGTGTGTGTGTGTGTGTGTGTGTGTGTGTGTGTGTGTGTGTGTGTGTGTGTATTTAGCCAGAAAATCATCTTTTAGACATGTCTGATTGAATAAATTACAGACATTATTTCTGCTAATTTTTAATAAAATCCGTTCATACTCACGAATAACTTTCCGTGTATTTATGTCAAATGATGAGAGAAATGTGGTATAGCTGTTTCAATTTCTTTTACTTTAATTTCCCAAATGTATATATATATATATATATATATATATATATATATATATATATATATGACACTTAAAAATGAAACAGAAAACACCAATACTCATATGTATATATATAAAAAGTAACTAGCATCGGTGAAGAAAATTGTAATCAATGTTACAGTGAATCAATTATCAGAAAACGGGAGAGTGTTCCACAGGCGAGAAGTGCAAGTGAAGAAACTATTAGAATAGAACTTACGGTTATATATATATTTCATCAGTAAAACTGAACAATCTAATAAATAAAGGCAATGGAATTATTTCCAGGAACACAATAAACAAACAGCAATCCATTTTCAAATAACGCTTATCGTGAAACGGCATTCTTGATGGGTAAATAAAATGATGAGATTTCGTTACCAATTGACTCGTACCAAATTTATAGTACCAAAGATGTTAGCACGTTACAGCAATTTCCATGACAATATTTACTGAAAATACACGTTTTGCCACGTCACGCAGATGAGAATATGAGTTCTCGTGAACAGAGATACATGTCCTTTTCCAGAATAATCAGAAAATATATTTGATCTGAAGATATTGATGATTTTTTCATTTTTACCTGAAGAATCAGATTTTTTCCAATGTATTGATTATTATATATCATGTCCTTTGTGTTAAATGAAAATTGCTGGGATTGCGACTAAATCAGTTTGAAACACCAGCTCCCGTACAATCACCGAAGTTAAGCAACGTCTAGCCTGGTCAGGACCTAGATGTGTGTCCGCTTGCGATTACCAACTACTCTAAGCTTCGATGTGCGGGTGGTGTAATGGATAATGTCTCGCAAATGCGAGTTCATATTCTTGTTGGATTCGTTATATACACTTACACGCAAATACTCTTGAGAGACGTATAAATCCACCATTTCTCCCCCTGCCATGGGTTAATAAGTAAAATTATATCACTAAATCATCAGTATTTTAAAAAATCTTTCAATCTGAAATTATTTAAATAAACTGCAATAACCCGTAGAAAACGAATCAAACAATAAAAACTACTGATTTCTTAAATGAAGGTTCATTTAACACCTGCTAAGAGAAAATCGTTGCAAATAACTTCATTTTGGCGTTAGTAGTGTCAAGTAATATCCAAATAAAAGTGGCGGTAACGAGTCAAATTTGAAAACTTATTCAGATCACGCGTTTAGAATAGTGATCATGGAGAAAGGCATGAAAGAAAAACCCCTCTCTAAGGAAAGTTCATTGGAAAAAGAATAAGTGGTAAGAAATATCCTCTTCAGATGCTACGGTCAGATTTTTTATTCCCCTATTGATGCTGCTAACGTCTGATGGATTTGAATTTAGACCACTCCGTGAAGACATCTTTTTATCTGCTATATCGTAAACTGAAAATACATTGAAAGTGCACTGATTTCAAAATTGTCTACTTTAACCCTGTGCTACTAATGCTTTTGCGATGGTCAGTAATATTGTTTTTCACGAGCCCGGTATTAGCTGTTATCTTTCTTACCGAGATATTTGGCAAAATAAGCAGAAGGAAAATAGATAAAAAACATTGATTGACTAAAAAGAAAATATTTCTGAGTGTCATGTGGGATACCGGCCACTTTAGGTGTTTCGACCTATGGAAAATTGTTTTGTGTATTAAGAGACTCGCTGATAATAACGTCTTTATATGTAGATTTGAGTTGACCGGTTGCAATATTCGCTTGTCTCGTACCAATTTTTATGGCTAAATTCTTATGAAGACGTTGTACAATTGTATATGGGTCTCATTCGGCAAATTTCAATGAATTCCTGACATTAGAATCTATAACAAATACATATTTGAAATTTTTCAGTGAAGCTTCAAAATAAACATTAGGATGGATAGTGTTGATGTAACTTGATGCACATTTCAACACAACGTGTCGACAACAGAATAAAATCTAATAAAATTGTAAATATCACTTCTTCAGGTAGACATGAGATCATACACTACCGTTGAGCCGAAGAACTCTGAAAATCAAATTTATAGTAATACTCTATATCTCAGCAAGAGGAAAGAGAGGTTCCTATATATTAAAAAGAATCCCCGAGGAACAGCATGAAATAAGCATTCATGCCAGGCGCTCCAGAATGGTATATTGCATTAAGAATTCTATCAATGCTTCATGAATTAAATGTCTTAAATTGTAAGTGTCTGTCTTTGTTGTTATGGTGATGAGGACATCAAATGCTTTGTTGATTCCCGTTTTCTATGGAGGAGGAATTACAAATAGAATTTCAGAACCTGAACAAATTATGCGAGCGAACACTATTCAAAATAAACGGCAACCTATTTTGAAAAATCGCTTAGCGTAAAACAGCACACTTAAGGGATAAAGAAAATACGAATTTTACACACACATATATATTTAAAGACATTTTTATGTTTAACATTCTTTTCATAAATACAAGTGTTTAAGTAAATGTTCTGTTTTATAATAAACAGTATTAAATAACATTTACGGGACTGAATGTCCGAGAAATATTCATAGAAAATATTCGTCCTCCGACAGGATTCGAACCTGCATCCTGTACGGAACCGTCATTTAGCTTGACGTGACTTTACCCGATTTGGCCACAGAGGAGCATTCTATGAAAATTTCTCGGACATTCAGGCCGGTAAATGTTTTTTAATTCTGTTTATTATAAACAGAGCATTTACTTAAATACTTGCATCTATAAAAAGAATGTTAAACATAAAAATTAGTCGGACTATTGTCCTCACCTTTGTCGCCATTTTTGTCACAACGTTGTGACAAAAATGGCGACAAAGATGAGGACAATAGTCCGACTAATGTAAATACTCTACATAATACCTCATCTCAGAAATATAGACAAACATAAAAATGTTTTTAAATAATTGTCGGACTTTGTCCATTTCATAATATATATATATATATATATATATATATATATATATATATATATATATATATATATATATATATATATATATATATAATTTTAAACGTTATTTTTTACTGGATACCCGCATTTGGGTAAACATACTATTTATTTTAAATAATTAATACTTCGTTTGCCGTCCTGAATACCCGAAATAATTGAATAAAATAATAAGTCTTTTGGCAGGAATCGGGCCTGTTTCCTGAACAATGTCATGTATAGAAGCAATGGCGTTATTCGCGGGAACACTATTAAAGAGCAACCCATTTAGAAAAATCTCTTAGCGTAAAACAGCAATCTTAAGGTTAAATAAAATAGGTATTTTGCACACACACACACACATTATATATATATATATATATATATATATATATATATATATATATATATACGCAAATGTATATGTATTATTTCAAACGTTATTTTTTGTGAATACCCGTATTTCGGTAGACGTACTCTTTATATTAAATAGATAATACTTCGTCTGCTGTCCTGAATGCTCGAGACAATTTTATAAAATTAGGTGTCCTTTGGCAGGATTCGAAACTTCGTCTCACTATGCAGGACGAAGCACCGTCCGCTGCTACGAAGATTTTCATAATCAGGCAATGTTCTGTTTGTCTTTACAGCATATATACTCGTTCATTATTTACTCAGTCCTGTATCCGGAACATAAACAAATAATTTCTAAAGTATTAATCGATTTCTTACTTTTAAATCCGACATATTGTTATTATTTCAAACGGTAATTTTTCGTAAGTACCCGTATTTACGCAGATGCTCCGTTTAATGTAAATAGTATTTATTTCATCTACCGACCTGCGTACTCTACTAAGTACGTAATATTAATAAGATTCTCCTATTTAGTTCTGGTAACTAAATATAGATTTTATATAAATAAAAGAATTAGTAAGAGTCAAAATTTCAAGCGAACGCATAAATCTAATAGTACATATCAAATGATAGAAGATACATTTAGAAGCGCGAAAAGGTCCCCTGATATCAATGTAAAGAGGATTCACCTGGGTATTAGAGTCAGGGAATATTACAGGGGTTGACTTTTTAAGCTGGCATTCTAACAAAACTACTGATGTTGAAACTATCCTTATTAATACTGTGCCAGACATATTGTTTGCTTACGACCTGATCTTTCTCTGATACCATTATCTGATACGGAATACAAGGTCTCAAATATCTTACAAAGTTTGTTAGGAACTGATATTCGGATAACACCGTGCGAAATGTCTTAACACAAAGTGTGTGGTGCTGGAAGTATGTGTATTTTCTTCTGCGATAGAAACATTTTTTTTGTTTTTTTCGGGTGTTTTTCTATCGCCTCATCTATTTCCAGTTCAGATCTTATAGCTTCATAATAGATAACGGGACAGATATTGACGACAGAAAAGTTTCTGGAAATGGCGTCTGAAAAAAATTATTGTATCGTCTTTTATATACCAAACACGAATCGTGAACTGACCAATAAAATCAAGGTGTATGAATTCATGTAGTGAGTACTTGTCTAAGCTCGACTGAATTACGTCAACGAAAGGTTTATAGCGATTTAACAACTGTAGCTTACAAATGGCACAAAGCCGAAAGTATGGAGCACCGAATGAAAATTGAACTCACTACTCAGTCATCATTGATATACCGAGAGAATCTGGCCAAACATTACACTACGACGAAGTGCTCCAAGCGATTTAGTAAGCGTAGATTACATGTGTTACAAGGCTGAAAGTATGGAGCACCCAGTGAGGATCAAACTCTCTGTTCAGTAGTAGTTAGTCAAGCGAGACAAGATTGCTAATAATTAAACCAATTTGAAGTGTCCCAATTTATAAGCAAAGCGTAGATGTGGTACACAGCCGAAAGAAAATGAGTATCTTGTGCGAATTGAACTCGCTACGTAGTAGTAATTGATCTGGTGAGATAAACTTGCTAAACATTAATCGGCGTTGAAGTGGCCAAACTCAAATGTTTATAGCCTGTAAGAACAATGAAAGATCGCCCTTCAGAACAATGAAGAACATGTCTGGTGACATTTTAGGCAGTCAAAAGATCCCGTCCGATAATACTGCCCTGTGTAGATAAATTGTCCGATAACCTTTAATGGGGAATTATATAGCAATCTGTTCCTCAGTTGGTCTCGGCTGCAACACAGCGTCAATAGAGCAAATTAAACCGTCTGCAGCTAGATACATTTCCACTTCAGTATCAAGAAATGTAACATTATAAAAGTTAAATATTTATTCTCTGGCCAAATTTAGACAGCGCCATGTCACATATTTTTACTTTTTTCCTTGAAACATATAAAGCAATTGACCCTTTTTAATCCGGTTTACAATTAACGTTTCGGTTAAATATGAAACATACAGAGAAATCCCAAAAAAAAAACATTATAAACATTACCTAACGTCCTTGTAATGATAAAACTACGCATGCGTAGATTTTAAGAAAGCTTTATTCGACTGAGAATAAAATGTTCCCGTTATAATGTCCTTTTATAGTCACAGTAAGCAGAAAAACTCTCTCAACGAGAAGAGTAATAGAAGAAGGAGAGACCACTCTTGATTATTTATAACAGTACTAATGCTAATCTATTTTTATTAATTAAAAAATGTTTGACCTCTGATAAAAATTAATTTTCCCTTATTAGTGTTTTCAAAATCTCTAGAAACAATTTTAGAATTAACTTGTGTTTATCAGTCGAAGCAATGTTTTGTAATACCCAGTTGTAGGAGAGACTTTGTAAATCACATATACAATAGTAACACCTTCGAACAACACATTATTTATTTGTATAATGATACAAAATGTGGTACAAGGCCAAAAAAGAGGAATCCGGAAAAAGGACGGTCTTCTGTTTTAACGTTAAACATAGCTATCCACATAACACTGACCAAAACATATCAAAATATTCCTTCAGCCAAAACAAAGCAATCTTACTTATATTATACACCATAATGCCTCAAAAACTTCCTGAAGTCCTCACTAGTCCCAATATGTACAATTCAATGTCTGTGGGTGGGAGGGGAATAAAACAACAATTTAAAAAATTTAACCCCAATGAATATTTAAAAAAATGTACAAAACTATTTACAAAAACTAAACAAAATAGTGTTAGTAATACCCACCAATCCCTAAAAGTGTCATAAACCACAGTTAAGTTGACGAAATCAATGCGGGAATTTAATATCAAACATTCATTCATCCCAAGCATTCACGCAAACGAACACTCAAATACAACAAATACGAAAATCACAACCGTAAAGTAAGGCGCCCCGCATCCACCAGAGAACTGATATCACTGACTAACTAACGATAGAGGGGATGGGGAATTAATCCAAAGAAAAATAGGGACAAAAATAAAAGGGGCCAATGAGCAAACATTCTCAAGTTAAGTTAACTTAAAGAGATAAACTAAGGGCAAAATGGAAACCTAAACTAACGTAAACCTGGGTTGGGTTAGCCTATGTTCAACACAGGCAGAACAATATCATGATGCCTAACCGGCAACATAATACCACCCCAAGTCAGCCCTTCTCACTGGAGACAAGTGATCAAGATTCACCTACCTTTTGCCAAAGAGGGCCGACTCTTTTCCGTCCTAATCTTTTCTATGATGCTTAAATTACAAGATCAGTTGGGAAGAAGTGAAATTCTCGCATCCATAGAATCCCTTCTGACATGTCATCCAAATCACGATTCTCATGACTCCTAGCAAGCAAAAGAACACGTAGTATTCAGTCTTCATCAACGGTGGTGCCACATTTCTACAAACAGACCTGGCCTCAAGGACAAAGAACTTTCCGCGCAGCATGTGAACCATGAGGCATTCAACAAACTTGCACAACGGCGCTACGACACTGCAATGAAAGAAGGCGTGACCCAGAGTCTTGACCTATCCATCACAGCGAACGCAGATTGGAAATTTCTCCAAGCACGCCGAACGAAGTCTTTTGGCAACCCAGAGGGCCCCATGAATCACCAGCCATGTGAGTGATGCCTCATCGTTATTGAGGCATTTCTACCTGGGCGCCCATGGCCATATTGAGCAAGCCTCATGCTTCGTAAGACCGACCTCGACAATCAGTTTATCACGAACGGACCCGCTGAATAACACGTTATATAATGCCCTATGAGAACGACTTTGTGATGGGAACCTCGCACCTAGCCGTTTCATATTCCTCAAGGCAGGGAACGTCGACTAAATAGGCGTTGAACTGAGCAGGACTCAGACCGGACTACCTGATGAAAAGTTTCTGAAAGGAAACCCGAAAAGCCTTACATATGCCCGCGCTTGTAGTCACGGTCCGATTATCCGGCAATGTGACGCACGCGATATGTCGATGCGATGAATTCTGAGCTTCCTCTGCTATTCAGCCGCCATATTCGTCGCCTCAGAGGACATACTCTTTAACCTAGCCCTAACTACGTGAGCTTGATCCTTCTTGATAAGCTAGTAGGCCAACTCCGCCATAGTTAAAGCTACGTCCCCACTATCATGGGATTTGATTTCCCGATGAAATTCCTGCTCATAAACCGTCTGCTAATCGATCTATATTGAGCCGACGACTATAAACAACATCAAACTTTCTAATATTCGGTTTTGAATTATCCCACCACGCATTCCCAACTGCAGCCCCTGTCAGTTCCCTCTGTATCATTAGTAGCAGCTGGTCCCAGAAATCTTGCTCAGCAAACAATGATGAGTTCAATTCCCAGTAACCAGCCATCCTAAACTTAGGCTTATCTAAGTTTACACGGACCAAGACGAGCCTATGATCCGAATAAACTATGTAATGGAAACTTTATACATCTTAGGAGTCCTATATCGACTCTCCTAACCAAGACTCGGTTGAGACAGCTAGAATGCACTTTGGCAGCCGAGCTGCACTAATTATTCCAAGTCCATACTACCTTCCGAGGTTGTTCTTTCCGTTACTTATCGACAATATCAAACTTATCGATAAAGTCCCGAAATTGTTTCACGTCACGGTTGTTAGTACGTGAATATGACCCCATACGATCGATATCGGGGTCAAGGACGGCATTCCAATCCTCCTCTAAAACTACCGGACGAGATGTCGTCAAAAACGGCTCGATCTGCCGAAACAAAGCAAGCAGCTCAGAATGGTCATTGGGCACATAATCCCCAATGAGATGAAAATTCTTATACTTTATTGTAACATCCAGTATGCGAAGTCTGCCCTCCGGGTCTGCGAAAACAAGAGAACACGCAGTCTTCAGCAGCCAATCGACACCTCTTGAGCGTCCATCAAAACAGGCTGAATAGAGGGGAGAGCGCCATACGCAGAATGCCTTCATAATCGCGAGAAGAGAACCGGGTCTCCTGAGCACAACATATTTTCACCCAGGGACGCTGAAGGTCACGAGAGATTCTCACCCTGCATGACACCGAACTCAAACACTAGGCATTCACCTTAGCTAACCAGAGAGACATAATGAAACGGGTTAGAGTTGCTCTCCTGTAATAAACATGGCCGGGGTTAGGACACCGACGGTCTTTCCCAATGATCCTGTGCCTATTCCACTCTTGATAGTGCCATCAGAAGAGAGGTAGTCAATGTCCGAGCGAAACGTAAGTTTAAAACTCTATACAGGGAGGGATGAACGAAAAGCGGGAGCCTCCCTGAACGAAATTGATTTCATTTTCTAACATTATCGTTGTCAAAACACGCTAATGGTTGAAATATGCCAAAAATCTGATTCGCCTCTTGTATCATTGACCAAATCTGTTGGGAAAAACACCAGTCCTCACCTCAGTTAAGATCCTTTTAGCGTTACGTAAGTTTGTAGGATTTTCAACATCTAAGTTATTGATATTTTTAATTTTATTAGATGCTTTAAATTTTGGAAATTTAGTAACTGTGTAGCTAATTTTTCCTTTCGCGACCTTTGACGGACTTCTCTGCCTTTTTCGCTTTTTCTTTTTTTGTGGGGAGCTAATGTGAGTTTGGACGGGGGACGGGTTCAGAGTATGGGCAGCGGTAGGCTTTTTCTTAGCTAACGATTTGAGACTGGGAGCTTTTTTAAGGGTAGTCATTTTGGAAGAGATGTGAGCCGGTGAGTATGTCATAGGAGGTGGAGCCATGTGCTGCTGTTGAGAAAATGGAGATGATAGTGCCAAAGAAAGGCCTATTAGTTTTCTAGGCTGGGGACGTTTCTGTGTAGGTGAGTCTTTTAATTGCTGTAGCTTTTCGTTCTTTTTTTTAAAAAAATAGCTCAAATTCCAGTTGCACTTGACGATGTCTGTCCAAGAGAGTCGCCCTTAGAACTGGTAGGGGGAGTGTGGTTGTTCGTAATTTTTTGCCGTAGGGGCTTCTATAGGACGAGGAAACGCTGCCCGGAGCTTTCCTCTAGCCGTACCAACAACCCTATTCCTTCTCCGCAACCGCACAAGCGGCGGGCAAAAGCTTTTCGGAGAATAGGGGCGGTGTGCCGCATTATAGGCGAGATGAAAACAACAGACTCAGCCAGAGGGGGATTTGGTCGTCGGCGGCCAGAACTCCAAAGGCCTTCTTCTCTGGGCAAGAAGAGGAAAAGTGACCATTCTCTCTGCACTTCCAGCAAGTTGATCTTCGGCCTGTGACAATGATATTCTGGCCCTCTCCATGTAGACAGTTGGCTATGGAGACGAAGGCCTTACGGTCTCGAAGTTCCATCCCCCAGTCAGATCGCTAGAGGAAGTATTGAGTATCTGTCCAAATTTGCACAGATAAGCGGCCAAGTGTTCATTTAAAATCTGTGGAGGGACCTCATATACTGAAAGATCGGATCTACGCTTAATTCTTTTGAAATTAGGTCTCGACTGCTGACGACTTAGCAGTCGGCAGGCATGGGTAACAATATGTCCTTAATGAAAAACCCTTTTCGTTTGATGACTCTCTCTGGTTTAACCCTCAGGGATGTCAAAGCTTTAACGACGGTGTCATTTGTAGAGCGACACAATTTACGCGAATGTCTGTCGACTACAATGACTGACGCAAATTTTTATTTCTGTTGTTCCTCGGGATTTGTCAAGAGCCCATCTGCTGTGACCATACGTGCGTAACTCTTGGCTTTCTCCAGGAACTCCGTGATATTGATTTTGCATTTCGGCGCGGATGTCTAGCAAGAGGGCGTCTCTCTGAATGCTACATTTCCGTCTTTGTTTAAGTTGCCGTCAGCTTCTTGATTTGTTAAATTTTGACCTTTTCTAGTTTTCTCAAAATTTTCTTAATTTCTGGCCACTATACTTTTGGTGGAATCCTAACTTCCGATGATAACTTCCAAATTTTGGCCCTTTTCGGCATCCATCACTAATTCCTCATCTTGCACATTTATAGGATACTTATCAGAAGAGTCTTTTTTCTTGGTCCCAAACAGATTTTTAACCAACATCTTGGCGCCAATTTTTTTATCTTTTTAAATCAAGCTTCTTTTTTTTATATATAAAACGGAAACAGAACATTAAAATACAAATAAACAAAAAGATAAATACAAATAAATCACAATCAAAACAGATTCAACAAAACAAAATGAAAACACAAAAACAGTTACTTAAAAAGAAAACTTACGCAAAAGACAGACGAGAAAAAATAGACTTGAATATAGAACAAGAAACGAGAAATTAAACAAACGTTATATAAACGTCAAAGACAAATCACGAATAAGGGACTACACGCAAAAAAAAGGTTACGCAATAAGTCTCTTTTTTATATAATACAAGAATAAAATGATATGCTAAAAAAGTAAATACGAAACACGGAATACTTTAAAAAATCACAAATTTTACAAAACAATATGGCCGCCGTTAAACAAAATAAGCCACCCAAACGAATGAAACACAAAAATAAAATTAAGAAAAAAAACCGGACAGATTCGACAATATAAACACGAAAAATTAGAAAAAAAATAATCACACAGAATTTTTAACAAATAAAATACAGAAGACTTAACAGATATTTAAAAAGAAAAAAAGAACGAAATAATACGTACAAATTATAAATGATTTCAAGATGAGATCAACTATGCTTACTCTCTGGCGATCCGTGTTCAAACCCAAGTGTCGGCAGCGACACTTTATTCCTGTATGACACATTGGCTCTAACGATGTCGCTGGTGTAGCAAAACCCCTTGAACAACTAACTGCAGGATATTCGAAATCGCTTAACGATCCAGAACTGTACCGAATTTAAACTGTGATAATCCCCGCGAACTTTCCATGAGTGAAGATTCTTTTTGGGAGTACTGTTTGTAAGGATAAAGACCAGTTTCTTGTTGAAGGAAGAATTATACCGAGGTTCATTAAATTTTAAAGTTCTTGTTTGGCAATACTAAGTTTATCATTAGTTAGTCGACAAGAAGTTGGGGGAAAATAAAACAGGCGAAGTTGTATTTTCAACACGATTAGTGATATCAGTTTTTATCTTGGGAGCATGGAAATTAGGTTTACTTTTCTCAGAAGATCAGATAAGATACTCGGGAATCCTGTATCTTGCTCAGTCGCTGCAACTTTTGGATTGAATAAAATTCCAGAATTTATGCGAGTGGTAGTATAAAATAAACAAGGCCTTTTAAAAGTCTGTCCGTCAATAAGCTATAATAAATGTTTGAATTTATGGGATGAGGAGATATAATTATTTATATTATTTACATACTGATTATTGTCCTCATATTTTCTGTTATCATAATGTTTCATCAAGTACATGCCGTTTGGTTAAATAGTTAATATCAAGGTTCTGTTAACCCTTGTTTTTTTAACTGTCTTAATTATTTCCCTTTGGAGGTAATCCGTTTCTTTTTTGTTTGCCAGAAATTTCTTAATGAGATATGGAGCTAGATGAATATTTTGGAAGTTTTTTTTAGATCAGACAATTAAATACCCAATTACAATAATTCATATATTGCCATCATTCTGATCCCTCCTAGTACGAAATGACTTTTGGCGAGGTTTATCTAATCTGATTGTTCCACGATATGGTTTGATTCGGCAGTACGCCCAAAATGTATATCTACCTAACGAGCTTATTAAAATGTATCACTGAATATGGACTGGGAATAATAAGGGAACAAACAGCTACAAGCAATAAAAAGCGATGATTACCAGGGTCAGCCAAGGGATACTTTAAATATGTTTCCAATTTCTTGGTTTTGCAATTTTTTTTATTATTTGTAATTATGTTATTATAGGTACCACGTTTCGACTAATTACACTTTGGACTCAATTGTTTGGCTGATACAGGTCATTCTGTTGATTATGGTATTATTTTGTTCCCGTGATGTCATTTATTGTTCATTTCTTCTGAACCCGTGTCTCAGTCAGTCAGTTATGTACCAAGCATGATACACGCTTAGGCGATCATGTATCTTTCGATAAATGACTGACGAGGCAGATTTTTTTCCAGCAGTAGGTTGCCATTTCTTTTTTCGGTAGACCAGTTGCTATCCAAGGCTATAGAACCCGGCCTGTACAGATATTTACCCATAGCTAGGGGGAGATGAAAAGTATTCATACCTTTCCAATAGGTATTAGCACGTAAGTGAACGTAATAGATTCGACTGGAATTCGAACTCGGCTCTCCGATTCCTCAGTCAGTGCATCTATCCATACTGCTTGTTTTTTTAATCGTTTCATCTTAGGCAAAGCATAAATGCGACAAAAGAAGCATGGGATTATTGTGGATGGAAGAGAAGACTTTAGTGGGCATAAAGGAGAAGAAAAGAACAGATTTCAAAACGACATAAGATAGCGAGTGGTGTCGCACATAAATCTTTCAAGATTTTAGGTCTGGTACAAGCAAGAAACCGGTAGAGTGTTCCAGACGTGAGAAGTTCGAAAAAAAGTAACTATTCCAGGGATTGAAATCATGACCACTAAATGACAGTAATACATATTCAACCAATTCGTACGTAAACCGTTGCGAAGGAAATCAGTGATTTATGCTTACCGCATCATAGTTAATGTCTGCTGGACCCCAACCCGCCATGATAATGAAATGTTTTACTGTTTTACTATAAATATTATATCGCATTTTTGTCAATTCAAGGCATGATTATTCTAGTTTTGGTTTATAGATTTAAATGTTTGGTTTGTTTTACTGCATATTAAACAAATGAATATTTAATGACAACAATTTTTATTGGTGGTAATATTTTTGCTTTAAAAGATATATTTCTGGAAATATTCTTTTTAAAATGAATGTATAGCTGTTAATATTTTTTTAAACGTACAGCTGGTAATTTCCTTTTAAAAGAAATGTGTAGCTAGTAATTACTTTTTCAAAAATGTATTGCTGACAATATTATTTTCCCAAAAATATATTGTTGGTAATATTTTTGAAAAATGTATTCCTAGTAATATTTTTTTCTTAAAAAAACTTATTCCTGGTTTGGTTTTTGTTTGTTTTGTTTTACGGCATATCAATGTTTTATTTAATGCCGACAAGATTTCTTTTTCGAAAATGTTTAGCTGGTAATATATTTTTGTTCGAAAATCTATTACTGGTAATATTTTGTCTTCAAACATGTATTGGTATAATAATTTTTTATAGGTGCTACCATCCCGGGTCAGGGTGGACGTGGGAA
>OZ038484.1:98498679-98541179 GCA_964036315.1 Acanthosepion esculentum
TCGATCTTATCAAGAACCTTGAGGCAAACAGAAGGGGCTACTTGTATCTATATAAAAAAGAATGTATAAACATAAAAATGTCTTAAAATAATTGTCAGACTTTGTCCATTTCATAATATATATATATATATATATATATATATATATATATATATATAGCTTATGTAACAGCGTTTACTCCTGGCTAAGGATCGTTGATTAATTTGAAACTTTTAAAACCATTTATTCTAAATTCTACATCGTCACTTGATAAGACACTAGAAGTGTTGAAACAAAATGGCTACTTTTGTCGTGATTTTATAACATATTTATGTTGTAATATTCAAATAAATAATTATATATATATATATATATATATATATATATATATATATATATATATATATATATATAATCCCATATAAGTCGTTGTAATTTGCTAAATTCGTCAGCTAGAATGTTTTTCTATTTCGATGCTCTATTACCCAACAGACTGACAGATAGCTATATCTGTTTCTTTAGACTAATGAAAAAATATCACGCAAAATGTATTGTTGCTATAACATAATCTCCGTGCGTGACAATAAATTAATTCCATATTTATTTTTTATCACGTAGCCGGAATACAATTCTTGTATTCTTGTCAGAATTATAACCTCTTTCATTAGTTTTGCCACTTTATGCATCCAAATCTTCACTGAATTTCAGTCCGTCTCGTCATTGTCTAAGACTCTCCAGTTCCTCACACCCAGACACGCAAGAATGTTACATTTAAGTTCTACAGATTCGTCAGTTCTATCTCAAACCCCATTTGTTTTCTTATTCGTGTTCACCTGGATAAAAAATCAAGTATGGATCATGATTTCGTATTATTTACTGCTAATAATACTTTTGTTTTTCTTGTCAGGGGTGTTATCATGGCATATATCCACTTCAACAGAAAATTATATACCTCCTATGATGAAGTCACAACTGAATG
Source organism: Acanthosepion esculentum (assembly GCA_964036315.1). Taxonomy (NCBI): domain Eukaryota; kingdom Metazoa; phylum Mollusca; class Cephalopoda; order Sepiida; family Sepiidae; genus Acanthosepion; species Acanthosepion esculentum. The sequence continues at coordinate 98,499,638 of OZ038484.1, forward strand.
TGGTCACATAAATAGAGACTTCATCCCCACGTCCATTAAAATACGAACGCCAAGATTAAACGCCATTTAACGTCTACATCTGATAGATTAAATATAACATTTCACAAATCCTACTGTATAGCGCGTAACCCAATGCAGAAACATATCCTAGTCTGATCATAGAGTATGAGAAAGACGGAATGAATGCCCCAATTTATTTAATCTTTTTCCTGAACTATACCATGCGAATGTGTTTTTAATCGTAGCACCCCAATCAAGGCGATAATGCCACTAAGATGTAGGTGGTTACTGGGCGCGTGAAACTTTAGAAAAAGTAACTGGAAATATAATCCTAAACAGGAATCAAGGAATTGGTATCTACTCCTCTTCAAAAGACAACAACCGCTTTCTCAGGTCAATGGCTAAAACAAGTTCGAGTGAATGAAGCCTGCAGTTTTTTTTTCAATTTCAGTTTCGAAACTTGTGCAATGGCGTGGCAGAATCAGAAAAATATGTACCAAAGAACGGAAATCACACTATTTGATGACTTTCAACAAGCGCAATAACAGGAACAAGAACGACAGCAACAAAAGGCAACAACAACAGCACATCGATTTTGAAATGAACATAATGACATTATCATGATGTTGACGTGTCGCAATACCCCAAACAAAAGTTTAGAAGGAAAATCCTCATCTCTACTGAAAAAGACCGTTTACAGTTGTTGTATATCTTCTCTTTCCTGCTTGGGGCTTGGGGCTTGGGTCTTGTTGACGGGGGAATATTGAGTCTATGTTGTATTGTCACACTGTCTTTTCTCGTCTGCTCCCGGACGGGTTTGAAATGTTTTTGGATCCAGAGTTAAAAGACATCAACCAAGAAAACCGACGTGTACATTTCTACCTATCCTATCTTATTACTGCACAATGAGTCGATAATATCTCGATTGATAATATTTATTTTGAATAATAATTTGAATTACCCAAATATTAATCTACGCCCAGGTTTTTTCCCTATTTCACATTTCTTAGCAGAATTACTCCTCTCCCAAACAAACATACAGAAAAGTATCAAGAAATCAAAAGTATATAGTTGAATCCGTCAACACCGCATTAAAAACAATATATCCAAATCTGACAGTAATTCACCTAATTTCAGTTAACAGTATGAAAATAGCGTTCTATACATTCTTCCAGTTGCTAAGGTCATTTTTTTTGTTATTATTTTTTACTTTGTTTAATAAATTCATTCCACATCGGACAAAACGCGTCGGCAAATACTTCAGTTTTCCTATTGTCTTTTACATTTATAAATATTTATTTTGTTTACTTATAATACTTCTTATGACTGTTGTCTTTTTCTGGCACAATTCTGGATGTGTGTTCTCTTCATTATTATTATTATTATTAGGTTATACAAGGTTTCACGTCAACATGTTATTGTTGCTTTTGCCCTAGTAAAATGTCAGTCCACACTTCACTATTACGAATAATTTTAGTTTTATTTCACCTTGTTCATTTAAACAAGCTTTGTCGGGCATTATAAATATTGTGCGTTTGATATAAAACTTCTGTTACGGGCATTTGATTATGATACAATCTAAGTCAAGCTTAACAAATCTAAAAGATATCCCATCGTTACCTGATATTTATACACCTTCTTTATAGTGAAGAAAACACCTGTTTTAAAAAAGACAAATCAAAGACTCCGCGAAGCAGAAGGTAATAAAAAATTTATATGAAATAGCCGGACGCATTATGTAAAATGGCATACGTGAAAATCAGTTGGATGCTTAAATTTGTTAAAGATGTGCTTGTTAATTTTTTGCTCTTAAAAACATTCTGACATATTTTGGCTTGACACATCTTCAATAAAACACAATAAATCGGAAATAAGAATACTGACGTCAATCAGTTGCATCCCATGAGTAGAGAATGCATGCTTAATTGATTTCGACATAAAAAAAACTCAGTCACGTTTGTGTTGATGTTTAAGCAAATCTCAAATCTAAATATATCTTTACATTTATAATGTATATAATACCTGATTACTATTTCAACTGTAACTATCTAACTTAAAAGCCTCCCGAGACTTCTTTTGATTGAAATTCAGTAAAATTTAAAAAAAACGATAGCATTCTTTGTAATTTATAATTTAAATACCATATAGTTTTTAAAAATAATATTTTGTAATGAAAAATTTACAAAACAATTTGTTTTGTGCATTGGCTTTAGCGAAATTTATTATTTTACTATTTCTAACAAGATAAACTCCATATCCGATAAAGCCAAGAGCGTGAAATCGGAAATGAATTTTAAAAAATTGTAGAAGACGAAATTAAAAAATAATTTTTCTTCCAAAACACTGTGTAACCGCCTGTCTGAGAATTTTCAAATGTGACACTTTGTCGGCGCATAATATTTTAAAACGTCTCGTTATTGTTTGTTATTCAACATAAGTTCACATGGAATTCATAAGATAGAAACTATAAAAATAGCGTTTGAAATATATTTTTTCAAATACGGATAATATACACGATATTTGTTGATCTGGGAAGAAAAGATATAACGTTTGAAGTCAATATATCTAAAAAGTTTGCTCATTAAAATACATTCAGTGATTCTGACATATGTTAGTACACATGATACTAGACAGGATATTTAAATTACTTTCTGTATTTTCTGTAATGGTACTTCTACTAATGAAAGTCAATTTTTGAAATATCCGTGATATATATATATATATATATATATATATATATATATATATATATATATATATATATATATATATATATATATATATATACACAAACAGTGTTAGGCTCTTCGACGTTCTGTAAGGGCTAGGAAATTGTCTTCGTAAAAATTATTAGAATTGAGTTTGTGATCCATACATTCGGGCTTATGCCACATGTAAGCCACGCTTAGTAAAAATATATCTAACAGGTATATAGATCTATTGATTTGAGCTGAAATTATAGGAGAATTGACTTCAAATCAGAAGAATACTTGGAATATTTGGATACTTCATTTAATATGCACTTTGACATAATTTCTCGATTTATAACTTCTCAGACTCTAGAACTTTTAGGTCCTCATATTCGATATATATATATATATATATATATATATATATATATATATATATATATATATATATATATATATATATAAATTATAATATATCTATGTTATGACATACTACAAAAAGTTATTTTGTTTCAACACTTCCGGTGTATTGTCAAGTGATGACGTAGCAAGTAAGATAAAGAGTTCGAAATTAGCCATTACTCTATTACGTAAGATGTAATGACCAATCAAATTACAAGTATATGATAATTCAAATAACATGACAGCAGACATTACACATAATTTATTAATGGTTTAAAATAAGTATTAGATTTAATAGAAAACAGGATAAACAATAAATGTCCAATGTTTTATAATTAAAAATTAAAGTTACGCATATTAAGCTGTAAACGAAAGCATGCATCATGTTTAGAAATAAGCAAAAATATTCATAGAACAAACGTAGAAAATATATGTTAACATTCATGTATTGTTCTTAGAAATGGAATTTTGTGTGTGTGTATATATATATATATATATATATATATATATATATATATATATACATATATACATACATATATACATACATATATATATATATATATATATATATATATATATATATATATATATATATATATATATATACATACATATATATATATATATATATATATATATATATATATATATATATATATATATATATATATATATATATATATATATATATATATATATATATATATATATATATACATACAAAATTCCCTGGTGCTTTTTGATTACAAAAACATTTAATAAAAAAATGAATCCTAAAGTTTTTTGCAGGGAATTTCTAGAAGAGAGAAATTTTTCGAGTAGCGAAATGGCCATCTAGATGGTGTACAATTGAATTTCATTTATAAGTAATTCATTTATGTGATCTGTAATATATATATATATATATATATATATATATATATATATATATATATATATATATATATATATTGTTCCTTCATTTGTGGATCAGTTTTCATATTTTATATTAGTGGGATCCACTTGGATTACTTACTGACGGATTTTTACCCATATATATATATATATATATATATATATACACACACAAGCATACATATATATATGCTTCAAAACGGAAACTCCAAATCTAGATTAATTTTTCAAATTAAATCTACAATACAGAGTTTCCTTCTATTCGCTAGCGATTTTAAGAATAATAAAATAATATTAAGCTCTACGGATCTTATTGAGCACTGTTTTTTTTTAAATAAGAATAAAAGCTAAGAACTCTGAATTATAAATCTCTCTATTCTTTCCTATTATTTTATATATATATATATATATATATATATATATATATATATATATATATATAAAAGGTAGGATGAGTATGTGTGTGTGTGTGTGTGTGTGTGTGTGTGTGTGTGTGTGTGTGTGTAAAGAATGCCAGGCCGCAATTTCCGACGGATTTGCACCAAAATTTACATGCACATGCTCCAAGTTAGTAAAATGCCCAAGACTGACTTTGCATTTCTGAAATCCCATCGATAGTGGAAATAATCGATTTTTTCATTCTTCTAAGGTAGTTTTCATGTAGTTTGCGGCCATTTTCTACTGGCCAGAGTGAGAGCCTATAGCTGGTTGCCACGAATAGGCACGAAGATTCTATTGGTCAGCGTTAGAGTCAACAGCTGATTGACACGAATGTTAACTAATATGCTAGCATGCAAAAAAATCGATAGCTGCATTCGTCACAAGTGGGAAAAATTTAAATCTGCATGGCACTTCACTCCAATTGGTTCATTCGCTTGCTTAAACTCAACGTTGATTCTGAATCCTCAGAACTGGTCTGGGTGTGAAAAATATTTGTTGTTAACATTCTTTTTTCATTCGGTTTTTCCAGTTACGAATCCTTTTTTAAACCTGATCGTTTTGTTTTCATTTTGTTTAGTTCTTTTCTCGTAACAGATTTAATGTTTAGTATAGAGCTTTGAAAAAGTTCGCAGTGTGAGATAGGCAAGAAATAAGGCATGTAGCAACATCAACACGGCAAAGGGCACTCCTTTAAAGGCAAGGAAGGGCAAAAATATTTTAAGTCAAGTGATAGCGATTGCTGTATGAGTCGTACGATTTTTGAATCAAGCACGGGCATCGCCGGGCCATGATGCTAGTATATATATAGGTGTGTGTGTGTGTGTGTATATGTGTGTGTTTGTATATATATATATATATATATATATATATATATATATATATATATATATATATATGAGTGTGTTTGTTTGAACAAAAAAATTATTTTAGGCATGTTTGATTAAAACACAACTATGATCTGCGTGAATTATTTTTTCATAAAACAACAGTAATATGTGTGCCTGGTGTATACATTTATATATATATATATATATATATATATATATATATATATATATATATATATATATATATATATATATATATATACGCACATATTGGTTTATGAAAGAGTTTTTTTTTTTGTTATTCGTGTGTAAGTTAATGTGATCAACTCATTAGGTTATCACAGTGAATGGCATATAGTCGACGAGTATCATCGGGCCGAGTAATTCTTTGTTTTATCATGCTCTTTAAAAGCTTTATTGTCAATTAAATACCCGCATTGTTAATCAAATATCCTATTATAAAAAAAACAGAAGTGGGGAAAAATCTTCTAAAGAAATGTTTCCAGACCAACTACATCTTACGTATTAAAAAAAACGGACGAAAAAGTAACAAAACGCTTCGTTCAATTAAGTCATTACACTCTTTGTGTCTGGTCTCTCAATTGAATTCGACCTAATTGTTTTAATTTCGTTTCCCTGTTCAGACCTTTGTCTATTTCCTCTGCTCGTTTCTCATAACAAAACAACGTTACTTTCCACTTACTACGCCGCAACGAATCGAAAAACATATATATCGCTGTTCCGTCATGCATAGTCACTTTTATGTGATTCGAGCATTTTGAGTGAGTATCCACAAAATGAATACCGAACAATCGCCCGATTTTCAAAATCGATTGACATAAAATAACACCAGCCAGCTGACGATAACGACAATCGGTAAATCGATTTTTTTTTTATTTCGTTTTAATACGTGAATCATATCCTGGGTGACATCGCCTCACTGCGACATAGTGTTTCAAAGTTCACCTAAGTCTATCAACTCATTAGACAGTTCGCGATATTATCCAACATTATTTGTTTTAAAAAAAATGAGCGTGTGTCAACGAGCCCCAGACAATTCTGCAGATTTACAACAATATCTTTACAACATTACAATTGTTGCAGCCAGAAATATTGACACCAGTTATGCAAAATATTATTATTCGCTTTTTCTTGTCACGAAGCTAAAAAGCGGACGCCTTTTTTCTTACACACATAATTTATACTATCTTATAATAGTCTTTTAACAGACAACATAGTAGATTTTCAGAAGAAATTAATTTCGCAGGACATATTGTGGATCTTGTCTTGTCTAACTGATTTGATTTTTTTTATATAAAATATCGATTTATATAATTAATCATGTTTATTTCATGCATAGAAAGGAAAGGGTGTATGTAAATTAAATGACACTGGAAATATAAGTGTGCGTGTTGAAGGCAACAATAGCTGTGACCACACCCGAATTACTCGACTATAAAAACAATGGTCAGTTATGAGCAGTATTCTATTTGCATTGAATAAACCATCACTACAGACTGAAACGTTCGTTTGTTTTCCTTTAATTTATGTAAGAAGAACTATTACTAAGTAAATAGATAAAATACTCTTAGTTTAATTGTCTTTGTAATAGAGAAGGGCTTCCAACAATAGTTCTGGTGTTTTATCATTTGATTACGTTTTTCTTTTACAAATCTGTAGGGCTGAGGAATTTTATCACATCAAGGAATTCGAACGGATTTTCTTGTCTTTGTTGATTATTATTATTATTTTTTTTATTTCCTTTGATATCTGGCGTTTACATATTTCTTTCCGGGTCCCGCCCAGGGACCTAAGGTTAGAAATGGCATCATGACACTTTCCACTGAAAAAAAAAATAATTACATAGATAAAGCCATTATTATTATTATTATTATTATTATTATTATTATTATTATTATTATTATTATTATTATTATTATTATTATTATTATTATTATTTCCTTTAATTCCTATAGTATACACATTTGCTTCCGGGTCGCAACAAGAGACGTAAGGTCTCTAGAAATTGTTTCATCATATTTTCCACTGATCATTTTTCTTAAAAACAAATAACCTCAGACCACATACATTTTGCATAGATAACACCATGTGAGCTATACTTGAGAGTAATTTCTTTTTGTATTTCATTAAGGAATGGACGACGAAGAATCCCTTCAATGATTCTATCGGAATCTTTTCCAATCAATCTGAGTGCTCCAACTACAACTGGAATTTTTGATGTTGTCACGTTCCCGATTTTTGAGTTTCCCCCCACCTTCTAAATCCTTGTATTTTGATAGTTTTTAAGATCTGCAAGATACATGACACTATGCAGGGACTGGCATACCAATAAGAAAGCTTATTCTGTTTTTGCATTTTTTTTTTTGGTTTTGGTTTTGCTCTCGGCTTCTTTGATTTTTCTGTCTGCGTGTAATAGAAAGTCCCATATATTTGTTACAGTTGCTGTCTCTGTAACCGGCTCTGGGCGATGTTCATACCAGTTTCTTAAAATCTCCCTCCAAAGCAGATATTGACCCAATCTATCATTCCGAGTGATATATACAATGACTACTAACACCGTATACCCTGATACAAGATGGCCAATTGTTTCTGGATATTTATCTTCAAAATCTGCATTTCGTGTTTTTTGAAATTTTGTTTTATTATATGTGCTTGGTAATTTCTAGTTAAGAAGCATTGGTCCTGTCCAGGAAGAATGAAACCTTCAGTTTCAGCGTTTAACAATGCCCTACGTAACCTCAGAGTAGTACGGAGTTTGTCTATATCAGCTTGTTTGGCCCGGGTAGAGTATTGACAATGAAGAGGCTTATCTTGCCATCGTTTCTGCATTTGGTCCATTGCACTTTCTTTTACCCTCTTTGTTAGGTTCTTTGCCGCTGTAGTAGGTTCTACTATAGTTTATTTGTACTTCTTCAACGATTTGAAATTCCCTTTTGAATTTGTTGGCTTTCTGAATAATGTTTCTTATTTCTTTGACTCAGATCATCGTCTAGTCTTCTGTAGTTTCCAGGTATCTTTGACGACCGACACTTGTGGTTTTGTAAGACAGTTTATGTTGAACAAACCTTTAGTTCTGGGAACATACAGACAACAACAAACTGAGGATGCTGCATGCTGTGGATAATGAGAAGCTTTCTGGTTTTGATATCAATTCGCTTAATATCAATTATGATCCAATTAACGATTATGAAACTGTCTTACACCAGAGGGACAGCCAAAGTGTTCATGGCTGATATTCTGTTTTGTGAATTCAACTCGGTATTTAACTCAAGACGTACACACCTATAATATTCTTTTGTTACTTTCTCCTTCATTTGGATATTATGTATTCCGTCTCCTTCGTTGACTACTAGTTATGTATAGGGGTCTTCTTCTTCCAGTTCCCTAATTTTGTGACAGTATCGAGATCTATTTAATGTGCTTTTGTAATTATCCCTGTTTTGAATTTTAACAGTTATCTAATCCGAAATCACTGCCGATGTCATCAATGAAGCATTTTAGATTATTGAAGATACCCTTCAAGTAAGTGTGGTTTTTGGCAAAGAGCTTGATATTATCCATGTAGAATAGATGATTAAACACTTTCGTTTTTTTTTTGGCGGGGTGTATCAATAGTTGTTACTGTCTACTTCATACGAAATAGTGGTGGGGTGGATATGAACAGACAGAACAGAACAGGCGACGAGGAGTGTTCTTGAAATATTCCTTTGGTGTAAACTAGGTATAATCTGGTTTTCTATATTTAAGGAAATTTACTATTCTGTCAGATTCACACGGGCATCTGATATAGCCGGGTAGAGTGGACGTACGAATCATCATCATCATCATCATCATCATCATCATCATCATCATCATCATCATCATCATCATCATCATCATCATCACCAGTTACATGATTGATCGTAGGTTCCATGAACAGCTGAAGATCTGATATTCTCCCTCCATGAGTCTCGACTGTGTGTGTGAGACTCTGTGAAGACTCTTCCAGTCTTCTTATTAACATATTCTCATATCTTTCTTTCTCTCTTTCTCTCTCTATCTCTCTCTCTCTCTGTCTATCTATCTCTGTCTCTCTCTTTCTCTGTTTCTCTCTGTTTCTCTCTCTCTGTTTCTCTCTCTATCTCTCTATCTCTATCTCTCTCTCTCTCTCTCTCTCTCTCTCTCTCTCTCTCTCTCTCTCTCTCTCTCTCTCTCTCTCTGCTTTTTCTTCCAGGATAACAGGTGAAATGCTTTGGGCTCTTGTGACGTGGCTGTTCCATTTCAATTTCCTCATTTCGATGGTGGTTATGAAGATCTTCCAAAGTGCCTCTTTCTTTTCTGATGTTGTCTCGCACAGCGTTAATTATGCTGCCGTCTACATGGGAAATGCCTCATAGGATTCTGCAAAACCGAAATTCTAATTCTAATAAAATAACAATACTTTTCAGTTTTCCGTAATATTTTCTCTCCCAAACGCACACTGACAAGTTTTGATTAATTTTGATGCTTTCCAATTAACACACACACATACACCATTTTGTCATTATGAATTAAATTAAATAGCAATTAAAATTTTATATATGCATTTAATGGGCGAATCTTTGTCACATTAACTTTCACGTAAATGAATTTGATTTTCCTATTCAGGGCGCATGAACTGCTCTGCAGGAAATTCTGAAACCTAGCATCTGTTTGATTTGAAATTTGCTACGTCAGCTTAAAAGAGGTAGTCAAGGTCATAATAAGGAATAATAAATTCACGTTAAAATCATAATTCCTGCAAAATGAATGTAATGTAGCTCACGTTATATTTTCATTAATACACTAAATTTTACACACACACACACACACACACACACACACACACACACACACACACACACATATATATATATATATATAAATATAAAAGTGAACATAGAAGTCAAAACTTAGAGGCGACAGTCTGTTTCATGCTAGATGCAATCATCGGGCCCGATGATTGCATCTAGCATGAAACAGACTGTCGCCTCTAAGTGTTGACTTATATGTTCACTTTTATATTTACACACGCTCTATCTCTGATATTGACCACTTTATCCATATATATAGCACACTTTAAGTCTATATTTCTTCATATATATATATATATATATATATATATATATATATATATATATATATATATATATATATATATATATATATATATATATATATATATTCTAGCTAAATACATCGTAAAGTTTTCTACAATATACTGTTTGCCTAATTTGTCTAATCACAGGCTGGGTGTGAATTCCCTTGAATTAACGACCAAACGTGGACGACCCTCTTACCTCTTTCCATCCAGTGTCAACCGTTCACAATCCTACATATCAACAAAATATGCACTTGCTTGTCCACAGTGATTTTTATCGTTTTAAGGATCGCAAATGATCGAGTTTTCAGAACGTTCGATTTCTGACCACGAGACCCAGGTTCGAATCTCGCCATGGTCGATTTGCCAGGAAGGGACTTCTTTATGTTATCAGTATAGGGGGGGTAAACTCAGCCTGTGGCACCTTCGCAAAGTGCATGAATACCATACCAGAGGTTTCCAAACCTTGTGAATTTTATTGGGTAGACGGATTCCTTGGGAAGTGGTTGTGCTAGACCGTGGGTTGCAGCGTGCTAGCCGTGTTCAGACTGCTGATCACGCAAGACAACGCGCTCTCTCCTAGAAACTGTAACTAAGGACCACTCAGCGTAGTTGCAGTATAAACCATAAGTTTATGAAAAAACATAAATGTGCTTGAGCAGGTGTCTGCAATGGGGATTAGCTAGCTGCCTTAGTAGACTTGCATCCTCAGATTCGAGTGGCTACGCCAGTTATTAAAGGAATAGACGACTCTTTTTATTCGATTATGCACCTTTAAAATTAATTTAAAGAAGGAAAGTTTGTCGATGTTCTTTGTTTAGTGGTGGTATATTAGCACTCTGGATTATTTATTGACGAAATCTAAATATTTTTTCAAGCGATTTCATGACTTCAAACACTTATATTTCGTGCATTGAACTCACAGTCACTATGTCCCTAAATAACCGAACCAAAAATTTAATCCACGAAAACATTGCCCTGTATATTTTTCAATTTCGCGTAGCCGTTGTGAATTCAATCCCTAGGTCGGGCAGTACGTACTTGCGATCAATGGGAACGGACGACCAATAGCTGAACAGTACTGTTGTGTTGGTGCATAATTATCAGGCGTTTTTAAACAACAATAACATTTTTAAATGACTATTCTGGAGTGCATGGTTATCGACACGCATTTTTCTAACCTCAAAATATTTTTTTTTTATTAAAATAAACAAAACAGTAATTTTTATCAACAAATAACGACTACAAAAACGCCTGATAATTATGCACCAACAGACTAAACAAAACATAATTGGACGGTATCCAGATTGATATGTAGTGGAACGAGAACAGTCTGCCCACGTAGATTAAATACATGGTTCAGTTCGGAATTCTCTGTAGGTTACGCAGATCGATATACACCTGAGGAAGACCGGAGGATACAACGATCGAAACGCTATGCTGACAATAGCATAGATGATGACAACAGTCCGAATATAGTGTAAATAATAACTTTTCAACATAGTAATTCAGAATAAATGTGTATATGATCTTCTGTAGCTGTTATATGTTTTGGTATAAACCTATTCCTTTAAGAAAGAAAGGAATTCTCATTCGAACATTTTCAGAAGATTAAGATCATACTAAATTTATATTACGGACACGTAGCTGAATGGATAGCGGTTCTGATTGAAGAATCCATTACATTCACTTACGTGCTAATACCTTTGGGAAAGGTATGAATCCTTTTCTCCCCACTACAACTATGGTTAAATAGCAGGACAGACCGGGTTCTATAGCTTTGGATGGCAACTGGTCTACCGCAGAAAGAAATTGCAACCTACTGCTACTAATAGTAATGTTGATGACGACGATGATGAGGACAATGGCGATGATGAGAACAATGGCGATGATGATGACGATGATGGTGATTATGATGATGATGATAAGGCGTACGATGAAGATGACGACGACGACGAAGATGTGGTTGTTGATAATGATGGCGTTGATGATGATGATGAAGATCCATTTTTTTTTCAAAATAGGACCTTTATTTTTTCTTCTTTCATTTTTATTCATCCTATAGAATCCAGAAAGAATCGTCAAGCGCATAAATGACAAAAACAAAACAAAAAAAACTTAAAAGGTAAAGTAAAATGTAGATGTTTTGTTTTTTAAACGTACGATATTAATGTCGTCTCTATAAGACATAATACTAACCGTATTATCAAAAATACATAGCAATATAATGCTTGACTGAGTTCGATTTGGATTTGGGTATTTTTTTATTGACAAACTCATAACGGTGGTATCCCTTGAATAGTACGACAGATGTGTATTTACGGTAAATCGATCGATTCTTGTGTTACATTATTCTTTAATATTGTTCCATTTCATATAAATTCAAGCGCTTATTGAATTAGTGTAGACAAAGCTAAAACTTTAGACCTCTTAATTTCGAGATATACAGGGTCCAACAGAAATACCTCCCACATTATGGTAAGACATTAGCTCGATTAAGACATCACTTTCACTCTAATCTTTATTTAGGAGGTATATGAGAGATGTATTTCTGACGCACCCCGTGTTTTGATTATATTCTTAGATGCTAACTGGTAATTGTGTACAATATACATCTTCCACCCACTTATCAAATTCGGTGTGTCGAATATTCCTGTTTTCCACATGTTTTATTTAAATGCCTATAGGTTTTGCCTATACAGGAATCCCTCGATTAATACGGCTAATGTGTACATCGGTAACTATAAACAATCAATTTTCAATTACTATGATTAAACTGAATAATGTTTAACCGCATAAATCGAGTATTTTGGTATGTAAACATTTTAGCGCACTAATCGAAAAACGCATTAATGGAATGCGCATTAATCGAGGGATTCCTGTGTTTCCAATTATTCAATGATTTGAACCTAAAGTATTAGATTCAAGTCAACATCATGGTAGAAACATATGCAAATATGAGTGTGACGTCCTTAATTGCTTGAAATATTAAAATATTTGATTAAGCATCACATTTAATCTAAACTGTTTTAAAATAAAATGTAGAAATTATAATTGAATCTATTTGTGCATATTGTTATTTTTGAAACTTAAAATTCATTTTTGTAAAATATTAATTCCAGTTATGCACTTAAGTCCAATATTGCTGAAATTTTGATTTTTATACTGGACTTTTGATATCCAATTCTTCCATCAGCATTGCAAGATGATGAGCGCGCATTAACGAAGTCTACATTTATGTTAGGTCCAGTAAGATGATACCTTTTCTTGTCGATTTTCTTTTCCATTATCATCCAACGTTCCAATATGTGTATCTTTCGTTTGTTTTTCTCTTTCCCATACATTAAATATGACGTTTCCTGTAACTGTTTCACCATGAATATTACGAAGCAGTTAACGCCTTTTAAATCACTTTTTTTTAAATAAAAAACTTTTGTAATATTTTTCATTTTTATTTATCTTATCAAGTGAAATGAAAGATGACTCACGACTATATATTACAAGAAAATTATGAAATAAATGACATAAATTCTTTCTGTGTCCTTTTCCGTCATGACATTGGTGATCATGGCTCTCCAAAATTTTGTAGCTCTTTATAATGTCTTGTTGTTATCTCTCCTAATCCCTGTTGCGCCATCTATACACACAGTTATGTTAAGCGTTGCTTTCATAATGTCCTTCAATAGGTCTTGTGAGAATTAAATGTTTAATCCCTCTATATGATTATGTGCCATAGAAATTTCAACTGTCTCTTCCTGATTTTAAGTATAAGTCACCATAACATTTCCCTGAATCTTTGTCCTTACTGATATATTCAGTCAATGGTATCCTCAAAATCCTTCTGTAGAACCATATTCCTGCTGCCTCAAGATTCTTTTTAATCTTTGAGGAGACTTTACAGCATCCAGTGTAAAAGGGGAAGGACAAGATTACGTAAGGAGTCAATACGTTTTCTTCTTTTGTAACGAAATTTTTCCTGTATCTTAATACAATGATTTGTTTTTGGAAGGCATCTTTCGCAATCCCAATATGCGTTCGAATATCGGTGCCGAGAGCTTGAGGGTGCTTCCCCTTTTCAACTTGTTGATCACGCTAGATAACATGCTCTTTCCCAGAAACTGTAAGTAAGGTCTGCCCAGCATAGTTGGTGTATAAACTACAGGTAGGCACTGTGGGTGTTGAATAAACACAAATACGAGTGGTTAGCTATATATATATATATATATATATATACATATATATATATATATATATATATATATATATATATATATATATATATATATATATATATATATATATGTATCAAACGTTCCCTGTAACTATTTCACCATCAATATTATGAACAAGTTGATATTTATGCGTATGTGTGCATATGTGCGTATTTCAAGCAGAAACAAATAATTATGGACATATAGTCATAAAGATATATATACTACTGGATTTACACACACACACACACACACACACACACACACACACACACACACACACACACGCATATATATATATATATATATATATATATATATATATATATATATATATATATATATATAGTCTACGAAAAAGTAGGTAATCAGTATGGGTAGACCCAAGGAGGATAAAATCCAGAGTGCTCAATGTAAATCAGACCTAATAATTTAAATAAAAACAGACCACTTTAAGGTTCCATGTAATAAATTATTTCACCAAAGCCCTTTTAAAGGACCGCGGATCATCAGACTTTACTTCCAAATGTTGAAACGAAATAAATCAATTAATTTATAATATTAATGCTCTGTAAATTTACATTGAGCACTATTGTGTAAAAATAAAAATATCTATAAGAACACCGCATTTTATATCTTACTGTTCTTTCTTTATATATATATATATATATATATATATATATATATATATATATATATATATATATATTGTGCGTTTGGGCAGTAATTCCTATTTTATACAATTTTCGATAAAGACGACAGACAAGGTACTGCGATTAAGCTTTTTTATTTAATTTTTCTTGTGTTCGTACAAAAGTTTTTATCTGGTCAGCTTGATCACGGTAGTTTTCTAGCTGCTATTGCACTGTGCACTAAGGAGGAACAAAGAGCACTGACCAGATTTCTCTGATCGCAATTTGTGCCAGAGGCTGAAATTCATTGGTTGCTTTCATCACAATACGGCTCCAGTGAACTACAGCGTAGAAGTGTGCATGAGTTGATCGAGAGGTTTAAAAGGGGGCGAACAAGTGCGACGCACGAAGAAGGAACATGACGCCCGTCAACTTACACGACCGACGAAAAGATTCAGCATGCTCGATTGGTGGTAATGGTGAGCCGGCTTCTTATCATCGATGACGCAGCATGTTCTCTGCAGACTGTTTGTTTCGCCTTGGTGCACACCGCTAGCGGAGCGGCCATGCTTACATTGTATCAGCAATAAAAAATAAACAAAAAAAAATAAACAAATAATACCAACTATAAGCCCGCAGAAGCAGAAGGCATTGTGATAAACTTACAAATATTTTTTTTAGCAAAAGTTCGGCCATTTTTTTTTTAAATTTACCTACTTACGTATTACGGAAAGCGCATTAGCAACACATACTGGAAGGTACGTGCTGCCCTGACTTTGCAACGCATCTACAGTGGCGAAGAAAAGATAATAACGTAATTTTTCAGAAACCTGCAATCATTCCCCGAGATTTATAAACTAATAATTAATAGACAATGTTTTTTAAACTTGGAATTAATATTTCGCGTTCCTATAAATACTCAAGGGAAGAAAATGATCGATTACATCTCCAAATATACTAATATTTAATAGCAGACCAGAAAAGCATTTTGGCTTGCAACCGTTCTTGAAAAAAGAAAGCCTTGTATTAAAATCTGTTTATTATGGGACTAGCACCACCACCCCTGTACACACTAATTCTATAGAAGTCAGTGCCGTTATAGGTAGCGTGTTAAATCCGTGTTTTTTCCTCACCAAGGTGACCACTGTATTGAAAAAAATGATGGCTGGATTGAAGAAAAATATGATTAAATACAATAATTCATATATTCTTGTTTTATTCTTTTTTAATTGCTTAGAAATGGTGGAAATAGCGAAAATATTATAATATTAATCAATAAATCAAGTTCAGTCGACTTAACAGTTTAGCCGACCCGTTGAAGAGCTCATTAGGGCTATTGTAATATAAGTTTAATGAACATATTATGAGATCTCAATGTATACTCTTGTGAAGGAAAAGGAGTTAAATCTAACATTCAAACTTCAAGCCTGACATTCTTAACACGCGAGAGTTTCTTTAGAAACGTCAAAAGGTTTTAATTTAGAACCAGTTATCGTTTTAAATATCATTATATACTGGATGCGATGGATAAATTGTCGTCTAAATAACGCAAAAATAACAATAATACTGACATCTCATTTTAACAGATATATTTACCAAAATTACACAAAAGCATCTTGAGATATTGTTGAGTAAATTGATTCAATAAAATCGTCACTGGCTTCAACCACGGTCTTCAGACGACTTTGTAATCTCCTGCATCTCTTCTTGGAAGTCCCCTTGTTTATGTTGGTGAATGCTGCCATAAACCTTGCCTTCAGTTCATCTTTGGGGTTACAAGGAGTTTTGTTGGTATCTTGCTCAACTGCACCCCACACATAATAATCAAGTGGCTTGCAGGCTGGGGACTTACCTGGCCAGATGTAAGGGTTGATGTGGTCGCAGAAATTGTCTAACAGCCATGACTGGGTTCTCCTGATTGTGTGGTTTGGTCCAGAGTCCTGTTGCCAGACATGCAGTCTTCTAGTAGCAACCCTCTTAGTCCAGGGTAGCACTAGCTCTTCAAAACACTTGATGTGTGCCTCTCTGTTGAGACTGAAGCCCTGTGAGAGGAGGAATGGAGGCATAACTTCGCCATCAGTAGTGATCGCTCCAAAGACCTTCGTAATCACCATTAGACTCATCCAACACTTTTCGAATTTTCTGCCCTGTCTTGAGGTTGACACTCAAACACTAAAATGTTCGTATTGGAGCTGATGGTGCGAATTCCAAGCAGTAAAGCATGCCTTTTCCAGATTTCTGGCGGAGTGAATTGTGTAATGGTGCCCTTTTTTTCACAGACACTGCTCAACTGACCCAACTAAATCAAAAACAAACAACGCGCATGCGCGAAATTAAAAATATAAATAGGCGACAATTTACCCATCGCATATTGTTTCACATTCGTTCAGTTTTATTGTCATTGTTATTATTATTGTTATCCTTGTAAACTATTATTTAGTACGACATTTTTCTTACTAGTTCTGTTATATTGCATGATCTTATATTTCACACATATTTTTAAATTTAAATCTTATCTTCCAATCGCTCAATCTGCTCGTTGCTATGATATTTTGAAACAATTTCAGGAACTTTTGTTTCAATCCTTTCACTTCACAAATGTTGGTTCGTCTTTAATTTGGTCGCTTCGGTCCTTAATACCCCTTAAGTGTCGCCTAGTAGAAGAACACGCATTTAGATTTTCTGATTAGGAATATGAGCGCAATGAGAGAAAAAGATTTAAAAAAAAGACTGAATAAAGCCATCAAAATTAAATATAAATGGAAACAAAAACGGAAGTAAACATTCGAACAGGAAGCAAGATAACAAGTGGTTTTTCTCATAGGATTATTTGTTAACGCCAGAGGAGCGCCGAAAAAAAATGAACATCGGACGAAGTGAGAATCTTTTACGGGTGAAAACAAGATGTGAACATTCGGAATAAATTCAAGCTAAAACCTCTCTTCGGATAAAAAAGCAAATCGCTTTTTGATTACATATGGCAAAAAAAAATCTTCAATTATTTCTTCTTTCTTTCAATTTTTTTTTTTTTTTCATTTAGAGTTAAAACATGAGAAACGGTTTGAAGCTAATTGCAGCATGTCGAAACTACATCTGATCACATAGTTCACCTCGCAGGCGTGTTTGGTTGCAATGGAATTTTCGTTATTCTTTTTTATACTCAGACACTTCCCAGCTTTTACGTTCCTATTTTAAAAACTAATTTCCGATATTTTGAAGCCTTCCATAAGAGAAAATCAATATCAAAATGCATAAATCTTTTTTCTGGGTAAAAATTTTAATATCCTTAACGGTCCTACTTAAACTGGGCAATCCGTTCGTAAAATAAGGGAAAACATTTTTGAAAAAATTGTGTATATTAACGTTCCTTACACCTTCCTCAAGCCAAGACAATGGCAAAATCGAAACATATTGATTATTTTATTATTTATATCCATGAAAATTTCACTATTTTTTCTATTTTAAATCTCTGACGTCTCTTAATTCTTCAGTTATTTATTGAATAATTTCATGGTGCTTTCTACCACAATAAAATATCCGTAGATATTACCCTATCGTTACACATTTGAGCTTAACAACTTTAACAACATATTGCAATAACAAGCATAAATATGAATGATGGTCGTTATTTTAAGAAATAAGGGGGTACAAATGAAAAATCTGAAATTGAAAACTGTTTTCATTTCGCTGAAACAGACGTTAAACACATTTTCCTTTTTTGTTTCATTTTCTCATTGAAATCAGGTAGCGCCTTTGATATGACGTTTGTGTTCTCACACGATGAAAACGAATTATTCCATTATTTATGAGGTATTAGCAGGACACGTTAAACCTTTCTGTCCTTTTTTCTGCTTTCTTTTTCCTTTCTTTCTTTCACTGAAACCAAGTAGCGTCTTTCATATGTCTTTTGTGTTGCAACGCGATCAAAACGAATTAGTCCTTTATTCATGAGTTACTGACGGGGCGTAACGGTCTGGCTAACTACCGAAGTGAGGGAAACGGCATAATTATTATACGATGATATAAATTAAGTGCCAAATCGGTTTCTGAATTATTAATGACGTCTGATTTTATTTGATAATGTCAAGTTCGAAACTGTGCTTACATCATTGATAAATGGCGAATAGAGAGAAAAAAAAGATTCAGTCGTACGCAGTTATCAATGCCCTAAGTAATATTTCAGTAAAATCTGTGAGTCTTTCCAAAGACCAAACTTATTCGAACCTTGTGGACTGGCACTAAAGAATTACAAACAAAAAATAACAGAAAACTATTAACGCGAGGACTTTCAGCAGCAGCAGCAACAGTTGAAATGGATGCCATATGTAACTAAAAAAGAAAATAATGATACTAATCATGATATGGATGTTCGACATTACTTCAAGCAAAAGGTTATGAAATAAACATCCATTATTAACGGAAAGAGAAATAACAGCTACTGGACTTGTGCTGTAAAATACCTACGGACGATAATAGGTATGCACCCATTTACAAAATACAGTAGTAAATACTGTATGTTGGTCTTCAGTCGGAGCTGGTCAAATTCTCTGGCAGAGAGGATCCCCAGACGAGGCTATGTCGAAGGGCGGAGTCTTGTCTCGGGAAACAGCTACCCGACCCGACCCGACCCGTTTTATACGGGGTCTACGTTGAATGTTTGGCCGAGCTTATGGACTCGGATACCTCACATTAAATTCAGCCTAGTGTCGCATCTTACCGCTTGGGGCGGTTGGTAGATATCTTGTAGTTGGAGATTCGTTTCCAGCTGTGCTATTCAAACTCTCTGCCTCCGAGCAACGACCATCCCAGACGAGGCTATGTCGAAGGGCAGACTCTCCTCTCGGGAAACAGCTACCCGACCCCGTTTTAAACGGGACTACGTGGAATTTTTGGTCGAGCCTACGAGCTCGGATACCTCACATTTAATTCAGCCTGGTGCCGCATATAACAGCGTGGGGCGGTTGATAGATATCCTTCAGTTAGAGATTTGTTGTGGAATTCACTTGACTCGCATCTAGCAGTTGACTACTTCTTCTACGCGCCGCTGGCGAATCTTATATGTGTTGTTCTTTTCCTAAGTATTATCGTTCATTTCCAACCTTCGTTTCATTATTCTATTCAGTAACCTTCCCTAGGTTACAACATTTTGGCGAAGAGGATTATCCAAAATTATAACAACTTGAGAAACTTATTTTCCTTTTTTTTTATGAATTTCAAACGTCAACAGTAATGGCTGCTCGGTCAGTGAATGCCAAATTCTCTCCTCATACTCATAAGCAAACAGCTAATATTCCTATTAGCAACTGTAAATAAAACAAAGTAGGAATAATTTCTGACGATTTCAGATATCGATTTGACGCAATATTGATATTATGAAACTTATCACTTCAAAATGATAAAAAATAATTATTTATTCATTTTGCCAAACGTTGTGCATTTAAGGAGAATCTCTAATTAAAGATACCCTACAAAACATTATCGTACAAAAAATTATTCTACAAAAATTATTCTACAAAATATATCCCGCACCAAATTTTTTATCTTTTTACAATCGGACCTCTTGACTTAAGTTGTGCCTTCGTTACGTAATCTTATACAAGTCCCCAAGATGTTGGAAAGTTGAGGAAATCAATCTTATTCTAACCATAGATGTCTATGTGACTATCATGCTAACTGTTCTTAGTAAAGAAGGCTCTTTCATATTGTTGAAGTTTTACTTAATTCCAGGGTGATAGAGACGGATATAATCGTCGTTGCGAAAGTATAGAGTTCTGGATAAAGACTTCCTCACTCTCACACGTAACCCGTAACAAATTAGGGGTGTAAGGAAATCACATGCGACCAACGGGGTAGAGGTGTGCTTGTGGCAAGATAGCATGGCGTAGCCCAGTCATGGGCAAACTGAGAATCGCGGGCCATATGCGAACCTTTTGGTATTTCTGAATGCAAAATAACGTTTCTTAAAATTTCTGCTTGTAAAATAACTTTTCTTAAAATTTTATTTTGTTTCGCTCTTACTTGTTCACAATCTCTCATACATAACCACGTATATAAACAATAATTAAGTACATGTTTCTTGAATTTTGTAAAACTTTTGGGGAATGTTACGTTTTACACCATTGGCGATATTCACTATGAAAAATGATACGTGTAAATATATTTTGCTTTTGAAACAGAAAACGGTTATGAGAATTCTTCTCTAAAGAAAGAATGTTTTAATTTTCAAATGAATAAATTAGAAATAATTTACTCGCAGCGACATGTGTTAATCACGTTATCATCAGTGATAATATTATACCAAGACTCAAATTTATTTTATTATTAAAAAAAATTTTCTAAAGAATAAAACTTTCTTATAATTTCTAAGGTATATATTTACACAAACGGTTTTCTGTAGTGAAAATAGCTGAGGTATCGACTACGAAAAATTATCTTGTTTATGGCTTTGTGATGAGCCATAGATTATGCGGGCCAATGCTGGAAAATGGTTGCCCATGCCTGATTTGCAATTCAGAATCTTCCTTTCTCTAGACGGGTTGCAATCTGATGATAGTCCAGTCTAATATCTATTTAATTTATAACTGCAATAAAATGGATTCTTGCTTTTTCCATTGACATTAACTTGAAGTGAATTATATATTAGGTTGTTACATAAATTCGTTCGACTTTTTAAAAATTTAAACCGTGACACTTTCATGGTTTTCCGATTTTGATATCCAAGTGAATCATAATACTTAAGTTAATGATTGAGTAAGAACATGGCAAGCTCTATGACAATAAAATATCTGTAGAAATACCACATTCGCATCGTTAAATATTTGAACTTTGAATTTGAACAACTTTAATAAAATAATATTTCAAGAAGTAAAGTTGAACAAAATGATTTGAAATTGACATGTTCCATGTCACTAAACAGCGATTAAGTACTTCTATATTATTTCTTTCTTTCTTTCTTTTTTCTTTCTTTCTTTCTTTCTTTCTTTTTTCTTTCTTTCTTTCTTTCTTTATTTTTTCTTTCTTTCTTTCTCTCTTTTTTTCTTTCGTTCTTTATTTTTGTTTCTTTCTTTCTTTTTTCTTTCCTTCTTTCTTTCTTTCTTTTTTCTTTCTTTCTTTCTTTCTTTTTCCTCACTGAAATCAAGTACTATATTTACCCCTCTTACCACACGATCAAAACCGAATAGTTCATTATTTATGAGGTATTGGCAGGGCGTAACGGTCGCGCGAACTAACGAACGAAGGAACAAGCACAATTATATTCGAATACTTAATATTTATTAACAGTTCTGACGAAACATAAAACAGAGTATACCTCTTTATTGCTTACGACCTCCAACCAACGATCCACTGACTGTTCAATGCTTCGATGATAGAAATCAACAACTTTTGACCCCCAAAATTAAACAAGCCATGTTTAAAGCTCCACATCGTTGCAGAACGAAACAACACCCCAAATTGTTAGAAAATGACCTAAAAAAATGATTAAGACTATCACCTTTTTAGATCACTTTCTAACAAGGGACTAGATCAGGAGAATTTAGTTGGTGTAGCAGAATTTCCCAACCGAGTTCTTTAATTTCATTTTTACATATAGAATAATCCCACTGCATCGCTGGTCAGGTTGTTAGAGCTGAATCGCTTCATTCAGTTTGTTTATTTGTTCAGCCAACAGCTTAGTATTGACCGTTTGGTTGGTTTGAAGCATTTTATACCCGTACGCAACACAATTGTCTCGAGTAGCTTTAGAAACATTGTGATATTGATTAAAAGCAAAGAGAAGATGTCGAACAGCATAATTCTAGTTTACTAGTCTTTCCATCTTAAAAGGGCTACTTAATCTGAAATAAAATTTCAATAACGTTATACAACAGTTCCAAAGGATAACCAGAGATATTAATTACCAAAAAAATTCTACGAAGTATTATTCGTCGAGTTCATTCGCAGAACATTAGAAAGAACAAAAAAAAGAACAAATATATGCAACAATATAATAGACTCGAGCGGGAATTGATCTTACCGCGCTCAATTCATCTTCTGATAACAATTACTCCATCCACGCTCTCACTTTCTCTCTTGCACTATAGAAAAGTTATTACCTTTTTTTTCTTTATCTCATTTCATTTAGCATCTTATTGTAATTCTCCCGCTCTTTTTTATTTTGTCATAGGACAGTTAAGAAAGCGAAAAATATGGGATATAATAATAAAACTTCTGGGTAGATTGAAACACATTGTGATTTAGATTGCAGATTTAGATTGTTAAATTCCAGAACACAAAAAACACTACATAGATGTCTTTCTAGGACAAAGTTGGCCAGAGATCTCTACAACCAACTGTAACTTATAGCTTTAGAAATGTTTGTCCCTTTAACAATCACTGTGCTATCCATTCCTTTAAGATCATCAGGCAGACGACCCGCTAACACCCGCTGTCCATTTTGCATTCGATATGTCATGTAATTGTCAAAACCGTCAAGCCTTCCTTCCTCATTATATCTCCAGAATGTAATGTCCTTTTATTTTCATTTCCATTGAGACTTCTTTGTTGCTTACGCCGTTCATACAGTTCTCAGTATCCTTCTGTTGAACTACATTTCTTTCGCATCCGATTTTCTATTCATCTGTGAGGAGTTTGTCAAGCATTCACTTCCGTACAATGGCATTGATATTACATAAAAGTTCAGCTCGCTTTTCCTTGTTTCTAACGACATGTGACTATGTCTTACTACGTTAGCATCACAAATGCATCTTACGTCCTGGGTATGACGATAAACTACATCCGCGTCCTGGCTATGACGATAAACTACATCCGCGTCCTGGGTATGACGATAAACTACGTCCAACCAAAAGGCCGTCGATCCGATCAATCGGCTGGTCATGTCATGCCCCATCACATCTAACCCATCCCAAAACAACTACAACTTACAATTAACTTTCCTACCCAAACCCTACACTAAATATACTAACACCTTACCCCTAAAATATGATGGAAAGCGGTGGCTTAGGGTCAATAAGTAGAAAAAAATTTAAACAATGATGTTGACAGCTATACGTTTTTGAAACAATGATGTTGCCAGGGATACGTTTTTGAAAGAATGATGTTGCCAACTACACTTTTTTAAAACAATGATGTTGCCAGCTTTACATTTTTGAAACAGTTGCCAGCTATACGTTTTTGAAAGAATGATGTTGCCATCTATACGTTTTTGAAACAATGACGTTGCCAGCTATACGTTTTTGAAACAATGACGTTGCCAGCTATACGTTTTTGAAACAATGATGTTGCCAGCTATACGTTTTTGAAACAATGACGTTGCCAGCTATACGTTTTTGAAACAATGATGTTTCCAGCTATACGTTTTTGAAACAATGACGTTGCCAGCTATACGTTTTTGAAACAATGATGTTGCCAGCTA
Organism: Acanthosepion esculentum; assembly: GCA_964036315.1. Taxonomy (NCBI): domain Eukaryota; kingdom Metazoa; phylum Mollusca; class Cephalopoda; order Sepiida; family Sepiidae; genus Acanthosepion; species Acanthosepion esculentum. Next base: position 98,524,269 of record OZ038484.1, read on the forward strand.
TACGTTTTTGAAAAAATGACGTTGCCAGCTATACGTTTTTGAAACAATGATGTTGCCAGCTATACGTTTTTGAAACAATGACGTTGCCAGCTACACGTTTTTGAAACACTGATGTTGCCAGCTATACGTTTTTGAAACAATGATGTTGCCAGCTATACGTTTTTGATATATCTAGTAAATACTGGATCTGCCATTAAATAACCCATAGTGGTTGATATGCCATAAAATCCCAAACAAACAGACAAACAAATGCATCTTCTAATAATCCAATGCAAATTCGAATTAATATGTCACATCTTCAATACTCGGGATCACACTACCCTGATACTACTTTCCAAAATAACCCCATTCCATATTTAATGACAGAGCTCAGATTTTGGCACAAGACTACAAGTAAAAGACACACTTGATATCATGCATGAAGTCAAGGAATATCGGAACTGGTGCCATAAAAAGAAAACTACAAAACATATCAATTCGGCATTTAATTTCCCTCGAAGTAGTCCTTCCACTCTGAAGTCACATACTTCATCCAGCGTCGTTTCTATCGATGAAAGCGTTTCTGGAAGTCCTTTTGCGCATAGCCAGCAACTGCCGCGACTCATTCTGTTACACAGACATAGTAAACCACAATCGTTTATTCAAAAGGGATTGATGTCCCTGCTGAATTACATCTAGTGAGTGTTGTGAATATGGATTATCTCCCCTTTGATAATCTAAGCTATAAATGCTGTACATTTCCACTTGTCAAGTAGACGAGTAGTAAGATTCTTAATTGAATAAAAGATTACTAGGCAGAATCTCTTGTTCTGTTTTCATTACAATTTATTCAATTAAGAATCTTACTACTCGTCTACTTGACAAGCGGAAATGTACAGCTTTTATAGCTTGGATTATCAAAGGGGAGATAATCCATATCCACAACAGTGAGATCCCACAATAAGCTGTTTTTATATATGCTTTCACTCTATAGATATATGGAATATATTACTTTTAAAACAATTCTATACAGATTCATAAAAAGAGAGAGAAAGAAAAGATTCTTGCATTTAAATGCAAGTAAGTGTCAGGATCAATATGTCTATAGTTGTCACGAAAGCACTAGCGGCGTTTGGAGGTAAACGTTTCATTGTATAAACGTCAATGTTTTTAGTTAATAAAGACCACTGACTTCGGACCGCTATCAATGAACTGAAAGAAAATGCAACAAAACTTATACACATATAACCTATATAGAATCTCACGCGCGAGCGCGCACACACACACACATACACACACAAACACACTGTTGTAACCTCGAAAGGGTTACTGAATGAGGAATAACCTAAAGGGAGGTTGGAAATGAAAAGGTAATCTTTCTAATATCAACAAAATACAATGCTCGCCAGCGACGTGAATTAGGTAAACCACTGCTAGTGGTGGGTTACTTAGGCGGCATATTACCTCCCCACTTACAATTGTATAGAACGTATTTATGAGCAATAGGTCATACACATCAGTGTTCATACGTACAGTATAACACACATACACACACACACACACACATATATATATATATATACATATAAGTATATGTAGTTTCTCTTACATGAAAAGTAATAAACTTTTGCATCAAAGATGCATAATTTTTAACGGCACAGTTCCCATTGTAAATTTCAATAAACTTCTAGTAGAAAGCAAACAAATATAATATCGAGGAGAACTTTACGTTAATATTCCCGCAACTTTCAGTTTCATGTGGAATTTTCATGCGGTGGAAAGAAATGGTGTACATTGTCTGAATCCAGAACAGATACTCGCGCTCCCCTCCATCCCCGAAAGGTTGCTCATGAAACTGACACGTGCGGGAAAATTTAAGAAGATTACGTAAGATTAAGCTTCGTATATGCATAATACACAATTTTATTTGAACGATAGAAGCAGGCATATTATAAAGCAATTCATGACAAAGAAAAGGAAGAGTTCATAAGAACGAGGGGTAATAAAAATATATAATGAATTGGTAATACCGAAATCAATATATTTCGATATTACCAATTTGCGGTAATATTTCTGCCAAGATATATTTGCGGCAATATTATGAATTTTCGCTAACATGTATTTTTGTTATTCCTCTTTCTGATTAAGAATTGCTTCTATTTTTTATTATGAATTGATTTTGAATATGTCTAATTTTATTGTTGTAATATATATATATATATATATATATATATATATATATATATATATATATATATATATATATATATATGTTTGTGTCTGTGTATATATATATGTTTGAGTGTGTGTGTGTATATATATATATATATACTATTTTACATGAGCCTCTTTTACTTCGCATATATAAGTATTATACTTATATATATAGGTATAAGAGTGTGTGTGCGTACGTGTGTGCGTGTATTTTCTACATTGTAGTAGAGCTTAAATGTTAAATTATGTCAGAGTAAAATCGCAAGTCATCTATATTTTTTAGATTCCGAAATATTTATTAATGATATATATAAGGGCTGTGGTGAAATAATTTATTACATGGAACCTTAAAGTGGTTTGTTTTTATTTTTTAATTTAAATTATTAGCTCTGATTTACATTGAGCTCTCTGGACGTTATCCTCCTTGGGTCTACCTATACGGATTACCGAGTTTTTCGTAAACTAAATATATATATATATATATATATATATATATATATATATATATATATATATATATGGGTACATAACAGGACAGATTGGTTTCTATAGACTTTGGTGGTAACCGGTCAGGCAGAAAGTAATGATCGTGCCCCATCTACTGCGGCTGCTGTACATTTTGTGCTTCTACGAATCTGATGGGTCACGGTATACGCGATCCCGATATATATATATATATATATATATATATATATATATATATATATATATATATATCATAAAGAAACAATTTTTAAAAAAATTAATGACAAGACTTAACCGATTGGGCCACAGTTTTTAGTTTGTCCATTTCATAATTTGTGATGCCGTTTGTTTACATTTGGATAAGCATTGGACACATATGAATGTACTTGAGAGAATCATGGATGATCTTAGTTTAAAAGCAGTAAAATCGACCTTGATTACCGAACGATCCTCTGTGGCCCAATCGGTTAAGCCACTTCAGGCTATATGACAGTTCCGTATAGGTTACATGTTCGATTCTTGTCGGAGGACGAATATTTTCTATGAAACATTCAGGCCGGTAAATGTTATTAATACTGTTTATTATAAACAGGGCATTTACTTAAATATCTGTATCTATAAAAAGAATGTATAAACATAAATATCTCTTAATATATATATATATATATATATATATATATATGTATGTATATTCTAAGTAAGGGAAATATAAATCCTGTGAAATAAGTTAGTACGGATATTTTTGCTTGCATTCAAACTCCAGTAGTTCATTTAGCAGGTACCTAATTATAAGTCGTAGCTATTATTGCTACAGGCAAATCTTCCAGTTGAATGATTATCTAACATAATCTTGTAAAGTAAGACAGTTTTATTGTGATGTCCAAGTTCCCTTTCTTGGTAAAAGAAAACAGAATCTCTGATGTAGTCTATCATCGCCATCAAAACGGAATGATCTTTTATATAACGGAGGTAATAACAGGGCGTAACGCAAATTGTAACCTGCTAACTAACGGAAAAGGAAGCCGAATTATATGGCGAGAACAATGTCGCCATACTGTCATCTAATAACATAAATATATATGATCAGATGCCGGTAGATGCAATCAATGTTGTTTAAATAATAAAAATAGGGCGTTTAATACAATATACGTACCCAGAAACTATCAATTTCTGGATATATATATATACCAATATGTATAAATATATTTATAATAGCATGCCTGTCCGGATTCGCAATTAACAAAAATTCTTGTTGAAAATACGTCCATGCTTTTTCAAGAATTTCTTGAAGCTATCTATTAATAAATATTGAACCAACCCTTAATAAAATTAATTATGAATACTGCATAAAAGTTGTAAATTTTTACAGTAGATAGTTTGAAACATATAGGCTTAACTAAAAACAAATTCTATTTTAAAATATTTAGATATTACAATGAATTAGATAACTCCTTGACGTATGGAACACATGACTACATAATGAAATTTAAAATTGTTCAATACAGAAGCTTAGATCTTTTCACTTCACACGTAAAACAACAATTTTCAAATGAACACTACAATATTGTCTAAGAAAAAAGATGGACACAATTTTTTGTCTTATAAGAAATATAAGAGCCTGATGAGGAAATTGTGCTACCGTCTAAAGTACTCAGAATAAAATGAATATTCATCAACATTGTAATTTTCTTTTTACCATTAATAAGGATACTAAGAAAGTTGTCCGTAATTATCAGAAGATCCTATTAAATTAAGTATAGAAAAGTTGTGTAAAATAATTAATGAGACATGTCATATATATATATATATATATATATATATATATATATATATATACAGCTGCGGCCGAAATGTACAGAACGGTATTTTTTCGTCAGAAAAGTAGGTATAAGTTTTTATCAAAGTTGTTTTATATTCTATAAATTTTACAGACAATAAATACCATATTATTTGTTATTGTCTGAGATTTTCTTGAAATTTTAGAGGATGATACTAAAGTTATGGATGATTTACTGATTTACTGAAAAACCACATGAACTGTCAAATATATATATTTAAATATCTCATATATATACTTATAAACGCATGAGTAAACATAGACGAGTACAAATATATAACAATGTATATGAAAAAAACATACATACGTATGTGTACACACATGCATCACGACAAATAGATACATACATAAATATGCATACACATATATATATACACACACACACATATATATATATATATACTTATATACACTTATATATATACACATACATACACATACGCTTATGCATATACACACATACAGAAATAAATATAAATATATCAACCTACAAAGTAACATATATGCACACACACACACACACACACACACACACACACACACACACACACACATATATATATATATATATATATATATATATATATATATATATATATATATATATATATATATATATATAAATTGTTGAAGGTCCAAAACCGTAATATTGCAAGGAAAAAATAAAAATTATTTCTTGTAGGCATTATGAAAATAAATAAAAAAGAGATAAAAACACAAACAAGACAGACCAACCGGTTTTGTTCCCAAGCTCATCAGGGTCGACTGGGAACATAATAAAATTTATTTCAAAATTACAAATTGCATGTAGGGTGTTTGTGCGAGTAAATGTAATTTTGAAATAAATTATTATGTTCCCAGTCGACCCTGATGAGCTTGGGAACGGAACCGGTTGGTCTGTGTTGTTTGTGTTTTTATCTCTTATTTTTTTATTTTCATAATGCCTATAAGAAATAGATTTTATTTTTTCCTTCCAATATATATATATATATATATATATATATATATATATATCCAGATAACTATAAAGGATTCAGAGTCCATACAAGATTAAAATGTAACAAAACCCAACTGGTGATTATTAAGTCCACAAGCAATTTCAAAATCACTATAAATATATACATACATAAATATACGGACACAGAATTAGCATAGATAATCCATTAAAAAATACTAAAATATACAGATATATACATATATACATAGATACACACACAACACACACACACACACACATATATATATATATATATATATATATATATATATATATATATATATATATATATATATATATATATATACATATATATATGCGCACGCACACATAAGTACATACGCATAAAATCCTATACATATACAAGCGCATAAACATATAACTATAAGTACAAATATATTCATATATACATACATACCTGCAAATGCACACACATCCATATATATATATATGTGTGTGTGTGTGTGTGTGTGTGTGTACATGTTAATACATATATATATATATATTAATTTAAATTCACATACAATTATATACATCTATCTATAAAGTACACACATATTTGCACATACAAACAAGCAACATAATAAACATATACAAACATATATGTACATAGATAGGATGAGTATTAAACAATATACGTCATAACATACCAAACTTAACATTGAATTAATTAAAAATATTACTATCCCTATATTAAGTTGAATTTAGTGCTATGTTTACAGTTAACGGTAAGTTCATTCCTTTGATTCAAGAGATAGACCTTGTCTTTAAATATATGTGTGTGTGTGAATGTGTGTGTGTGATTTTTATATTTATATATATTATTTATAAATTATATATATGCGGTGTTTATTGGAATGCGCTCAATATCAGAGATCGAGCTAACATATTTAGTTGGACTGATATGAGTTTTTGACCCTGGGTTTGACGCTATTTGCGATCGTCAGAGAAATTGATTAATATTTAAAATTTGGATTTTTATATGGTTGCGTATATCGGTGTTTTTTATGGTAGTGGGAGGAAAAATCATCGGCCGAACGTCACTCATACTTACGCAAACATACATACACGCACTTCATATTATTATTATTATTATATATATATATATATATATATATATATATATATATATATATATATATATATATATATATATGTATGTATGTATGTATGTATGTATGTGTGTGTTTCATTAAATAACATAGATATCTTGTCTACGTTTAAAAACACGTGCAAACGCTCACTGTTATAGTGATTTTTAAAACGGAAATGGAGATGTTATCTCAGTTACTATAATTTGTCATTGTGAAGTAGACACAGCATATCTATATTATTCACTGTAACACATCTAAATGAAGAAATATCCTGCCTATACATACACACACACACACACACACAAACACCCAACCATACACACACACATATATATATATATATATATATATATATATATATATATATATATATATATATATATATATCCAAATGTGAGAAAGAAAAGTGAGTAAATGATTTTTAAAAAAATCATATAATCTCCAGATATTTACCATCGTCTGAAGAAGTACAATCATATTATTGAAACATGAAAGCTTTTGTGTAACGATTTCTTTTTATAATCTCTTATAATACAAGTACTAATATATATACTCACACACCCACACATATATATGCATATATATATACACACAAACATGCATATATATATATATATATATATATATATATATATATATATATATATATATATATATATATATATATATTTAGTGTCAGAGAAAGCAGTAAAATTAGGCAGTCAGATAGACGGAACTTGTTTAAAATCAGGATTATTTTAATGGACTATGAAAACTGCTGAGAATGTCAAATCCTCGTAATCTGTCGATTCGATCATGTACATCCTGAGGTTAAATACGGAAGACAAAAACTATGACATTTAAAACATGCAGTAATCTTCTAAAATAAACGCTCCTACAGACATACAATTGAAGAAAAAAATAAGGACATTATTAACACATTAATGCCCCTTTAGGACTGACTAGAAATATTCTCCAAATAATGACTTTTTGCAGGTGTAGAATGTTTATGAACTTTAAACAAAAAAATAATAATAATAAAGCAGTACTAATTTTTTTTCGCTTATGTATTATTCTTGAGGGACTAATAAAAATTAATCATAGCATAAAAACGAAGCTAAAATCAAGTATTTCTTTACAACATGGAGAAGGCGAAAGAGAAAGGGAGAGAGATTGAGACAGTGTGGATCAGTGATGAAAAGCAGATTTATTGGAGGAAAAAGGGAATCTAAAAATACAATCATGAAAAACATGTTTTTTTCTACCAGCAATTTTACTCATGTTTTATTTATTTTTATCCTTAATCACCGAATCTTTTGGGGGACGATATTGCTAAATTAATTGGTACAGAATGGCGATAGTCGGTTTCATTTATTAAAAAATCACTTCTCTTGAAATTTGGAAAAGAAAACACTATTTTCAGATATTTTAGTGAGATTAAAACTCGTGACTGATGTCCAAATAGACATTTTATTCATTTTCTTATTAAATTTATTTCTAACAAAAAAAAACATAATTATTCAGCTATAAACGGCGTTTATATTCCTTCGACGTATTTAAAAAAAGTCCACATCAGTTTATTTGATAAACCTTAAGGAAGAAAAATTAATAACATAATTGAAAGATATCTTACAAAATAATGTACAAACAAAATTTACGGATATTTAAATGTTGCGGTTAATATAACATTCTGTTCTTTTTGTCTTTACTAATAAAATTGTCTTATTAATTTATTTAAAGACTATAGATGCGAATCTATTACCACGCTTAAATTCATATAGTCAAAGCACCAGGGAAACAAGCTGGTCAGAGCAGTTGCCTTGAAAATATATGTAGAAAAAACAAAGGGACTTAAATGCATTATTCCGAACCTCTTGTCTTCATTAACTCTTGCGCGTGTCCAATTTTCAAAGCCTATTTTCTCATCAATTATTTCTAGAAATTTCAATTTTTCTGTTTCTGATTTTATGAAAAAATTGTCCTTTTGTTTCCATTATGATTAAGAATTCCTCCTAGCATATAATCCTCGCTCATGTTATTCTCTGTATTCTTCTATAGACCCATATATCTCTCAACACATGTACGCGCATGGTCTCTTGTAAAATGTCTAGCATTCACTGCCATATTATCTAATTCCCGATGAATAGCATGTGAAAGACAATTAAAACGGACATTTTATAAGAACAGTGTAGTTTTTCTCAAAGATCCTTTAAAAAGAAACTGTAAATTAATGTTCAGAATTCTTTCGGAGAAATATTTAAAATATTTCTGTCTTCTTTCTAAATACATAATCCGTTTTCATATTACTTTGCTTAGCTTTTGGAAGGTACTTTTTTGTCATTTCAGATAACTTTGGCATATCTTCCGTTATCCTTTAAAAAAATTTCTATATATTTAATATTTTGTATTTGTTTGATATTTGTCTTCGATTTGTAGTCCCCATATTGATCTTTTCCACTTGCTGGCAACCAAACACTCTGTGCTCTTACAACTAGATAGTTAGTCCTTTCTTCCCGCTTTCCTTTGCAAGCTTGTCTAGGAATTCCACTAATTTTCCTTCTGTGCCTGTCATCAACACAATTTCATCTGCGTATCTTATTTGGTTTTCACAGTGTTGTTAAACCTGTACAAGACCCTGGGGCCCTCGATATAGAGTGTTCCAGATAAGAGGCACAGGTTATGCGGATATATGCGAATATCTTCATAACGGTTAACCTCAGTCTTGAACAGGGTAAGAGTATGGCGATCGGGGAAGCTGCCACTTGAGAGCCAGTTCCAGAAGACAGCGGTTTGTGAGAAGCTGATGCTTGAGTGGAACTTACATCTTACCAGTGGAATATGAAAGGAATGAGGGTGGTTGGCTACTATGTGCGTGGCATTTCGGGTCTTAGCAATGAAGGTTAAGACTGGTGGAGCTAAGAGGTGTAATTCGTCTGAACACTCGCCATTGAAATAGCGATAGAGCAGTGAGAGTCTTGCGACGTCTCGTCTGTAGGGAATGGGTTGCACAGTGGTAAATAATTCGTCGCCTACGAGGACACGAGGACGCTTTTGCACTCTGTTGAGAGTAGAAAGTGAAGACAGCAGCACTACTCCATTTTCGTTCTGATCTGGCTCATGTCAAGGTATAGGATAGCAGAAGAAGTGAGATACTTGCTAGAGCGGTACAGGGAACCGAGCAAATTACTAGCAACTTTAGCGAGGGATCCACTTGAATTTTGAGTTGAGTTTAAGACCCAATAAGCGCTCACGTTACGGACGATCTCTGAGAGAACATCCACTCATCACGATTGATGAAAGATCTTGCTAATGTTGTGCCCACTGATAATAAATCGTGGCAGAATATTCAACTTCGCGGTATAGGTATAAATATATCTGGTTTGATGACATATCCTTGTCTTACGTCCCCTTTCTTTCTTTCTTTTTTCGTAAATATTGAAGTCGTTTTCTATTCTTATGTATGTGATCTGCTACCATAATATGTTCAGGATTATTCTAACTACCTCGCCTAATATATAAAGTTTTCTGAGAAATTCTAGCAGATCTTTTGCGTCATCTTTGAAACATAAGTATGCATCGTTCTCCACTAGTTTTGTTCTCTCCGAAAGAATTCTGAACATTAATTTAGAATTTCTTTTTCAAAAGTCTTTGAGAATGTCACACTGTTCTTGTACTATTTCAGTTCTAAATCTCCTTCACACTATTAATAAAAATGTGAATTATAAACTTGGTTATATGACTCAATTTAACTGATCGTTTGATGGAGCACACACTCATTTACACATGTGTTCTTTGGTAGCACTAAGAAGATGGAACTTCTAATGTGCTCTAGCTTGTCGTCACGGTCTCGTATATTTCGCTTTTCCGTAATCTTGTCAAGGCTGAAATCGTTTAAGACACAAACAACTTCCATAACGTGCCCATTTGTTCCTGTTCAGCTTTTGTCTGTTTTCGATTTTAATTCAAAATTCAATATTTCACTTGCTTCCATATTGTTTGTCTTCCAAGTTATCCTCCCCAGCCAACGACATCGTGAAATACATCTCCTATGAATCTATTTCATGTTTGTAATATTTTTCTCGTATGCGTGCTTCTTCTTTCAATGGAGCACACATACATTTATATCTGACTTGTTAGGCAACACCACGAAGATGGATCAGAATACATAGATGTCGTTTAATAGTAATACCTCCCCAAGTAGATTTTAAATTACAGTCGCCTTTCCTCCTTTGGAGACTGAAGCAATACACATTTTGTTTATCCTATTAGTCCTCCTGTTTGACCTTGTGTCATACTAATTATAGATACAATATGCTTCGTAAGAAGAAATCGTATATATATATATATATATATATAATTATTATTATCTCAAACAAAGGAGACATAAGGATAATATTTATTATATTCCAATGGTGCAAATTATGATCATTGTGAGGGAGATTACTAACAAAAGAGCCACAAAACATACATCCGAAATATATTTATAAAACAATGGTAATTTAGCATTGTTCTACTGTAGAGACATCCGGGGAATTGCGATGAGGACACACATTGCTTAAAGGTGTTTTTCTTGAATAAAGGAAGACAAAATCGATTTTGCTTAGGGGAATATTTTTGGTTAATATGTCATATTATGTCTATGTTAATTTCACAGAATGTCTAATCAAACCATCGTATGCACGAATATCACGATTACAATTATAAAATACAATATCGGAATAAAATCCATTCTTCTTCTTCTTCTTCTTCTTCTTCTTCTTCTTCTTCTTCTTCTTCTTCTTCTTCTTCTTCATATCCCTCTTCTTCCGCCTCTTTCTTCTTCATCTTCCTCCTACTCTTGATCGCTCACCTCCTGAAGAGACACGACATATAGAAGAAGTAGTGATATGTTTTCATCCCGTTTTCAAGAATATAATTAAAAGGTAAGACGATCTCCCATATTTGTGTCCTTGAACAAAACTTCATTATACAAATGATTCTTCTTTGCCTTCGTCGTCTTCTTTCTCTTCATTCTCTTTTTGTGGCCGTCGTCGTCTCCTTCAGACATTCTTTCATTCTACTTTTTCACATATTCATTTTTATTGACGTTCTACATCAGAAATCTTCGTAGTACTTTCTTATTTATTTTCTCTCTATTTCTTCCGTTTCCTTTTTCTTCTTTCGTTATTTCTTTTTGTCTTTCTCTCTTTCTTTGTTTCTTTGTTTCTTTATTTCTTTCATTCTTTCTTTCTTTCTTTCTTCAGACGTCTTCATTATTCTTTCATTCATCATTTTTATATGCTCATTGGTATTGTTGTTTTTTACCAGAGATCCCCGTTGTTCTTTCTTTCTTTCTTTATTGCTATCTCTGTTCTTCTTGCCAATCTTCACGTTCTTAAGCGTTCCTTCTTCTTTACCCATTTATTTGTCTATTCGTAATTGCTCCTGTTCATCTTTCTTATTACCCTTATTTTCTGTTGCAATTATCAGCTTTGTTGTTGTTGTTGCTGCTGCTGCTGCTGTTGTTGTTGTTGTTGTTCTTCTTCTTCTTCTTCTTCTTCTTCTTCTTCTTCTTCTTCTTCTTCTTTGAAAATATATATATATATATATATATATATATATATATATATATATATATATATATATATATTATAATATAATTATTAAAATTTAATTGAATTAAGGTATCAATCCCTGTTTCATCCTAGGGCGAAAATTTAGGAATAACCCTCTGTTTCAAAAACGAGAGCCGAAATTAGGAATTCCTAAATTTTCGCTTGAGGATGAAACAGGGCTTGACACCTTAATTCAATTTAATTTTAATAATTATATTCAGGGTTTCGGCTCTCGTTTTTGAATCATGAGAACTCGTATGTAGCGAAGGAATCATATTTTTTTAAGAATAATTATAATTTAAGCTTTACTTCTACAAAAATGCTAAAGAACTTATATATATATAATTTCAGGATCGTGTTCTAACTTGTTCAAGATGATCTTCGCACTCTTTAAACTTTTGTTCTGAGTTAACAAGATACCGCACACATTTCACGTAATAGTTCATTTTCAAGTTTTTTCACTGTTCTTTCGTCTCTCATGTGCCAAACGTCTTGTTTAAGTTTGATCCTTTCTAACTAATGTCTTTAGCTCAAAGTTCAAATGATGACCCCTGTTTATGTTGTGACCTCATGACCCAGTTTTCCTCTCTACTTCTCCCTCTTTTTTAAACTCATTCACCATTCTCTTGATGGTTCTTGACGGAAATCAGAGTATGAATGTTGGTACCCTTTCTGTAGGCCTGAATGATTTTTCCGCTCACCATTGCTCAGATGAGAAGACAGTGAGGCTGACACAAAACGATTTAAACCTGTTCTCTTTCTAGCTGAATAACTCAAAGGGTTCTTCGGTGATTCTTGCGAAAAATGGTGTCCAGCTTGCTAAACGTCTTATGGAAGAGAAACTCAATTAATTTAGTCTTTATTTTACATATTAAAAGTTTTGTGGGCTGGACAAACATGCTGCAACACGATTTTAACAATTTTGCTGTTACAGCTATTATATATGTAATTTTCAGTGCACCCGCGTTGCTGCGGAATGTGACACAAGGTTAGTTCAAAGTGGGTTTAACTGCAATACCGTGAATAAATAGCTGAATCTCTCTTGGTACTTCTACTTTTGGGGATGCCTTAGTCACTGGGCAATAAACACAGCCCCATCTCCCAAAGGTATTGTAAGTAGGGCATGGAATTTGAACATAATATATATATTTCATCTTTCCCGCCAAATGTGGCAGGTAACTATAATGATTTTCCTAAATGTAGTTTAGATGTGGCACAAGGCCGAAATTATGGAGCATCCACTGAGGATCAAACTCACTATTGATCTAGCATTATAAACTGGCTAGCCATTAATCCTAGTCTTTCTTAGATGTTACAGAAGGATGCAAGTATAGAGCACCTAACTCACTACTCTGTCGTAATTGATCTAGAGGGGAAAGCTTTCTAAACATTACACCACGTTGTAGTGCTTTCTTTGTTTATTATCAGTCAGTTACGTTCCATAGGTGATAAACGCTAGGGCGATCATGTCTTTTTCGATTCATGACTGACTAGGCAGAATATATCCCCGCAGTGACTGCAGTATCTTTCTGCGATAGACTGCTTGCCAGCCAAATCTATAGGATTCATTCTGTCCTGCTATTTTTCCAATAGCTTAGAAGAAAGCGAATAGAGAGGGATTTATTCCTTCCTCAAGGCTTCTTTATTTATTCGTTATTATATATATTTCAATTTATTTGGTCAGCTCGTCTATACAAGCAGACTCAGGCGCATGTCTCAGTTCAAGTGTATTTACATAAACATGTACATTATAAATAATTTATTAATCATTTAAAATCACATTTTTTTATAGATAAACATATCACAGAAGTGATGTGTTAGGCGATTTATCAAGGGAACTAAACAGCTAATAAAGACATTAAGAGGAATTTATTTGAATAATTTAATAACGAGAAGAAATCCGATCTTTCGAAAAACAAATTTGCCTTGTTCTCCTCATTGTTTTTTTTACATGAACGGCGTCATATCACGTAGTCAAGCCAAGCCTTCGTTACTTTTAAATAGTTGCTAGAATATCTCTTCACAGATGAAGCAGAGAAACAACAAAATCTCGCGTATATATTGTAGTAAAGGAAAGCGAGAAAAAGGATTAAACATCAAGCGTAAGAATACATAATGTATGCATGTCAGAAAAAGAAATAGTTCAAGATGCGAAATGCGAACTGGAGATACCAAAATTAAACGAAATTATTATTTAATATCTCGGGAGTGTTTTAACAGAGGAGGGAAAATTAGATATCGAAATCCGAAGGCGCAGAGGCATTGGGGAATATGCCTAAGCAAAGTATTAAGAAACTAGAAAGTGTAATAAAATATGAATTATCCATCTCCAATATGGCAGTGAATGTTGGACCATCTCATCATAGGTAGATAAGAGACCTGACGCAATAGAAATATGGTCCTACAGACGAATGGTGAGAGTGCCATGAGCAACCAGGAAATCTTAGATAAAATGGAAAGTATACGGACACTTATATATAGCGTCAAAAGAAGTAGTTGAAATTTCTTGGGAACTTAATGATATAAAATTCTATATGGCAGTAAATGATGAAAAAATTTACTAATAAAATGAAGAAGATGAAGTGATATTGAGCTCGTTCTATTTGAATTGATCTACACATAGCAGAGTTGGGGAACATGGTAAGAACAACAAATCTTTAGGAGAATAACTACCAAAAAAAACTGCTACTGCTGACAAACACAAAGGTACTGAGGAAATATGAAGGTACATAAGAATAGCAAAATAAGACTTCCAGAAACTAAGCACAGTATAAGGCGATGGGGAAAATATCCTTTGACACAAACAAAAGTGTGCTGAACTGGGTTGTAATATCATTGGGATATCTATGGTACCTAGACATTTTGAATTTAAGCGCAGTACTTGTCTGGCGTCGAGATCTCATCAATTTACAGTTGAGTTGGCTAGATGTAACTGTAAATTGTATGTTAACATTTTCTTTTCACGTACTTCACGTATGTGAAACTCCCTTCCAGCTCCATGCTTTCCGGACAACCTTAATCAGCAAAAATTTAAATGAGACGTCAATCGATATCTGCTGTCCTGTGAATACTCTCTCACCACTCATTATCAATGTTTCTGTTCCTAATTCTTACACACCATGTAATACCTTTCGTTTTAAAAGCTTTACAGCCTTGCTTAGGGTGATACCGATTTTTAAAAAAAATCCTATATGGCGGTGAATGGGGGACAAGATTTTAAAACTCTAAAAATAAATTAAAAGTGACAGAAATTTTATTCCAGCGAAAAATTCTCAGAATAGCATGCGCAGAGAATGTCTGCAAAAAAAGGATTGATTGATTTGTTTCTTGCGGCTAATCAACATATCTTCTTTTTTTTTTAAGCAATTCACCCCAAGCAAGGCGGGAGTACCACTAGCACGCAAGAGGTTACAGCGTATTGACAACAAGAGTAAAGAGTCATGTTTGAAGAAAGGATACAGAAAAGGACGGGGAACTAGCTCAGGGTGCCAGATGTCGATTGACATTAGACTTGAATATTTGAAGAGTATAGTCATCGGGGAATCAAGTTAGGGGAAAGGAGTTCCACCCACGGGAAGTGAGAGATAAGAAACTGTTTGAGTAGAAGGGACAGTGACATATAAGCGTTTTGACAGTGAAAGGGTGAGACCGAAATGCCAGCCTGGTAGCTCGCTTAAATTCTTGCAGTCTGGGAACCAGCGAAAGTAGCTCGTCGGAACAGATGCCGTGAAAATACTTGTAGAAGTGACAGAGGGAAGCCACGGCACGTCTATAGGATAGCGATTGTAGACTAGATGCCAGATCAAGACCTATCATATCGCATATTTGTCTTTTGGATTTTGTCGAGAACCTCGAGAGGTACAGCAGGAGCACCAGACCATATATGTTAGCAATATTTCCTACAAGGACGGATGGTTGATTTATAGATTTGAAGGATGGACTGAAACGAGAAAAAACTTTCTGTCACGATACAGAGAACCAACTTTCCTTTGCGGTAGATGAAGCTATTCATTCAATGTATTTATACCACCTCATGTCAGTGGACAGCGTGAGACCAAGCAGGTGTCATTAGGCGTTCTCGAGGAGTTGGGAATCAGCCATTCGGATGGGAGTCAGGGAGGGTTCTCTGTGGTGGGCAAAGGTGAGCATTTTCGTTTTGGAGGCATTAAAGTTTACTAGCTATTTTTCTGCTCCAGTCACCAACAGATAGGAAGTCATTTTTGAGATCGGCAGTCAGGTTTATTTTGACAACGATACAAGATTTATTATTGAGGCAGGTGTAAATAGTAGTGTCGTCCGCGTTGATGCCTGCTTGGGAAATGATGAAAATCGGGAAAAACTGTTACTGTTTCTGTAAAGCTAGAAAATATATTTTGATTTATAATCATAAGAATATTTTCGGTGTTACAATGATACAAGTCCTACTAATTAATCTATGTTTTGTTTAGGAACAAGAGGTGAAGTTATAATTTCCTCAAGGGTATGTGTGCGTAAGTGAATATACCAAATCTTACAGCAATTGGAACTCGGCTCTACGATTTCCAATTCTGGACCGTTGGCCATTACACCTTCCACACAGTCAATCTTAGAGCTCCAGATATTCCCAAGCTTGAACCAATCTAGGCCAGGCTCGACAAGGCTTAATTTCCTTGACCGTACGAGAAACAAATTGTCAACGTATTATTGCCGTAAACTCAGGAAAATTGAATACTTACAAACATATACTTACAATCAGAACGTGAGATAATATCT
>OZ038484.1:98546179-98558679 GCA_964036315.1 Acanthosepion esculentum
GTTTCTTTGAGATACCCCCCACCAAAAAAATGTATATATATAAAGATGAAGTGGGAATAATATAGGAAACTGACGAATATATTGTTGTAGAGAATTTGCATCTTTTTAAACACACTCTGTTCCAGGATTTTACAAATTTCCCCAGCAATATTCGTGATCTGATCAAAAGTCATCGACATTATTGTTGTGGTAGCGGAGCTGAAGTGTACGTTCATATTGACCTTGAACTCCGTGACGCATACACACTGTAAGTTATAACTTTCTCGCATTCACCAACTTATGCAAGGGGACCTGATAGAACTGTTGCAGGAGATTACTAAGTCGTCGAGGGGTCGTGATTGAAGCTAATGGCGATTTTATAGAATACAATTTCTCTTTAGTATTTTTCTTATTTTTGTGTAATTTTGGTAAATAAATGGTCACCCCAAAACAACGGGTACTTTTTAACAATCCAATAAAACCAAGAGTGATGGAAGAAAAATATTTATTTCATAGTAATTGAAACCTTAAAACATGCCATTTAAGAAACAATGATGGAATTTTCATTTTTTTTAAATTACGTCCTGTAGATGGCGTCCTCCTGTATCAATGCATTCTTGAAATCTGCTGTTGAGATTCCTCATTGACTGCTGCAACATCTCAGCTTGGATACTGTGAATTTCATTCTCGTTACTAAAATGGCGAAATGTTTACTTGCTCAAGGTCACTGTCTCGCACTGTTGCCACTTGCTCAGGTCTAGCAATACGCACTTGAAAGATTCCCGTTTTTTTGGGTCGTCCTGTATATCTGGATACGCATACACTTCTTCTATGGCGTTATTCCTTCAGGACGTAGGTGGTCATGACTATCCCAAATGTTCTGATCTTTGTAGCTCTTTTGTTTTTTTGTTTTCTCTCCTAACCTTAGATCTTCTATACGTTTCCTCAAGCTCAAATATGTTATGCGTTGTTTGCATTAATCCCTATTGCTTCAAACTGTCCTGTAGGTATCAGATTTTCCAATCTCTCTTTCCTCGTTATGTGCTATAGAAATTTCAACTGTCACTTCGTGATGTTAAGGATATATCTCTTAAAATTAGATGCCAGTGTCATTTTCATTTTTGCGCAATTTAGATGACAATTTATCCATCGCATTCTGTATATATATATATATATATATATATATATATATATATATATATATATATATTTGTGAGTCGGGTGAGAGAGAGGGAGAATACAGAAGAAACAGAATATGAATAATTGATATAAATAATTAAGAACTGATAACATTTTTTATGTAGAATGATATCAATTAGTGTTTACACTATAGTTATTTTGCACTTTTTTTTCGCTCATTTCGCATTAAAATTTTCCAGAATACTTACATTTATACGTAATTGTACATGCTTCATTCGAACCTAGCTTGGTAAATTTGGAAGATCTACCATTTTGGAGTTATCGACAGTAAAATTCGGATTCCTTCACGTCGCGAGCAGTCATTACTGGCGTCGTTTGCATACATTCGCTGCGGAACAGCTATGATTGTGATATCCACTACGCGATGCGAATGAATCAGTAATTTTACTGTAGCTTGTCCTAGATTATTGCATTATACAAGAAATGCAGGTCAAAGAGGATGTTTTTAAAATAATTATAATGGGAATATTAATATTTTTTTTATTAAAAAGGAAAGTAATATTACGCTTAATTTTTCTCTTTAGCATCCAACGCTCAGTTTGCATTTAAAATTTCCAGAATACTTACATTTATTTGTAATTGTATCTGCTTCATTGGAATCTGGCATGGTAAATCTGATAAAATCTATCGTTTTGGAGTTAACGACAGTAAAATTTCAGATTAATTCGCGTCGTTGGCGGCAACCATTACTGTCGTTGTTTGCATACATTCGCTTCGAAATAGCTATGAATTGAATATATACTTGTCTTGATTATTGCACTCGCAATATAATCCTCTTGCGCAGTAATTCAGACAAGTTGAGACGAGTAAGATCAGAAAAAAACAGGCTGTTAACTACATTCTTCCGAGAGTAGCTTTCCGCAGCGAATGAATGCGAACAACGCCAGTAAACAACGCCACCGACGCGAATGAATCCGAACTTTTATTGTCGGTAGATGTTATCCAATCTATCAAGCCAGATTCGAATGAATACAATTACACGTAAAAGTAAATATTCTGGAAATTTTTAATGCGAACTGTGCGCGGGTGTTACACTGCAAATTAACCTACACTATAACAAATTCCATAACTGCAATTCAATCAATATTTTATAAATACAATTAGTATTAACAAATCAATGTTTCGCGAACATTCAGAATACACTTATATCAAAATATAGGAAGACAAATTTTAATTTTATTTTATTTTAAAAATATGTATGTGAATTTCAGATATACATATATATATATATATATGTATATATATATATGTATGTATATATATATATATATATGTATATATGTATATATATATATATATATATATATATATATATGTATATATGTATATATATATATATATATTTATATATATATTATGTAATTCGCAGGCAGTACTGTTTTGCTGTATCACACATCCTCAGTGCGACTAGACATGCGAATGCCTCAAGTTAGGGTCGAAACCCAAACAGTTTTCTACAACTGAGCCATCTTCACCCGGCAGAGTTACACAGCTAAATCTAGCGTATTGCTTTTACGAATGCAAACAAATGCCAATCAGCTGAAGTGCTCCAGTCATTTTACTGAAGAGCTTTGCATTAGCGCACGTGGCTGTTGTTTATAGAATTAGCTTATCACGCAATAGTGCTCAACTGAAATTTATTTTCAAGAGCTAAATTATGTTATTCGCAGACAGTACTGTATGCAGGGTTACACAGTTAAATCTAACATATTATTTTTACGAAAGTAAACAAATATATATATTTATTTATTTATTAGAAAAATGTATATTACATTCTTTTGTGGTCCGAGATATTATAATGCTTCTGAATCGTTTTTCATCATATTGCATATGAATTTTCAGAAAATCGTTGGTGTTGTTGGTATTTAATTGTAGATATAATAATGCTTTCCATGACTAGTAACAGAGATAATAGCACGAAAGAGAAGCAACGTATTTGAAGGTTGCTGAATGACAAAAATGAAAATTGGAATTTACAAAAAGAATGTTGATCTAATTTAATACCACGGAAAATTAATACATATACATATATATATACATACATACATATATATATATATATATATATATATATATATATATATATATATATATATATATATATATATATATATATATATGTTGAAACTTGGCGTATGGTTCGTTCTACTTCATCGCCATTGTTGAAACTTGGCGTATGGTTCGTTCTACTTCGTCGCCATTGTTGAAACTTGACTAATACATGGAATAATAATGCAAACACAAAATGTAGTTAGAATAAAATGTATTGGAACAAGAAGTGTACACAATATTTACATATAGTCTTTTGTATATTTCTGGGAAGACCGTTCCTGGAGAATGAGTTGACTAAGTCGCAGTCGGGCAGAGTCACTAGTTGGATCTCTGTATTCGTCCCCCTGTCTTCCGGTACCAACCATATTTATATCGTCGGTACTCCACTATGCAAATTAGGTGGATCCTACCACAACAATATATATATATATATATATTTATACATATATATACATATATATATATATATATATATATATATATATATATATATATATATATATATATATACATACATACATACATATATATATATATATATATATATATATATATATATATATATACATACATATATATATATATATATACATACATATATATATATATATATATATATATATATATATATGTATATATATATATATATATATATATATATATATAGGTGAGGTTGTTGGAACATAGGCAATATGAGTAGAAAATATTTCGAATTTGTTTTCATATTACTATAGTTTAATAATACAAATCACGATTAGATGACATAAAACTTTATAAAATACAAAAATTGATGTGGTTCCAATTTGATATGTAAGTCAATTGTAAATTGATCTCTGTCTATGGGACCTAATACAAAATATTCAAACAACACAAAAATGTAAAAAGAATGAAATGCCTTACCCTGATTTCTTTTTTTTTTTAAATATATATTATGAATTTTCTATGTGACGTGTCACTTCAGAACTGTGACGATCATGATTCTCTACGATTAAATGTTCTGTATCGCTTTAATAATTTTTTTCTATTTGTATTTTAAACTTTTTTAGATTGTGAATTTAATAAAATAAAATGAAAACCATGACGTATGAGCATATTTTTCATGCCTTACCCAAGGTGTGGAAAAATATACAACGAATTTACATGGAAAATTGTAACCTCCACCATTTATTATTATATTTTTTAATATTCGTGATCTGGATTATATAATAATAAAATATTATTTCTGGTCGCGCTGCTAGTAATAAAAAATATCTCTTGGGATTATTTTACCAAATTAAAAGAAGAAATGGTAAACTAAGAGATTTTAGAACAATGAACTGGTTTACTAAGTAAGAGTAATCGACTAAAACGTGAAAATATCATAAGAAGCTTGTATTGTGAACGTACATAGTAGGAAAAAAGATGCGGAAATCAAACTTGCGCTGATTAAGAAATAAAAGAAAAACAAAATCCGTTTTCAGTTAAACAACAAAATAGAGATTATTGTAATTATTCACACGAATTACTTTATTCGGAATGTTCTTCTTAACTTTGATGCCATACTCATAACGTTTTGGCTGCTGTACGCTCAGGCCTTCTTCAGGGGAGTGGAACTACGAACCCAACCCTTTGTCCCCCCCCTCAGGTAAAATTATCTAGTTCCACGTGCCATGCCTCTTTCGGATATCTCAGTTTCAGTTACTCCCCCTTAACTCAACTCTCCTAGTTTTTGTTCACCTCTGCTGTGGCTAGGTGTAGAACTCACAACTCTTTGGGTCGAGTCACTGGATTATTGCAACCAACGCTTTTACCCACAGGACATTGTGTCCGGTTAACGAAAAAAAACAAAAAAAAACGGTCGGATCGAAATTCCAATCATCTGAAGAAGACCGACGCGTAAAACTACCGAGAAAGCCCGAACAATGTAAATAGTGTAAATAACAGAAATAGAAATTTGTGTATTGAATGAAGAAATACATGGAAATTGATTTCTCAATATTAATTCTAAGTGATGAAGGTAGAGCTATAATATGATTCTGATGGGTGGGATAAATTTTGAAACATTCATCTAAACATTCAGACAACGTGAGTGAGATGATAACATTAACGATGGAGTAAACTTTTTGGCTAATATTGTAGACAGCAGAAATAGAAATCCATTCCAAACTTATGCAGGGGTCAGAATAAATGCAGAAAATTACTGTAAAGCATTGGGTAAGATTTAATTTTAGTTGTACAACTCACAATGAGGAAGCTTTGAGCTAAAATGTATATTCATGAAAGGCAATGCATCGTTACCGGCAAAAGCTGGCTTTTGACTATCTTACAAAATTCTTTGAATGATAGTAAACTAATGGAAAGACTTCCATCCTTTACAGATGTTAATCCATCAGACACATTGTGCAATTAACCTTAAAATGGATGCACCTAAGGAAAGAAGCTGTATTCAATCAAACACAACCCCTTGAGTTTAATAAAAATGCAGCATGTAACGTTGAAATTCGTAGAGTAAAAACGTGTATATCAACGGCTAACTATCTATCAAATACCAAAGAACATATACTAAGAAAAAATACATAGAATAGTAATTTATTCTGATATAAAAGATAGTGTGGTAATAAAATAGATTTTTGTGGCATATTCAATCTAATGTACAATTAGGTTGAATCATATGTAAATTCTAGTATTGACAATCAAGTATAATGATGAATATAACGTCGTAACTAATAATCATACGTGTTAGTTAATATATTTGAAATCAAACTTCAAGGATAATGGATTGACAGGGATAAGTCGCCACACCCGGTCGCAGGACTGATCTCTATAGAAGAACGTTTATACTGCGGGGTTGAGGTAGAATCGTTGGAATCGTTCATTTATACAACCTCCAGCTACAAAATGTTCATACCCGTTTGTAGGGAAAGCGCTTCCCTCTCGTCCATAATAAAGACATTTTATCCCCTTCAGTACATAGATTAAGAATAACACAGTAAAAAGTTGTTTTTTAATCGGTTTGTTTGTTTTATCCCAATCTGTGCTTGTACGATTATTTTGATTTGATTTGATTAGTTTAACGACATATCAACACCTTATGAGTCTTTTAATGATGAGATTTAATTTTATTTGGAGCTTTGAATAAAAATGGTATGTTATTCTGCTTTCACAATTGAGTACGTGGTAGATGATGCTCAGCTTTTTAGCATATATGCCTTTGTGTGGACATAATTACTAGAGGCGGTTATATGTTATTGTTTTGTTGAAGTTATATTTTAGAATACAGTTTGATTTCTTTACGAAGTTGTAGAATAGTATGTGTATTTAGGTCGTGAAAGATTTATTTTATGTTAGTTGTTTTGTTGATTTTATTTAGTGGCATATCAACGACTATGGATTATGTAATGAAGCAATCTAAATAATTTGAAAGCAATTTTTTATCTTCAAGTACAAATAAAATGTATTACTGCACAATTTTTTTTTATATAAAAATGCATTGATATTTTTCTACTATTAAAATGTATTGTTATAATTTCATACTGTTTTGTTTGGAGTTCACTATTTGCCCCTAGCTGGGACCGTAACAAGAGCTAACACTCCAGGTCAGGGTGGACATGTGAATAACAGTAATTAAGAGATGGTTTCAAGCTTCTCAAAACCTCTAATCTCCCGATAAGAGGCCTTGCTATCGGATGCAGTCTATAATTTTATAAAATATAAGTTATTCTACTTTCGCAGTTGAATAGATGGTAGTTGATAAAGATCTTTTGAACATAGTCATGTTCGTGTGGACATAATTACTAGAGGCAACATCTGTTTTATGTTGTAGTTTTGTTGAAGATATATTTTGGAATACAGTTTGATTTTTTAAAGAGGTTTTAGGATATCAGATGGATGAATATCATGAATAAGCTCTTTTATGTATATTGATCTATTGTTAGTAAATTGACTATAAAAATGTATTGCTGGTATTACTATATACAAATATATATTTCTAGTGTTTTTACTATAAAAATATACATTTTATACTGTCATAGATTCTTTTTGCTTGTTTGGGTTGTTCACTATTTGCCCATAGCTGTGACCCTAACATGTGATACCGCTCCGGGTCAGTGTGTACCTAGGAACAACAGCAATTAAAAGAGTTCATAGATTGCGGATTAACATGACGGGTCCTAGCAGGGAAAGTTAGGCCTGCCAGAACCAGGAAATGTAGTTCGTTTCAGCAGTTTCCATGGAAGTAGCGATAGAACAGTGAGATGCTCCACAAAACCTGCAATCTCTTGATCAGAGGTCTTGCTGCCGAATGTAGGTTATGATCATACACAAGACTAGAACCTGCAGGAAGTGATTTTTATATTTTCGATCGCTGCATACCGCATTTATTGGGGAAAATTATAAAGAAATTAAACGTCTAAAATATATATATAAAAAATAATATGAAACGGTATTAAAATAGAAAGAGCACAAAACATGTTGATATTCAACCCACAACAGAACCAACAGGTGACAAGCAAATACAGGAAGAGTTATATTATTTGGTTCAACCCCCACTTTCAATCTGGAAGAGAAAACAAATATAGGTAAAATATTTTTCAAACTGTTAAATTATCATTTCCCCAAAACATTTAACCTACATTTTTTTTAAATAAAAATACTGCAAATCTAAACTACAGTTGCACAAATAACTTAAAGATCATTATAAAAAGCTCAACACGAGGAATTCAAGACAGAAACTAAAAGCAACACCACTATAACAATCCCCTGTACCTGCAGTAACAAAAACAAAGTGCCCTTTGGAAGGTAGATGTAATGTCACGAGCATAGTATATAAGGCGGAAGTAGAGGATCCCGCTGGACAAAGCATAGTATATGTATGGTGCACTGAGGGCGCGTTCAAGAAAAGGTTGTACAACCATAAATCCTCCTTCAAACTGGAGAGCCACAGTAGTTGTACTCTACTGACAAACCATGTGTAGGAATTTAAAAAGAAATACAATAACGGCTGCAGCATGAAATGAAGTGTATTAAGGAGAGTTAAGCCTTACAGATGTATTGATAATGTTTGTAAGCTCTGTCAGAAAGAAAGGCTGGCCATCGTGACGTACCCAGACAAGACCAATGTGTTAAACCACCGGGCTGAGGTAATGTCGAAATGTAGACATACCAATAAATATACATTGAGACATTACGAGCCCGGATGAATATTTTTTTTTGTTTCCGGTTCCTCCAAATCTTCCTTGCCCCACCCGTTCTGATATATGTGATTTGTGGCGCTTTGTTAATTTATTCAAGCGGGCATGAGTAGCGATACAGATTAACCATCCACAAGTAACTGCCCTGACGAGGCCGTAAGGTCGAAACCCAGTGAGTGCGTTGCTGGTGGATTTTTCCTCATCCTATATTTTGTCACCAGCTCAATAATTCATGTTTTTATGAATTGTGTAGTGAGCACTTTTAAAAATTTATCCAAGCATTGGCCTGACTTCCCTACTATTTTCTTTTTAGTATTTTATATATATATATATATATATATATATATATATATATATATATATATATATATACAATTAGAGATGAAGAATTCGTTTAATATATTTGACTGAAAATATATTAGAAGAAATATTATATACTTAAAGTCTCATGATATATATTTTTATAAATATTATTATACTCTATAGATTATACAAACATCGGCTAATTTATGTTAATTCTATAACTAAAATAATGATTCGTAAAAGAGAATTTGAACATAGGTGTCTTCCAATATAGCAAGGCCGAGGAAAATATACAGTGCCAATATATAGTGATAATTAAATTTTTAACGACCTTTCATTCTATGTAATTAAGTCTCGTCACACATATATTTACTAATAAAAAGTGACATTACTATATTTATTTACAAAGAAGTGTGACAATCTAATTCCTGTCATTTCTCTTTGAAAACAAAGGATGTATATTTCGGAGTTCTACTACCCCGGTGGAATAATGGATAGCGGCTCGGATTGAGAAATCGGAGAGCTGAGTTCGAATTCCAGTCGAATCCATTACATTCACTTATGTGCTAATACACTTGGGAAAGGTAAGAATCCTCTTCTTCTTCTTCTTCTTCTTCTTCTACTTCTTCTTCTTCTCCCTCCAGCTATGGGTAAATAGCAGGACAGACTGGGTTCTATAGACTTGGACGTCAATTGGTCTACGCAGAAAGAAATGGCAACCTACTGCGGCCAAAAATCTGCCTCTTCAGTCATATATCGATAGATACATGATCACCTAAGCGTGTATCTCACATGGCATATAACTGACTGATTCCGTGTGATTTTTCATGTGTTTTCACCGATAGTTACATTTTGCCCGTTACGAATCTAGGAAATACTTCTAGGTCCAGTGCTATATAAATTTAAGTGATCTATATATCTCTTCGAACACTATCTAAAGCTATCTAAATCTCACATGATTTGTAAACATCTAAGTCGTTGACACGACGCTATACGGGCGCACCTCTAAAACACTTGACGATCAGAGATTGACAACTGTTATCTCTTTCGATCTAGCACTAACTTGCTACATTTAATGCCTCAAAAACTAATCTAGTTACATTCCATCTCCGCCGATCGGACACCAGACAACCGCCTGTCACGAGGAAATGATGCCCCTGCACCCTGAGAAACTCAAACCAGACCCCAAGTGGAACTCGGACATACGATACATAGCTAAAGATGCAGGTAAAATGGGCCGCTTCCTGTACTGCTCTAATAAGTACCTGACACCTCATGTTATCCTATAATTTTACAAGAACCAGGTGAAGACTAAAATTTATTTGGGCGGGAGTTGCTCAGTCCTCAATTTGCAGTGTCGATAGAGTTCAACTGCGTCTCAAAGTCCTTGTTAGTGACGAATAATTTTTCAACCTTCAACCCCTCTTTCACAAACGGAATATGGCTGGCATCTCACTGATCTATCGCTACTTCCATGGAAAGTGCCCGAATTAACTACATCCCTTGCTATTCCAGGCCTAACATTTTTGGCTAGGACCTGGAATGTCAATCACATTGCAGCAAACCACACTGAATCCCTCCCTATTCGATCGGTGACAAGTAACTTCCAATGGAACAGCTTCTTCCCGGGCTTTGTACATGGAGAAACTTACTGTAAAAAAATATTATTTACTATCTAATTACAATTTAATAAAATCTAATTTGTCATTTCAGTTTCCTCTAGTTTTAAATTATATTTGGTAGACTGAATATAGTTATCGTTGATATCGTAACAAATTGTTCTTGACAATCGTCAAAGAAGGACTTTCAGTTTTATCGGTCCTGTCATTTCATCTTGCCTGCAATAACTTTTCTGCTCGCCATAACATATCTTTCCTGTACATATCTTAGAATTATGCAATCGCGATTTCTCTGTTGAATATTCCTCTTTGGTAACTTGTCTTCATCAATCTATGCAGCGTAGTAGATTGGTAACTAGTCCCATGCATTTTACCATTGCAATCGTTAGACCTCACCGCAAGTTCTATTTCTAATACTTTCTTCCCATGGATTACTTGCCCGTGGAAGTTTCTTCTGGCTTCTTGTTTTGCTGTCTATTACGATCTTCAAATATTTAAAGGCAAAGTCAATCATCATCTTCTGTCTCGTGGAATCCTGTTATTTTTGCTGTCCTTTCTATTATCTTTCACTCTCAGTAACCTTTTTCATCTTAGTAGCTTTAAGATCTTAGTGGCTCAGTCGCCTTGCTTAGGATGACATGATAAAAAATTACGATTGATAAATGACTGGAACTGAAAAATATATTTTCCAGAGAGATAATATTTTTCTCCAGAGAGAGATAATAATTTTCTCCAGAGAGATAATAATCACTCAGTTAGCCTTTAAGGTCCTCGGAAGAATTTTTGCTTTTCATCGCGATTTAGAAATGAATGTATATTTAATTTCTATGACAATTTTTTAAAAAAATACAATTTATTCATTTTTTAATAGAAATCAGCGGTTTTAAGAAAAACTCATATTTATCAGTAGTTATTGCAGACAATTCAATTCCTGGAATTGATCTGTGAAAGCAATGGTTGGATACTTTGAAGTTCTACCTGCTGATGTTATGAAATTCGAGAGACGATGTCGACATTTTTGGAAAATTCGTTTTCCGGAAAAATTTTCAGTAATGTATCCATGTCATTCTGGATATGTAGGATGCCAGCAAACGTTTGCCTTTTCGAGACATTTTTCAATTTGAGAAATAGCTAAAAGTTACAGGTTGATAAGTCAATGTGGTTGGAGCATTAATGCAAAGAAACATTTCTATAGTGGAGGATCCGCTTTTCATGCCAGATTTCTAGAATGTTGTTATGAAAAAGATATTATGATTTTTTGTATTTTAAAATAAGTATCTGCATTCTCATTCGTTCCTGAATAGCTTTTGAACTCCTAAAACATATCTAACAACATATTCACCATAAGACATTTTAATAGGGCTAAACATTTCCTAATATGTTTACAACTATTAAGTAAAATTGATAATACACTGGTTCAGATTCCTTTCAATGATGTTATAGCGTGACCATGTACAACTTGCTCTACTGCTCGGCGGCGAACACCGATCTCTGCTTCATCTCAAGAAAATGGAAGTTGGAACCTTACTGGATCTAATCGAATACAAATGCTTACTCGAATTATTTTCCCAATATTACCTTGCGTCCATACCTGGAATTAAATTGTAAAAAATTGAATATTTGTCATTTGTAAAAGAGTAAATCTGTCTTGCAAATGCTTGATTTAAAATCTGCAGGTTTAGTTGTCTCCAGTGCCATAAATAACCTTCCTTCCAGTTGAGAGAAATCATATTTAAAAACAAATACAAAAAAATCTTAATTTAAATAAATACCGGAATAAAAAGTAATAAATGACTGAAAAATGACACAAATCGTAAAAAATCATTAAATAAAAACTAAGAAGTTAAGAACATAAAAAATAACCGAAGTCGGTCAGTTGAACGGAACGAATAAAGAAACGTAATCCGAAATATTTAAGAAGCTTAATTGCTTGAAGCCAAGCGGATTATCCGTGTAGTTAAGCCAGCGCCATTTTTTTTTAATTTTTTGTCTCGTTCTTTCCTTGGTATTGACGAATTTCATATTTTCAATTTTAATGCTATGTTATTTATTCTTTTCCTTGCGTAAGCAGCTTTATACTCGAAAGAAAAGTTACAACCCCGAACACCGGATTGGCAGGTTAGACGGCAGGTTGTATATATATATATATATATATATATATATATATATATATATATAT
>OZ038484.1:98566179-98598679 GCA_964036315.1 Acanthosepion esculentum
AAATGAGGCATTACGAGGCAGAAAATTGTAATATTTAGTACGATAAAAGAATCTTTCTTCTTCTTCTTTCTCTTCTTCTTCTTCTTCTTCTTCTTCTTCTTCTTCTTCTTCTTCTTCTTCTTCTTCTTCTTTCTCTTCTTCTTCTTCTTTCTCTTCTTCTTCTTCTTCTTCTTCTTCTTCTTCTTCTTCTTTCTCTTCTTCTTCTTCTTCTTTCTCTTCTTCTTCTTCTTCTTCGTCTTCTTTCTCTTCTTCTTCTTTCTCTTCTTCTTCTTCTTCTTCTTCTTCTTTCTCTTCTTCTTCTTTCTCTTCTTCTTCTTCTTTCTCTTCTTCTTCTTCTTCTTCTTTCTCTTCTTCTTCTTATTTCTCTTCTTCTTCTTCTTCTTCTTCTTCTTCTTTCTCTTCTTCTTCTTTCTCTTCTTCTTCTTCTTCTTCTTTCTCTTCTTCTTCTTCTTCTTCTTCTTTCTCTTCTTCTTCTTCTTTCTCTTCTTCTTCTTTCTCTTCTTCTTCTTCTTCTTCTTTCTCTTCTTCTTCTTCTTCTTCTTCTTTCTCTTCTTCTTCTTCTTTCTCTTCTTCTTCTTCTTCTTCTTCTTCTTCTTCTTCTTCTTCTTCTTCTTCTTCTTCTTTATACGTCATGTCCCTTCAGGGTGTAGGCGAACACGACTCTCCACAATTTCCTGTCTTTTGTAAGGCTTAATAAATTTTGTCATTTTGCGATTTCTCTGAAACCTTATTCAAACTCGACAAGTATTATATATCTTATTTTCCTCTGCCTTTCTTTTTTTCAATCTGTTCAGTGAGTATCGCATTTTCCAAGCCGTCTTTCCATATTATATTCTCTATAAATTTCAAATGTTTACTCTTGATGTTAAATATAGCATTTCCTATAAATTTCATTTCCCCCTAAAACTAAAAATCCAATGTATTTAAATTATTAACCATTTGTTTTATAAAAAAATATTCTTAGAATATTTTGATTTCTGTTAAATCTCTTTAAATCAAAAACAAATATGGCTGTTTCACCGATGTTATCCGCCTAGCAGATATCTTAGTCAACATTGTATTATGAATAAGCACTTCGGGATTTCTCCGCCATATTGAACTAGCAAAGAACTATTGAAATCTGCATTTGCCTATACTAGTTCTCTTATTGTTATCTTACTTTCGACGCATTTTTGCTGCATTCTTGTGGGAATTTTTTGTGTTTACTCTGTAGACAATTTATGAATTTTTCCAAAGAAAATGAAAAAAATAAAAATTATTATTTTAGTCGAAACGACGTTAGAAAAATTGTTAAATTTACTGATTTATTTTCCTTCTTGACTTCCAATTTTCAATTCATTCTTTCCTTCTTTTTATTGTTGCAAATTCTAAATTATCAGTGCATGTATTTCCTATGGCGGAGAAGACACTAAAGAAACAGTGGAGGAAAAGGAAAGAAAGAATGAACAAGCATATAAAAGTACAGAAGAAGGAGGAAAATAATTAAAGAAATGAGGGAAGAAAAACGGAATGAAAGAAAGAAAGAAAGAAAGAAAAGAAAAGAAAAGAAAAAAATAGAGAAAAAGATGAAAATAAATAAATAATGGAGCAGAAAGAAACTAATGGTCGAGTGGAGAAAGAATGAAACAAAGAAACAAAGAAAGAATATAGAAAAACGATAAAGATGAAAAGAACGAAAGACTGGAGGAGAAGGATGAAAAGAAATAAAAAATAAAGAAGGGAAGTAAAAAGAAAGAAGGAAAGAACATTGGAGGAAAAGAATGAAGAAAATAGACTAAAATTACTTGGAAATGTAAAACAGGAATTTAATCCAGCAATACAGCGTTAAACTAAAGTAACTGCAATATACATTAACACATATTGATATCACCTGACATATATATATATATATATATATATATATATATATATATATATATATATATATATATATATATATATAGAGAGAGAGAGAGAGAGAGAGAGAGAGACAGAGACAGAGACAGATAGATATATATCTAAAGTTCACAATTTGACAGATGTAATTTACGCTGTTGCAAATTTAATGCAAAAAATAATGTGTCTATTTCAAACACGAGTATGCACTAAAAATAACTTTTTAATATACAAATATATATATATAAATTTTGAAGATAAAGTTAATTAATAAAAAACTGAATTTAAAAAGCGATGTGGCTAGAAGAATGTGAATACTAAAGTAAATTAAAAGTGTCGATTTACTAAGCGTATAATTTGCACGTGACTGAAAGTATCAAGCAACAAGTCAGGATCGAACTCTCTCCTAACTGATCTGGTGAGTCAAGTTTGCTAGTGCCTGTAAATGCATCCTGACATCTGAGTAACAAAACAGGCAGATAATTCACAATAAACATAGAAATCTTCCAAATAATGCAATTGTGTATTAATGAAGGAGAGCAAAATGTTAGATATTAAAGTAATTTGACACGAAAGAAAGAGAAATTACTGTTTTTTAATACAAGAAAAATAAAAGTAAAGCACTATGTTCCTGAAATCAGAATATTTTTTTTATTGTTTTCTGATCATTACACGATTTCATTACGCGTGAATGGTCGCGAAACAGCTAGTGTTATCATTAAGGATAATAATGGGAAACACACCACGCTACACGCGTCGTCGCACTCGAAACACTACCCACAACATTAATAATTATTGGCCAACCTTAAAACTAACCAACGATGCAATCAGGACCGGCCACCATAGTCCAGTGCACCTCATAGAAAAATCAACGTTGGCCAGTCGCTCGATTTATTATTGAAAGGATGAAGTGGTGGCCTTTGGGTATAACAGAACGAGACGGGGAGAGAAGGGTCCGATGCGTACGTTTCTTTTTGTCTTTTGTTATTTCTAGGTTCATTTATCAGCGTCTGGGATATGTGCTGAACGAGGGCGATCATATTCTGTTGGCGCGGACCGCTTCGAATGTTGTCGGTGGAAATTTTCATGAATAAAGTATTGTTTGAACAGAGATTTACCAATTGCCGTAAATGGATTGGAACGGGAGATAAACAGGAGAAATATCGTAACGGGCAATAGATAAAAGCGGAAAGAAACGCTAAAATACACATGTACAAAAAATGTAAGTCTGTATCTGGACGTATGTGCTGCATAGTCCTGATCCTAAACAAGAAACTTTTCCTAAGAAAGTAAATATGTAAGGAATGAATATTTGCTCACATATTGTGAAATGGGCTGTACCGTGAACATATATATATATATATATATATATATATATATATATATATATATATATATATATATATATATATATATATATATATATATATATATATATATATATATATATATATACTCTCTCACACACAAACATATATATATATATATATATATATATATATATATATATTTGGTATTTGTTCGAGAATCAGATTTAAATTAGGATGAGATTCTCACGGAATATGAAACTTTGGACAAAACATTTACATTGACAGGGTTCACCGATCAAAAAGCCCCATCAGAAAACCGTTGGGATAAAATAATATTTTTTCTGTCGAATTCTTTGGATCGGCGAAATATATTGACATACTTCTTTTACAAACCGTTACATACATACATATATATACATACATATATATATATATATATATATATATATATATATATATATATATATATATATATATATATATATATATATATATATATATATATATATATATATGGGCGGGAAATAAAGACAAAAGTTCCCAAAATTTGTATATTTTTTATTATGCTGTTCCTCGATCTAAACTTTCGGCTCTCATGAGCCATCGTCAGAGTGTTTATATCGACATTACAACGGAGATGTTCGCCATCAAAGATGGCATCGTGTTATGTTTAAAATCAGTGGCTCATACCACTCTTCACGCATTGCTCTTCAACCGAAAAGAATTGAGCTCTCCGCGTCACTGTCGTATTTCGCATAGAAAGCGTATACATTTTCCTTTCTCGCTGCCATGCGGCGTTAGCCCAGGGGTGGAATCTCTGACTGATGCCAAATTGGTCGCGTTTCGATCCCGCCTTCAAACAATCTTCTCAATGACTTTTCGGCACACTGTAGCGAAATAATTTGTCTGTGGATTATATATATATATTTATATATATATATGTTAAAGTGAAAATATTTCTCGTATCTTAGACAATAGTACATTTATAAACCGTGGCTTTTAGCTAAATAAACGATCCAAAATAAACATTACAAATGAAGACACAATAATCAAACAAGTACAACAATTCCAATATCTAGGAAGTTTATCTTTTTAGACGAACTGAAATCCAAAGATGTATTGGAATCGAGAAAGACGCCTTCCAAAAGCTAAGCAGAATATTAAGAAACAGAAGAATATATGGGAAGTGGTTTAAAAGAGGACGGAAAGTGCGACACTGAAATCCGAATGAGCATTGCTATATCAAAAGATGACTTCCAAGAGCTAAGCAATTTTTTTAATGTATGGAAACCAAAAGTAAATTTATACTTAACATTAGGAAGAGACAGTTGAAATTTTATGGGGTACATAATGGTGGATGATGTCTTGGAATATCTGACGCTCACAGGACAATGTTATGAAATGTGTTTTTTTTTCTCCACAAATATAACTATGTTCGAAATTTTTTTTTTGTTTTTTGTTTTTTTGGTGGGGGTGACCTCTGACCTAATAACTGTATTCCAGTAAAAAATCAACTGATCAAAAATCCTTCAATCGAATTATAACGAAATTCTGAATAACTTATATACTTAGTATATTGCTTGTTTCTATGATCAATTTTTACGCAAAAAAAAAAAAAAATAATAGAAAGTCGCACTATACAGAGGTAACTTTTTCTGGCAGGGCGGGGGTTAAAATTCCAACCTGCATTTTTTTTTTTGTGAAAAACCTGTTCATTTCATATGGCTTGTGTATCTTGCGATCCCAGCTTAGCTTATAAAATGCGATATGAGGATTTTTCAGCGGTACACATAGTGAATGACTTTCTACTGGAGCAAGAGAAAGAGAGAATCCAGATAGGCAGTCTGAAGGAGCTTATCTATACGGTTTATGTTAGTCAAAGGTAGAATTTAAATGTGGGACTACCAAGCAGATGACGGCCATCGAAAAGGCATGGATTTAACCCCCGCCCCCCAACTCCGCCTGAAAAATAATCCATAAATGTTGAGATCTCACTAATCAAAACCAACCAAACAATCGTATAAATTGTACATAAAATCATTGGCGGCTCGGTGATGTGCATATTCTTCAGATTTTTGTATGTCACCCACCGTCATTCAAATCTGTATGAATGCTCATCACAATTGGTGTTGATACTATTTACCTGTATGATTTACCTCTCTCCTGATGTGAAATCTCTCTTGGAAGACCGAAATATACACTCGTTGAGAGGGTAATCTTTCTTTTCATGTCTGTACAATTCATAAGACCCTAAAGCGCAGACAAATTTTCACGGACATGATAAGCACACACACGCACAAACACACACACACACACACACACACACACACACACACACACACACACACACACACACATATATATATATATATATATATATATATATATATATATATATATATATATATATATTAAACATATCATAAATGTCTTTAAAAAAAATTGTCGGACTTTGTCCAATTCAAAAATATATGACGTCATTTGTTTACATTTGATACGCTAGACCAGATATGAATAGAAGAGATTCATGGAAGATTTAAGTTTAAAGATAGTAAAATCGACCTTGCTAACCAGACGCTCATCTGTGGCCGAACGGTTAAGGCACGTCACGCGAAATGACGGTTCCGTATAGGATACAATTTCGATTCCTGTCGGAGAACGAAAATTTTCTATGAAAATTTCTCGGACATTCAGGCCGGTAAATGTTATTTAATACTGTTTATTATAAAACGGAGCATTTGCTTAAATAATTGTAGCTATAAAAAAAAAGAACGTTAAACATATCATAAATGTCTTTAGAAAAATTGTCGAAGTTTGTCCAATTCAATATATATATATATATATATATATATATATATATATATATATATATATATATATATATACACGTATTTTGAAATGGACTAAATCCGACGATTATTTTTATATAATTATTGTTATACGTTATTTATATAGACACGAATATTTAATTTAATGCTCTGTTTATAAGAAACAGTTTTAACAACATTTACTGGCCTGAATGTCCGAAAAGTTTCATAGAAAATACGTTTCCTCCCACAGTAATCGAACCTGCATCTTACACGGAGCCGTCATATAACCTGACGTGTCATACAAGTTAGCTACGAAGGAAGCGTCTTGAATTCATTACCAAGTAATTAAAAAAGTTATCATATAAAAAAAAAATT
This sequence comes from Acanthosepion esculentum, assembly GCA_964036315.1. Lineage (NCBI taxonomy): Eukaryota > Metazoa > Mollusca > Cephalopoda > Sepiida > Sepiidae > Acanthosepion > Acanthosepion esculentum. The sequence continues at coordinate 98,572,550 of OZ038484.1, forward strand.
GTTATAAAAATCATGTAATAAAATCGCCGAAAACAATCGCAGTAATGAAAACTATTGAAAGCTAGAGAGTTGTGTCTCTTTAATTGACGCAATGACCCACCGACATTCGCCTAATATATATATATATATATATATATATATATATATATATATATATATATATATATATATATATATATATATATATATATATATATATTCGATCAAAGATTATTTTTATTTATCATTACTAATTTTGATATTTATCTTCTACACTTAAGTGAAATGACAATAAAGCAATATAAAATATGCCTTGATTGATATGAGTGAATATCATTTGTGATTTTATTTCTAGAATTAACAATACTTTATTAAGAACACTTTATCATATATATGTATTCCCCACAATACTTGGTTTTCTTCCCGTTTGTCATGAGGTCACTCTAGTTAAACAACGTGGAGCCTGGCCAGTACCATAGATCTGTAACCGCTTGGGAATTCCAGGTGTTGTAAGCATGGATGTGCGATTGGTGTAAGGAGCAATGGCTTGGTATAATTTAAGCAGCGAGCTCAGTTCCAATTGTGGCTGTCATTTGAATCGCAAGCATGGCGATGGACTCATTGAGACGCAAGGCATTTCTAAGAACGAAAAAAAAATGGAGAAAAATTGTTTGGAGAGATAGAATAATAAAAGGGCGGCAAAATAATCAGAAGATTGCCATCGCTTTTACTTTTTTGAAAATAGTACTTGAGAGGCAAACAATAAGCCAGGAGAGAGTACCTCGTGTGAGAAGTGCAGGAAAAGAAACCAGAAATAGTTCTTACGATTAAATAAGATCTATCTAGCAATCCAGTACTGAACTTAAATTCATAAAGTCGAGGATCCACTGTGGAAAGCTAATCAGAACAATTACAATGACAAAATATGGAAAAGATACAAGGAAGCTACGTTGAGGCGATGGAAAAATGAATGAAAGCAAGATGCCAGTACATATCCGATAATATTGCACATACTTCGCATTACAAATAACAGTTGTAGCCACAATACTCAATAGACGGACGGCTGGTTGTCTAATATATGTTGAAGAAAATGTCGGAAAAAATTGTCTCGCACGACACAAGATAAGAAATTTCCTAGCAGCATACATAGAAGTTGTTTCAATATAATCGTTCCACTTCATGCCAGTGGAAAATGTTTATTTTATTTACTTCAAATCCCGTAGGAAGCTTATTGTTATTACCGACCAACCATTATTTCATCCCTGAGGTTGCGGAAAAAAAAAACAGTAAAATACAATTAAACGGAGTCGAAAGTGTAATCGACAATAGCGATCAGAAATAAGTGTTTAATCGCTGAGGTCCCATTTTGTAAATTCGTGTCGAAAGCATTTACATATAATTTTCTTTAAGTAAACTTTTAAATAATTGATGACAACTGACGGGTGTAGCTCTAGTTTTTTCTGCCAGTAAGAGGTTTGCTTGTGCCGTATAAAACCTTAAATTGATGTGTTTTGGATTCTAGCAATTACAATACATACTTTATCCACGCATAATGCTCTTCGTAAATATAACTTCACTTGGAGACCCGATAATTAAGACACCATGTTTAATGTTTCTTTGTGCTTAATATACTGAGTGAAATGAATGATGATCATTCTAAGCTAAACAACACTAAACAGTTAAAACTGATTTATCTCCCCTGAATCTTTTAAAGGATTTATGACATGCAGAATTACCACTAGTTATTTTCTGAGAAATAAAATGTTATTTGTGTTATATCAAAATTTTATTATATTTATGTATTTCTTAAAGTACGTTTCACTCTGTACAAGGCCCGATGCTAACTCGAGGCAGGGGGTTACGTTAGGAGGCAATTTGAGCGGATACGAGTGTCAGATAACGGTTAGCCCTAGCCTTAAACAGGCTAAGATTGTAGTTATTGGGGAAACATTCCTCTTGGGAATCAGTTCTAAAGAGCAGTCATTCGCGGGGAGAAGCACTCTGAGTGGAACTTCTCACCCATACAAGGAATGTTGGGGGTTTGATAATATGTAAGTGTCATGGCGCGTCTTTGCCGTGTCAGGGAATTTTTGAGTTATTTAATGAATTTCAATAGAATAATTTTATTCAAAAGGCTAAAATCTCGTTTGTAAGTTTGAATGTATTCTCAAATATTCTAGACACCACTTGACTCCTCTGTTACTAGAAAAAAATAGGAAAAAGTGTTTTTATCATTTTATAAGTGGGGTTTTGTTCATAATATAAAAGCTTTGTCAAATTGAAATCTAACTTTATAGAGTTATCTGTACTTTTTATGATTTACAAATGTCACGTTTGAAAATGTAATTAGGCCATTGATAATTAATTTTAATTACGAATTGTGAAAAGGGCAACATCAGTAATACGCAAAAGATCACGCCAAGAACCTTTGCATTAATTAAATAAAATTTAGATTTACTTTTAAAACGGAGAGAAGGAATCTTCCTATAAAACGCCACCACCATATTAATCATTTCGACAGTATATCAGAAACTGTTATTAATCATGTACTTTCCTAAGTGGCATTGGACATCATAAGGAGGGATTTAAGGAAGCAATCTTCAACCATCTTACTGATCAATGTAGATTTCGGAAGAGGGCTGAATATCGCTTTATTAAACCTCGTTTACGAAATGTGACTGGCTTGCCCTTCCATAACCACTCATAATACTCTTCGTAAATTTAGCTTCAGTCGTAGGGACAATAATTAAACGGTACCATGTCTAGCATTTCATTCTAGGCGCTTAATATATTAATTGACGTATGCCGTTCATTCAAAACTAAACATTATTAGACTGTTAAAATTTATTTAAATCCCACGAAGCAGTTAAGATCTAATAGACAAATTGAGAGGAATCATCACCACAGAAAAACCCTTTTCGTTCAAGTAATTTTAAAGCAAATTCATTAGCAGGGAATTCTATATTTGCAAAAATTTTCATCAATTATCTTTTTTATTGAATTCACCCCATTCAAACAGTAAGGCCACTACCACACAAAGAGTTATTGGGTGCTGAAGAATTAAAAACATAAACATTAATAGTGCGCAGAAAGAGAAAAGTGTAAGGAGGAGGACAGTAGATAGCGATTGACGTTGCGTTTAAATTTTTGACGGATTAAAGTTGACTGGAAAGCATGGAGTCGGAAGAGTTTTCCACAAGCGAAATGAGCAGGAAAAAAAAACCTTGACACCAATCTAGTACTGCGCTTAAATTCATAAAGCCAAAATGAGGAATGGGGGAAAAGGACCGTCTTCATCTGTCTTAACTTTAAACTTAGCTAGCCACAAAACACTGACCCAAAGATGCCACAATATTCCTAACATCAAAACAACACATTCTTACTTAGCTTTCTTAATGCATACACCATAATACCTCATAGTCTCTATGAAAACCCTAACTGTTCCCCATATGTACAATTCAAACCCTAACTGTTCCCCATATGTAAAATTCATTGTCTGTGGGGGGGAATAAGACAACAATTTAAAAACTTGCCACAATGAGAATTTACAATACGAAAGCAAAACTGTTTACAAGAAACCAAATAAAATAATGTTAATAATACCCCCCCACCCCGACAATGTTTAGAATACTACAAATACCCATTACCAAGTCCAGAGGAAATATTTGCGACTTTAAACAGTGGAATATTTTTTTCGAAGCTGGATTTTTCTGAAACGCATTGGAAAATACAGGATGAAGAAGAATGTTCCGAGTTAATAACTATAAATGCGCCCGAGGGATTGTGTAAGATAACCGACTTCCTTTGGGGATAACAGTGGCACCGGCTATATTTCAAAAAGCCGTTGATACTATGCTTGCCACTGAGACGCAAAGAGTTACTAGAAGCGAAAGAGAATAAGAAACGTTTATTGAGGAGAAAGGACAATAAAAGAACAGAAAACAGGAAGAGAGAATATAGCAACCGATGAAATATTAACATTTTGTAAGATTGTAGGTAGTAAGGAAGCAATAAACCGGAAGAGAGCTTCATAGGCGAGGACCGCATGACAAGAAACAATTAGAATATAACTTCCGGTTACACCGAGCTATTTCAACTGTAAAAAAGATAAGACATAGTTGCCAAGAATGTAGTACATTTAATACATGCAGTCGAGGTACCAAGAAGGAGAGTAATATTTATTTGTAAATATTTACAAAATGTAGCACAAAGCAAAAATGGGGAATGGGGGAAAAACGGTCTTCATCTGTCTTAATTTTAAACTTACCTAGCCACAAAACACTGACCCAATCATACAATCAATATTCCTTACACCAAAACAACACATTCTTACGAAACCTTTTTAATACATCCACCATAATACCTCATTGTCTCTATGAAAATCCTAACTAGTCCCCATATTTACAATTCTTTGTCTGTTGCCTGGGGAGGAATAAAACAACAAGTTAAAATACGCGAGCCAATGAGTATTTACAATATGAAAACAAAACCATTTACAAGACATCAAATGAAATAATGTTAGTAATAGAAAAAAAGACATAGCTTACAGCTCATCTGAACAATTACCATGAATCTATTTATACAAAAGATACAGGGAGGTAGACTTACGGCGGTGGGCAAATGACAGTAACCGAGCCGCCAGAACAGGACCGATAATATTGCTGATTCGTCATTGATTTACTTTATGCATATACTCGAAGAAAACATTTGTAGTCCACCGAAAACTTTTCTACAACAATGTTTAATGAATTTCCATAGTAAAAACATCAAATGAATTATGTATTAATAGTATTTCTCTTATTCTCAAACAGAAAAAATATTATTCATGCAATAAGCCGAATGTATCGGTTTTACATTCATTCTGAAATCCGAAAATAAATAAAGACCAATGTATCTTTGAAGATATTCGAAAAGCTGTCAAAATACAAGGACCTTGAAATAGAAATCTGAAATCTCAAAAATGTGGCACATGGGAACATCAACAACCCCTGTTGTAGTTGGAGCCCTTGGACTGGTTGGAAAAGATTCCAGTAGACTAATTGAAGGGATCCCTGGAAGTCAATTCCTCAAAGAGATACAAAACATTGTTCTGACAAGTACAGCCCACACTTTACGAAGGGCTTTATCTATGTAATTATTTTTTTTATTTTTTTTGCAGTGCAAAGTGTCATGATGCCATTTCTAATCTTAGGTCCCTGGGCGGGACCCGGAAAGAAATGTGTAAACGCCAGATATCAAAGGAAATAATAATAATAATAATAATAATAATAATAATAATAATAATAATAATAATAATAATAATAATAATAATAATTATTGTATCATGTTACACGGTGGATATAAAACTCGACATGATAGGGTAGGCCAATATCTGCACTGGAAAAATATGCAACTTTTACAGGTAGGAAACTGCAAGAAAGTGGTATGAACATCACCCAGACCTGGTTAGAGTTATGGGGCCTCTAACAATTTTAAGGAATTTTACAAAACACACAGGCTGAACAATCAAATCTAGACATCCTGATCAAAGACCGCACAAACAAAATGTGCCTTCTTATTGACATGACAGTCCCTGCAGATTGTAATGTATCTTTGAAGATCTTCAAAAAACTATCAAAATACAAGGACCTTGAAATAGAAATCTGAAAGATGCGGCACATAAAGACATCAATAATTCCAGTTGTAACTACAAATTCTCGGGTTGATTGGAAAAGGGACCGATACACTCATTGAACGGATTCCTGATAGACCATGCCTTAACGAAATACATAAAAATGTACTTACAATCTCAGCTCAAACATTAAGAGCTTTATCTATGTAAAAAGTTGTGATCTTTTTATTTCTTTTACAGAAAGGATCAGTGGAAAATGTCATGATGCCATTTCTGACCTTAGGTCTCTGGTTGGGACTCGGAAAGAAATGTGTATACAACAGTAATCAAATGAAATAATAATAATAATAATAATAATAATAATAATAATAATAATAATAATAATAATAATAACTCTTTAAGAGCTTACTCATTATTAGTCTGTTATTGTTAAATCATGGGATAATCAAGTTAATCTGTATTCTCGAGCCAGAATGAGATGTCATTATTATTCCAGATATTCTTGTGACGTTGGTGTCTATAGCATGAACATAGAAAAATGGAAATATGAAATATAGGCTAGCTTGAGAAAAATTTGTTGGTTGCCACTGGAAATATTCTGTGAAAGTTGTTAACAGTCTGAGGTCGTACTGCTTAATACAAAACGCCCATGAAGAATGAACCTCGATTTCAAATGAAAACCCGTACTAAAGAAAAGAAAAGAAAATATAAAAATACCTCCCAGAGCCTCTGATCTCAATTGTTCGGTGTAAATATCTACATGAGTTTACTTGGTGAATTTTAATGGCTACAACAGATATCACATTCATTACCACAAATTTGCTTGTCACTTGCCTGAACTTTCCCAGTTGGGTAGATACACTAGGTTTTAATACACTGTCCATCCTTGTTCATCAGCAATGAGCAGCCTGATTGTGTTTTGAGATGTTTGTCATTTAAGCTTGACGGATGCGGCAGCCAAAGTGATTTGGAAGCCACATCTATATACACAGAAGCATCCTCAATCGGAACCATCTCAGCGGCCTAGGTTAATCAATCTGAAACTATTTCCAACTTTGCCCCACCTGTAAAATTTCGCGATACTTTTTTAGAACATGTCACCATATCACACATTTTCCTGTGACGCGTGTATTAGGTTATTCGGGAAATAATATCCGATTTTAGACTTGATTTTTATTTTTGAATTAATGCATTTGAACACTGATCTAATCAGTCAAATGGAACCCATATGTGAGTTTCAACAGCATAGCATCTTTCTTTACGTGGCCCGATATTCTTGACAGGATGGCACCCGTTATCCAAGACATTTTTCTGAGAGTTTACGTGTGTTTTGATTGTCTAGTATTTTCAGATGATGATTTTCAATTGAAGATGGGTTTCCTTTACCACCTTGAAGTTCAATACTCGTATCCTTACTCCGGAAATTCATAAACTAGTGCCGTAATATCGGATCATAGGTAGGTCTATTACCCCCTATGCTCTGTTAATTTTAGCAGCCATTTGAGAATCAATATAACCAATATTGAACTCATTCAAACAAGGTAAACATATCTCTTTTTTGTCATGTTCACTTGAGGGGTATGCAATGTTTGAATTTAAATTCTGAAAGTGATTGATATAAAATTAACATAGAGATACTTTTATCATTACGAATGAATAATATATATATATATATATATATATATATATATATATATATATATATATATATATATATAGGAAAAAGAACCCAAGCGTTCGAGAAATAATGCTCGAGAAAGCTCCTCCTCATTTCCTAATGTAAGCACAAAAGCGGAGCAAGTTGAAGCCTACATAATCTCTCCTCGCTATTATCGTCGGAAGATAGAATGATGTGGCCATGTAACACTGCATAATAGCTTTTGCAAAGCGATCATGAAAGGCTCTATTACACCCAGTCGCAATTGTAGACGGCAACGCAATAGCTGTTTAGACAATATCAAGGAATAGACGGACATGACAATGCCGGAGCTCCTGAAAGCCAAAGCCTGGAGGTTGTATGTTCTTCTGAGTTTAGGTGCCTACAAGGATTAAAACAGTCGGGGCTGCTGCTGCTGCTGCTGCTGCTGCTGCTGCTGATGATGATGATGATGAATACGTGTTTCTGCGACTATAATATTAGAAACATAGACATTAAGACATGAATAATATACAATTTTATTTGTGATTTCCCATACCCAAGTATCAGAAAAAGAAGAAAGAATCTTTGGTAATATATGTGCATTTCATCACCATATTCCTTTTTACTACAAACAGAAATATTGTTTATTAGGCAATGGTGCTCCACATACCATATATAAACAGAATGTAAAGTCAACTGAAGGCTTTGTGACCATACCTTGACATCATGGGAATACCTAAATCTATATATGGAATACCTAAATCTATATAACTCATGCATTGATAGCTGGGGAGTCAACGTGTTCGTCGACTAGTTTTCTCTTGCCAAGGCGGCTGGAATTATTCATTTTCGAACGGGGCAAGATAATCGGTTCTAGATGCATGGCACATTGCATTTCAGAACTTTAGAGAAAATATGACATCTCCCGCTCTATGGCGTCACCTGTGTACCTGAAAAGCCTGATGAAAATGATTACAGTCATTGATGTTTAGGGTAAATGAAGTCGTTGGCCTAGAGTTGTCTATGGATAAAGATAAATGTCACTGGCTATCATTATATCTACATTTGCATTAAATGCAAAATAAATGTAGCATATGCAGCTGGTTAGTTCGTCGTTTTTAGCTTCCATGTGATATGACCACAGAAGACGCGCCAGGTTTTCCATCATATCTCCCGGATACAGCGTCTCAGCTTCGATCGTGGTATTCCAAGAGAACAGAAAACACGTAGTTTAATTTTATAAATAAAGTTTCCTGTAGTTTTCGTTTGAATGGTTTGGTTTGGTTTGTTTTACGGCGTATCAACCTCAATGTGTTATTTAATGCCGACATTTTTTATTTATTTCTGGTAATATTTTTTTTTCAAAAATGTAATGTTAGTAATGTATATATTTTCTACAAAGCATTTTGGGTATTAAAACATATTTTTACACTTACATAGTGTCTTAATCCCAGTTTGGGTGGGTAACTATTTACCCATAGTTGCGACCCTAACAGGTGCTAACACCTTGTCAGGGTGAACCTGGGGACACCAGTAATTAAAAGGTGGTTCCACGTTCCTCAAATCAACTTGATCAGATGCCTTGCTATTGGAAGTAGTTTATCATCTTAACCAGGTCGCGGATGAAGTTTATCGTCATACCCAGGGCGGAGTTTGGATTTGATGGTACAGTTCTGGTTTTGTGCAGAAGTTTCATAATGATATCATGTTGATGCGAAAAGGTGGTCGGCTTCTCCGCCTAAATAAATCTTTGTTCATTGACCCTTACATTGCATTGTTGCACGAGCATTTGCACTCACTCTTGGACTCGATCTAACGCCAAAAATGATGGGCTACTCCAGTAGGACAATTTACCATGTTAACTTAGCAAGGGCTATCTGATATTCATTATGCTTTCATGCAGCATTTCTCTTATAAACTAATAAAAATTTATGAAGATATTTTCGTGAAATACATCTCTTAGATGTTCTGGCACTCATCGTCAGTAACGTTTTAAGCAGTGGATAATTAATAGTTTCGTGACTAAAAAAATACCATACCCTTTCTCCACAGCAATTCATTTGGTACTGATCAGATATCAACACGCGGAACAGCCGTCAGCTACACCTCTTCTCATATTTCTCCTATTTGTCCGCTACAAAAGAACTCTTTAGGACCTTATGGTCCAATACGTATTAAGTTCCCGTCCACGGGTTTTTACACTCCTTAAATAGGGCGAAAATGCAGTGATGGTTTTATTAGCAAATATAGTGGCACTCTCACGTTGCAGTGGTAAGTAACGATGTTTACTCGCAAGTTAAACGCTTCTTCGACAATATATAATGTATCTTTGAAAAAGCTATCGTGAAAAAAGAAGGCTCAGCATCTCTTCCGATGTCTTCCGTTCAAACGATTCCAAATCGTCATTCTTCGCTTCACTGAAGTAGAGGGAAAACAACGCGAAAAACCGGCAATTATCAAATTGACTTCTAGCACGTCAGTGTGTTTTTAGAGAATGCTTTGATGGCTTTTTAAAATTGATAAGCCCCTGAAAATAACATAACATATTTAAATGTTGATAGCGCTAAAATAATTATTATTTAAACTTTTTCTTTCATTTTTCTGTATATATGGAATCTCTTTAGTCTTAATAGGTTGAGAAAGTGTTAAATCATTTAGTTAATAAATAATATTTGTTGCTTGGTTGTTTTTGTGTAGTGTCATATCAACCATTATATGGGTCATTTCATGTCGAAATCGAATTATTGTGTACGTAGTTTTATTGTATTTTTGAATGGTTTAGAGATACAAGTCTTACTAATTAACATATAACTAGGGGAGAAGAAGCGGATTAATACTCCTAGCAAGTGTACATGCGCGCAAAAGAACCAACTAGAATTGGAAGTCGACGCCTTGATTATAAATTCCGATTCATCATACATTATATTACCCCAAAATCCGAGCTTATAGCACTTATGCTCATGCGGTCATCCATCAAGGTATTGGTCATGATCAGTGTTGCTTAATTTCGATGGTGATACTGGGAATAGGGTTTCAATTTAATGAGGCCATAATATAAATCCTGTTTGTCGTTTGACGGGTAATATACAGGTTTCGATAATTAAGTTTTTTTAAAAATGTTTAATTAGCATGACGCAACATCTGGTGGAGTAATAAGTTAAAAAAAATAATCTACACAAACGACTATCTACCTGCCTAAAACTTTAATAACTGGTCTCCAGGTGTCTGTCTTTGCATGAAACAAAAAACATGTATCTCCTTTAAGAAACCAGAAATTATTTCAGCTACAAAGTAAGTTCATGTAAAGTTATTTTTTTATGCTTTTGTACTGATTGCAAATTATTTAGGAATGTGGTGGCATCTCGACTTCAGTCACCTTCTCACCGTCGTAACGTGGTTTTTCATAAGTCTTTCTATAAATATTTCCATGGCAAATGTTCTGATCGCCTCCTTGGTGTCCCAACCGCATTAATTTAAGCGTACTACTAGAATGGTAATTAGGCTTCAACGCATTAGACCTGAAACGTTATATTCCATTATATTAGTTCTTCATTCGGACTTCTCGCCTGTGAAACTTCCTTCCAGTTTCTTGCTTCCCTGCAAAGTCAGCCCCTATGTTTTTCTTCTTGAACTTGTTCTTCCATTGTCTTTTCTACTCACTAAATTCTTCTCATTCTCTTACCCTCTCAGTAACCGCTGGCGTATTAGTGGCATTATGATTTTGCTTGGGGCGAAATGATAAAAACATGCATCAGATATACATCGTATCAAACAGCATAAATCTGTATCTCTTGTCTTCTTGAAACCTGTTATTTTATTGTCCTTTCCCTTCACTGTAGTCTTCTCATTCTCTTTCACTATCAGTAACCCCTGCCGTGTTAGTGTCATTATGATTTTGCATACGGTGAAATAATTAAAACAAAACTGTTTTCGATACATACTATCATAGTAACATTAATCATTATCTCTTGCCTTCTTGAACTAAGTTCTTCCGTTGTCTGTTCTTCTTACTAAAATCTTATTCTCTTTCACTATCAGTAACCCGCTCCCGTCTTAGTGGCATTATGGTTTTACTTGTCGTAAAATGATTAAAACATATATTGCTTTAGATATATAGTATAAAGTGCGACATGTATCATTATATCATGTCTTCTTGAACCCTGTTCTTTTTTGCCCTATCTCCTCACTAATGTTATCTCATTCTGTTTCACTCTCAGTAAACCCTGGCGTTTTAGTGGCATTATTATCTTGCTTGGGGTGAAATGATTAAAACAAACATCCTTAAGATACATAATATCAAGCGCAACTTAAAGCATTGTGTCTTGTCTTCTTGAACCCTGTTTTCAGTTGTCCTTTCACCTCGCTAAAGTCTTCTAATTCTCTTTCACGGCCTGTAACTCCATACGCCATATTGGTATTTTCGCTTTGGTTGGAGTTAAATAATTAAAATAATATTGATTTCGTTTTTACGGATACTCAACCCTTATGAGGTTATTTCAGGCGGTAATTGTCTTTTTTTGTTGTTTTTTTAAGAATATTTCTTAAATTTCTTTAGACATAATTATTTTGAAAATAAAATTCCTAATATTTCACTCATAGTCAGGAAATGAACTGGATTCATATATTTGTCAACAGTATTTGTGCATAAACGAATGTAATGATCTTGAATTGAATTTCAACTCGTCTCTTTGATTTCTCATCCCAAGCCACTATCCACTTCACCAACCACACCTCCTGATCATTGTTTGGAGTTATTTTATATTTTTTTACCGTCTCATATTGCAGCCCATTGTTTTTATTTTATTTTACCTTAATGCATGTTTATATCATTTTCAAGGGCATGTTAAATAGTACAACTACGCAACCATTCAGTCGAAATTCTAAACACCAAAAAATATGAAAAAAAGATTTTTCAAAAATGTTATAGATGTCGTCTCCAAGCGTAAGCTCACATTAGTTGGCAAAATATTTTCGCATAACGGGGGCAAGCATTTTTCAGTAAGTATATAGGCAGTATTTACTTCCCATTAGTAAGATTGGTGTTACATAATCTTTCTCGTTCCTTTTACCATTTTGCATAAGTCAAACTTGGCAAATATTGAGCTGTTTGGAAATAGAGGAGAAATATAAAACTTTAGAAAGAACTACACGCGTGATGGGGGTAATATATCATTTCAGGAGAATGCACCGGCGACTCTAAAGATAAAAACAAAACGCCCTCAGAACCCAGACATCTATCGATTTGATTTGAGGATTATGAGACGGGAACATTGAGAAAAGCCGGGAGAAAACCAGAAAATACAGACACACACATCGGGATATGCGATATTAATGTCTTTTGTACACAATGCAAGCAAATAATATATCGTATCATTAAAAAAAGAAAAGGAATGCAGATCAAAGACTTACATCCTAAACTCTCGTTCCAATGTCAGGTCTGATTTACAGCTGCGTCGTATTGGCAGATATACAAAGTCACTAACGACATGGAAGAAGATTAAGCAACAATGACTTAACACAGCACTTGGGATTTGTTTATTGTACATATACAGTATCTTTGGTGTGTGGAGATTGCAAACCTACCCAGTTAAATCTTCTTGCCGCGGAAACCATAGCAACAACACCCGGACATTGTGAGGATTTAACCTTTTTAGAAATACGCATGAAAATTTCAAGGTTTTCCTATTTTACTTGTCTCATGAATCTTAATTAAGTTGATGAATAAATAATCTCATGGCAAGTTCTACGAGAATAAAATACCCGTAGAAATTTCAATATTACATAGTTAAATATTTGAGTTTGACAAGTTTAAAGAATATTGCAATAGGAATTATAAATATGAATGTTGTTCTTTATTTAAAGAAGTAAGTTGTGCAAATAAAAGGATTTGAAATTGATTTTTCTGTTTCCCTGAAAGAGACGTTAAACACTAATATATTTCTTTCGTTTACTCACTGAAACCAAGTAGCAGTTGTGATATGTCATTTCCGTCTTTCCACGTGATCAAAAATGGAATAACCCACTGATTATGAGATATAGGTCGGAGACCATAAAAACCTCCATCTTCACCTTTTTTCTTTCCTTTCATCTGTCGTCCTTTCTCTCATTTTCTCACTGAAGCCAAGTATTTAGGTATTGGCGGGACGTAACGGTCTTGCTAACTAAGTGTTTGACAAGGAGTAATACAATGAGTTACAATGGTCAAGATACATAGTGTGTATTTTAAGTATAGTTGATTGAGTGAAGCACTAATCTAAAGTAAATGTCCATTAAAAAAGTTCATCATATTATTAGGCATGTTCACAATTTTCAGGTGTGTTTTAACAGAGTACGGAAAGTACGATAGTGAAATCCGAAGATGCCTTTCAAAAACTGGGTAAGACAATAAACAACATCCGCGTCCTGGGTAAGACGATAAACTATGTCCACTCCTGGATAAGACGATAAACCGCATCCGCGTCCTGGGTAAGACAGTAAACTACGTCCAACAGCAAGGCCTCTGATCAGGAGGTTTCAGGAGCGTGGAACCACCTTTTAATTACTGGTGTTAACCAGCTCCACCCTGACTCGAGGTGGAGGAACCTGTTATGGTCACTGCTATGGTTAAGTTGTAAAAATAGGATTTAAAACCAGAAGTAGTTTATAAAAAAAATTACCAGCAATAAATATTTGAAGAACAACTATACCAGCAATACATTTTTAAAAAAAAATCAGCTATTCATTAACAAACAAAAAAAAAATACCAGGATTACATTTTAAGGAAAAATACCAGCATACAAATTTTGTTAGCATTAAAAAACCTACCTACTGAAATGCCATAAATCAAATGAATACATATTATACATTTTTTTAAAAATTACCAGCTATAAATTTTTCGAAAAAATATTACCAGCGATACATTATGAAGAAAAAATATTACCAGAAACAGATTTTTTAAGGGAAAAAATTATTACCAGCAATACATTTTTGGGCCAAAAATATTACCACCAATAAAAATTGTCGGCATTAAATAACCCATTAAGGTTGATATGCCGTAAAACAAACCAAACCAAACCAAAAGCTAACCAAAGTATAAAGAAACAGAATGATTCCGTTAGGAACAAAGAAATACGTAATATCAATCCTACGAAATGTTGGTGAGTGCTGGACCATCTCCTCGAACATGAAGAAGAGACGACAAACAATATAAATATGGTCCTACCGGAGGAGGAGGAGGAGCAGGAGGAGGAGGACAAGGAGGAGGAGGAGCATTCCTCGGAGAGAATATGTGCCCAATGACGAAACGAAGTTTTAGTGAAAATGAGTGGCCCATAATGACGAAAGAGAACTTGGAATATCCGATACACACAGGGCAGATAAAAGACGCAAATGAGAGAGAAAAACAATGCAAAACCTAGCTCGCGAGTTTGATTAAATGGATGGTGGAACAAGTTTTAGGAGATATAGCAAATGGTCAACATTTATTAAGAGCTACTAAGGACAGGATATTCTAGAGGACGATGATTACCATCGTTTAGACGGGTGACGCCGCAGAAGAAGTAGAAGAAGAAGTAGAAGAAGAAGAAGAAGAAGAAGAAGAAGAAGAAGAAGAAGAAGAAGAAGAAGAAGAAGAAAGAGTCATATGTCCTCCCTCTCCCCAGCAAAAAAAAAAAGGAAAAAGAAAGACAGGACACTGCCCACGCTTAATTCTGAACAAATATATTTTAGAATTTTCTGGATGTTAAACTACATATAACGATATTGGAAAACATTGTTGAATAACACAGTTTAAAAATGAAATGATATAAAAAAATGTATATGTATAAAACCTGTCACAGAAATAAACAAACATAATTATGTAAAATGACAATGAATATTGAACCTAACATTTTGGAATACGTAAAATGGTGTAATAGTTTCATCTACCGCACTTCTCCGTTGTGGAAATCTCTTTTGGCTTCTTGCTTTCTAGTCAACTTTGACCTTCTAAAGTTTAAATGTCATGTTAATTTTTTTTCTATATTTTCAATGCCTGTTCTTTAATTGTTCTTTAGACTTTTTATCTCATATACTCTAACACTCAATAACACCTTGCATCTTAGGGACTTTATTGCCTTGCTTGGGTTGAAATGATTAAAAAAAGAGTATAGTGTGATTTCGTAGAAGATTAGTTTTTTTAACTGAGGCAGGATCAGCAACAGTAATTTCCATTCAAATAACTTCGGAAATGGTATAAATATTTATCAAAATATTCAAATCAGTCAAGAAAATTAAGACTTAATGAATTGTAGTTAGAAAACGCTGTAACTAGAGCAGTTATTGTATTTTTTTTAAATGGAAATTTAAAGCATAATATTTTCAACAGTAATTATTATTTACGTAAGAAAAGGGAAAAAACATTTGTTAATATTTGTTTGAATTCATTTCCAATGAACGGAAAAGAAGAAGAAGAAGAAGAAGAAGAAGAAGAAGAAGAAGAAGAAGAAGAAGAAGAAAAAGAAGAAGAAGAAGAAAAAACAACAACAACAATATCATATAATATGGATAAACACTGAAACTGTAATGATATTTCCATCTGAATTTTATTGGCAATCACATATTGATTAACGAGAAGACACACTTTTGCCGTAAACAGGCTGTTTCAAGTTGATATTTCTTTATCTCTTTCAAGGTTATTACAGAATTAACAGAAGGGGTTTCTGTGAAAGCAGACAACCAATGTCAACAAAATGCGTGCTAAAATACGTATTCTATCTTCTTTAGCAGGCTGCACATTACACAGAAATAAAATATAGAAATTCCATTAAAAAAAATAGATTTTAGCAAAATGGTCTCGTGTATAATTCCTTGAAAAAACATACTTTTTCCAAAACAACTCGCACAATGGTGGTTAATATACTTCTGATTCATATATATATACATATATATATACATATATATATATATATATATATATATATATATATATATATATATATATATATATATATATGTACACATATATACAGAGATAGATACATGTTCGTAAAAAATACGCAAAAATGAATATAACACTGACATCTCAATTTAACAGATATGTTTACCAAAAATGACATATTGAAATGCCTTTATCCAATAAAATCACTATTGACTTAAACCACGGCCTTCAGACGACTTCGGAAACTTCCGCACATAATCGGGGCGGTCTCCTTGGGTAAGTTTGTGAAGTCTGTCATAATCCTTGCCTTCAGTTCATCTTTTCGTGTTACAAGGAATTTGTTGGTCTCTCGCTCAACTGCGTACCACACATAATATTAAAGGGAGTTGCAGTCTGAGAAGTTAGGCGGCCAGATGTCAGGGATCATGTGGTCGCAGAAATTGTCTGACAGCCATGACTGGATCGACCTGCTTGTGTGGCATGTTGTAGTGTCTTGTTCCCAGACATAGTGTCTTCTAGCAGACACGCTCTTGAGCCAGGGAATAATTATTACCTCAAAGCACTTGATGCGAGTTTCCTTTTTTAGTTTGAGGCCTGTTGGAAGATGAATGCAGGTCTAAAGTCACTATCACTAGGGATCACTTGAAACAACTTCGTAATCGGCATTAGACTCAACTATCTCTTTCCGACCCTCAGCACTGTTTTCAGACAGACACCGAAATACTCTGAAATGATCGTATTTGATCTTGCGGCGCGAATGTCATGCAGTACAGCATGCCGGTTTTATCTTCTGGCAATGTGCAATGCGACATTATATATATATATATATATATATATATATATATATATATATATATATATATATATGTGTGTGTGTGTGTGTGTGTGTGTGTGTGTGTGTGTGTGTGTGTGTGTGTGTGTGTGTGTGTGTCCAAATGTAAAAGAAATAATGTAAATTCAAAAGTTCATCACCATTGATAACCGCCTGACGGGACGTGTTTTGAACGTCGATAAATATATGTATTTTGTCGAGGTAACTTGCATGATCGATTGTAACAGTTTATAATATATAAAGTCTTGGGTTTCAGGTCGCTTCAAAATTCATTCCCCGCTCTTCCACTTCTAGTTGCTCTTTGAGTGTTAGTGGCGTTATCGCCTTGCTTGAGGTGAATTGATTAACGCACACACGCACACACACACACACACACACGCACAAACACACTCACAAACACGCACACACACGTATACACACACACACACACACACACACACACACACACACACACACACACACATATATATATATATATATTAATATATATATATATATATATATACAGTGTAACCCGGATATAAAAGAGTTGTCAGGACCGGAGAAGAAGTCTCATATATCCGGGTTTATCTTATATCCGCGTTTCTCTTATATCAGGGTTTAGTCTATTATATATACATTAACACAGGCTCTAATTTGGGACCAGACAAAATTTATCTTATATCCGGGTTTATCTTATATACCGGTCTCTTATATCCGGGTTTCACTGTATATTAATTATATATATATAAATATTATATATATATATATATATATATATATATAATGTTTTAATTATTTTCTATTAAAAACCTGTGTCAAGCATGGCGATTAACAAAAAAATGCTCGCCTGTTCATTTTAGACGCTCCCGTCTTTTCCAGGTTTTTCCCGCTTATCAAATAGAGTTCGTCAGCGTTCTGACATTTCGAAATAATTTAATATCATTTTTTTTATTAAATTATTCCTGTTCTTTAATTTAACAATTTTCAGTTCCTCCTCCATATATTGATTTCCATATCTGTATCTGTTCCTCATTATCTAATTTTTGGGCCATTCTAATAAGGTTATTTATTCGCTTTCATTTTTCGTTCCCATATATATTTCGGCAACATGGTTTTCTATTTATATTTTTCGTATTTGGAAGCTAGCAAATGGTTTTTTACGGCTTCCTTTGAATTATTTCCCATTTGCTCACATTTAACTCATATTCCCCCTTGCTTAAGCGTGGAAAACGTGAAAAGAACACCACATCTAGGGAACGTTCAAACATACATCCATTTTGAAAAATCACTGTGTATCCCTCTTCACAGATATGAAAACCTCCATGCCCCAGTTACCCAACAATTCAATATCACTCTGTATATACGCAGAGGAGGCACGGTGGCGTAATGGATAGCGACTCGGACTAATAAATTGAAGAGCCGAGTTCGAATAGCAGTCAGGTCCATTATGTGCTAATATCCTTGGGAACTGTATAAATCCTCTTCTTTCTCCGCTCACCAAAAGAGACCGGTTTCTGTAGCCTTGGATGGCAAATGATCTACTGTAGAAAGGAATGACTCGTCAGTCACGAATGGCACATAACTGATCTATTTAAGCATTTCTGAATGCATTTTTTGTTATCTAGGTTGATTAAAATGGTAATTATCAATTATCATGCTATACATTGCAAGGTTCCGGATAACACGGCCACCAAGTGGAGTCACTGTAATATAAAATATAAGAAAAGACGAAAATATTTCCCGTACACTGTAATAATTTAACTAAATCTGTAAAGAGAGAGAATACCGAAATATATGACCTCGTAACGAGAATCAAGCTCACTAGGCAAGTCTTTAAACACTTTTAGATTAAATATATTTCCAGAGAAAATTTAATCATCTTCTTTATATAGACTCAAGAATGAGCCATAATCAGGAAAAAATGACTAGTTGTGTTTGAGAAGGTTTGCGAAATGAATACTTGTAAAGCTATGTTAATGTCCAGTGATCAAGGTTCAACTGTCACATCGACAAAAATAAATTTTTATGTATGAAGTGGGATCAAATACAGATCAAATATTGATCGGAAACCGACAGAATGATGGGATACAAAACAAATAGGAAATGCTTATCGACCAAACATGTTTTGATTTTATTAAAGCTTCATCAGAGAAGGAGATATGAAGGAAAATTTGTGTGTTTGTTTAACGTCATATCAACTACTTATGGGTCATTTAATGCTGAAATTTAACTTTCTTTGGGAGCATTGCTAATTTGTTTTCTATTAGAATCTATTGCAGGAATCTTTTTTTTTACTATGAAAATATATATTTTATAATTTCTTAGTGTTTTGACCCCAGCTTGGTGATTCACTACTTGTTGGAATCCTAACAAGCGCTACCACCCAGCCTCAGGGTGGACATGAGAACAAGAACAATTAAGAGATCATTCCATGCTCCCCCACGGAGCAGTGACCTTGCTGCCGGATGAAGTTTATCCTCATACCCTAGACGCATGGGAAAAATGACTTATTTGTCCTTCATCCCGCCATTTGCATATATCTATATGCAAAATCGGAGTAAAAGAAAAAAGTATTTGGATTTCTATGATCAAACTATTTTCTAGACATGAAGAAAGATTAGCTGATTCTGGGAGATTCAAAATATTAGGTTGGTGCAATAATAATGTCGTTTTCTCACATAAAGTTGACCGTCAAAAAACGACATTATTTTTGGACCAACCTAATATATATTAGTTCGAGTCATAAATTATTTTAGTTTCGAGGAACCAGTTGTCACTGTATGCAAAGGGTTACAGTGAGTGAAAGTGAGGGGAAAAGACTTGGTATAACGTGGGTTGAGGAAGAATTAAAGATAAACAGGATTCAAAGAGATAGAAGATGGTGAGGGTCGTTTCCTTTAAATCTTTGTAGTTATCAGAGAACGGAAGCGAGATCCGCAGATGAGAAGTGCGAGAAAAGAACCTGTTGGCGTAGAAGTGGCGGTTGTATTTAACTATATCAACATTAAAAGGGTGATACCTATATGCCAGTCGCGTAGCACGCTTAAATTCATGTAGTCGGAGCAACGGGTAAAAAAGCTCGTTAATGCAGTTGCCGTGAAAATATTTGTAGAAAAGACAGAGGGAAGCCACTTCGCTTAAACGAGAAAGTGACTGAAATCGATATGCCGAATCAGGATCGATTACATTACATATATTCTTTGGATTTTGTCAAGAACCTAGAGATGAATAGCAGTAGCACTAGAGCAGATATTGCAGCAGTATTCGATGCACGGACGAATGTTAGATTTGTAAATGTGCAAAATGGACACTGGCGAGAAAAATCTTCTGGCACGACACAGTGACCTAGTTTTCTTTGCAGTAAATGCAGCTATTGATCCGATGTTTGTAGTAATGACAGAGGGGAGCCACGTTTCTTTGGTGAGAAAGTGATTGAATTCCAGATGCCAAATCAACCGTTTCTAAAATATTAACAGGTGATGAAAAGTGTGTGACTTACAACAATGTTGCACTGAACAATGTTTAGATTTACAAAAAGAAATATCCAAAACTGTCCCCCAAATCTTGGAAAACAGAAATGAAATTAGGTGGGATTCTCAGGGCATTATTCTTTAGGAATACTTAAAAATTAATGAAACATTAAATGTACATTATGTTTTGTTTTTGTTTTGTTTTGTTTTGTTGTGTTTCTTGTTTTGGTTTTGGTTCTTGGAAAAGCGACCCGCGATCGTCAATTGAAAAAAAAAAAACTTCTATCACTCTCAATTTCAACGCAAAAATAACACAGAAAAAATGTAGAAATTTAATTCGTCCGATCTAGTCACCTACCTTTTACAACTGGCTTTGCCACACAATGTTATTACATTTTTCGGTCACTACAAAACGCTTTGCTGTAGAAAACTTCCTCTATTGAAAGACAGATGCAAGGGTTTGTTAAGGAATATTTCATATCAAAACCTGAGGAAATTTTCCAAGAGGGATTCGAAAATTGCCTGATAAGTGGAAACGAATCATTGCAAATCATGGTGACTATTTAAAGACATTTTTTTATGTTTATACATTCTTTTTTATTGATACAAATATTTAAGTAAATGCTCTGTTTTATAATAAACAGTATTAACAACATTTACCGACCTGAATGAATATTAATGTAATAGAAACTTTCATAGAAAATATGCGTCCTCCAAAAAATTCAGGCCGGTAAATGTTGTTAATACTGTTTATTATAAACAGAGCATTTACTTAAATATTTGTATCTATAAAAAAGAATGGATAAACATAAAATTGTCTTAAAATAATTGTCGGAGTTTGACCATTTGATAATGGTGACTATGTAACTGAACAATCTTCAACTGTACTTTTTTTAAAGACTATATTTGATAAATAAAAAATGTTTTTATTTAAGACTCAAAACCGCACAATTTCCAGAAACTAGAATAGATTCTCGAAACATTTTGTGTTATTAACCTTTGCGATTTTTTGTATTAAACTTTGCTTAATATTAGTGATGCGTATTTCCAGTACAGAATCATAACATAATAACCCCTGTAAATTACGCATATTTCCCTATATTTTTAAGTTTACAAGTTAAGGTTGTGCATTATATAAAATTACTTAGTATATTCGTGAAGGTGTGACCGGAAGTAAGTTATACCTACACTATTTATATTCGGATTATAGATCTAATCTTTGTTGTTGTTATTACAATATTTGGGCCGTTGTGTACTCTGGCCTTCATCAGGTGTATATGGATCAGGGTAACGTACACGGAATTCTGAACTGAACTTTTTATTTAATCTTCGAAGTTAGACTGTTGTCGTTCACTTGCCTTATCTAGGGATATCGATACTTCTTATTTTTAGTACTGCTCAGCTATTGCTCGCTCGTTTCTACTGAGTCCAAGAAAACACTGGGATTGATTGTCAAGTAGTACTATATACTAGTGGATTAAATCGTAGGTTCGGGAATTTGGGAACATAATAATTGTGAGTTAAATCACGGATTCGTAATAAAATAAAATTGTATATAAAGATTATATTAGATTTCCACATTAAGTGACCCATAGAGGCAAACAACAAGCAATTTACAAATCAAGCTTGTTGTGATTCGAAGCATTGTCCCATGTTCGGAACGCTAAGATGTTAACCACTTGGCCGGGCTCCTATAGTTTGGTCTTTTAAGAAGTCAGTCAGTTATGCGTCATACGTGATACACGCTTAGGCGATCATGTATCTTTCGGTACATGATTGACGAGACAGATTTTTTCCCGCAGTACGTTTTCATTTTTTTCTGCGGTAGACCAGTTGCCATCCGAGTCTATAGAACCCGGTCTGTCCTGCTCTTTACCCATAGCTGGTGAGAGCAGAATAGGATTCATACCAAGGGCATTAACACGTAAGTGAATATAATTCATTCCAAGGGCATTAATACGTAAGTGAATGTTATGGATTCGACTGGAATTCGAACTCGGCTCAAGCCGAGTCGCTATCCATTACTCCACAATGACTCCCTTTTAAGAAACTTCTAAATAAACGTGAAAAACTGCGTTTCCTCTTATGCATTCATTAGCCAGCAAGTGCTATCAATTTATAGTTAACATATTACTTAATATCTCATACTTATTAGAAGCTAAGTTATCCAAAGAAAATTGTCGATGCTTAGTATATTTTTCACATTTTGATAGACGAGGAGGTTACAATAACAGCCTGTGCCACGGTATTAATATCCCTTGCGAAGCGCTCAACGTCCCGTAAGGCTGCAATTTACATGTGCTCTCTGGGGATTACAACCGGAGTCTGTATGTCAGCAAGTCTAGCGTCACAATTATGTCTCCAAAATGAAGCAACCTATAAATGCTTACGACTAATTTTTCTTTCGTCAAAGAAAAATATTCCATCATTTTTGTCACTACCCAAAATTTATTTTATCAGTGTCTCTCGCTTGAGATAGATTGTCAGAATTCATTTGTCACATGTTCGAAGATATAGAGTTCAGCTATGTGGGGCAGACAATGAATTGAATTCCACCATGATTTTAAATAAAATTTAGTAATAAACAAAGAAATTGTTTAAATTACAAATAATTTATACTTTAGATCATCAATTAAATCAAAATCAAAATCTTAGTGATAATAATATGTACATGTATTAATATTTGAGTTGATTTTTTGTTTAACGGCATATCAACACCTTTTGGGTCATTTAATGCCGGAATTTAATTCTCTTTGAAGCTTTGAATATAAATCATGTTATTCTGCTTTCACAATCGAGCAAATGGTAAATGATGCTCAGCTTTTATGCATATACACATTTACGTGGACATAATTACTAGAAACGTTGATATGTGTGCTTTTTATATTGTAGTTTTGTTTTATATTTTGAAATATAATTTGATTTCTTTAAGAACATGTGGAACATTATATGGATTAATATCGTGAAAGAATTATTTCATGTTCGTTGTTTTGTAGGTTGATATTGTTTAGTGGCATAACAAAGTCTATGGATTATTTAATGCAGAAATCTAAATAATTTGAACACAGTTTTACGTCTTCAAATATAGTTAAAATGTCTTTCTTGACAATTTTTTTATATAAATAAATATTGGTGCACTTTTACTATTAAAATGAATTTTTATAGTATTTTATTTGGGCTTCACTATTTAGCCATTGCTGGGACCCTAACAGGTGCTAACACCCCGTGTCAGTTTGGATCTAGGAACAACACCATTTAAGAGATGGTTTCATGCTCCTCAAAACCTCCAATATCCCGATCAGAGGCCTTGTTTCCGAATATAATTTATCGTTATGCCCTGGACAATATACATATATTAACTAATGATTAGCGTATCATATAGGAAATAATAGAATATCTAATGCATGAGAACCTACTATTGCCAAATAAGGGATAGTATCGTATATATCTTGATCTATGGTACTGCTGACTCCATAATTAATTCCAAGTAGAGTCCGAATGTCCAGCGACGATACCACTGGAAATGTTGACGCTCACTTTCTTTGGTTTCTGACGTTTTGCTTGTAAAGTTTCTCCCTAAACGCCTCCCCCATAATGAATGACGTAGCAGGTCTGAATAACCTCATCCCGTACTATACCTGTGTAGTCCAGAATATCCCCCACGATAAACTGAGGGCTAGCCTACAAGTTTATATCAAATAGCCCATGTGTTCATATCAAATAACACAGTCTAAGCAATGCCATACACTGTCCAGTGTATACCCGCTTTATTATTAGTATACTTATAGCATCAACAGCCGGTTTTTCGAAACTAAAATTGTTTATAATATTAGGTTGTTCAAAAATTAATGTTTGATTTTTGAATAAACTTTTATTTCTGAATTAATGTGGTTAAACAGTGTTTGCATAACTCCAAATAGGAAGCCTGGACATCTATATGCTTCAGCCATCGATTTACAAAATGATTTATGGATTTAAAATAAAATTCTAAAGGTTTGAAAGTAAATAAATATTTGAATGGAGCTTCTGCATTCTCCCAGCAACTTTTGGGTTAGAAAATTCTCAAGATGTTTGAAAAAGAGGTTGTCAGTGGTCGAACGAACAGGAGAATACGGTAGACGTACAAAAGACTTGTATTCCAATTCGGTGAGCTTCTGCTGTGTTCTCCTGGCAATATGTTGCCGACCATTGTCCTGAAGCAGAATTGGACCTCGTCAATCAACCTGTGCTGGTCGCATTTTGTTCAACTTAATGTGCATTTCGTCCAGTTGCTGGCAGTAAACTTCGGCGGATTCCAGAAAGCTGTAATGAATAATAGCAACTGCGGACCACAGGACTGTCAACATAATCTTTTGTTTGTGCAGATTTCACTTTTGGAAAGTGTTTGGATGATGAAGCCATTGAGCCGTTCATTTGCGATTATCATCTATGTTTCATTTCTCAGCACAAGTCACAATTCGGTAATGAAATGGTTCATTCGAATTTTGCTGATGCAACATCAAACCCGCTTTGAAATTTTGAACTTTCACTGAGTTCATAACTTTATCGAGTTTCCTCACATTGACAATTTTCTTGAGATTGTCCGATATTGTTGAAATATCGACAACCATTATTTGAGTTTTGTTCGAATTGTGTTTTAGATAATGATTGCCAATGTGGAACTCCTCTATCACCTTGATCTTCAAGGCGCTCTTATATCCACTTCAGAAGTTCAGAAAACTGCGTCCTACTGTCCGATTGGAAATGAACCCTTCATACTGTTTTAACGATAGAACCAGTTTGATAAGCATTATTGCCAAGCTTAAACTCATGCAAAATTGTAAACGCACCTATTTTTCTATGTTCAACGCGAGTGGTTATATACTGCTAGATTCTGAAATAAACGGATATAAAAATGACAAATAGAACACATTAATCATTAGGAATGAGAAATATATTTTTGAGCAATTATTATATTAATAATTTAGAACATAGAAGTTTTTTTTTTTTAATAATTTCACCCCGAGCAAGTCGGTACTAGCCCAAGAAAGCCGTTAGTTACAGGAAGTGAAATTAAATGTGAATGAGAAGACGGAAGTGGAATGACTATATCGAATCAATAGCTGCATCTACTACAAGGAAAATAGTTCCACTGTGTCACGGGAGAATTTTTTTTTCATATCGGAATCCATCTTGCACATTTATAAATCTACTAATTATTTTCATAGTAACTGCTTTCTTCCGTGTGCCCCGGCTACGTGAATTTAAATGTGCAACTAGATTTGCAACTAGGCTCCACCGCTTTACTGTTGATACAGCAAGATGCAACCCACACTTCTATTTTAACAGTTTCTTTTCTCGCACTTCTCACCTGTAGATGTCCCGTCCGATGTCTTGCTTCCCTGATAACTACAATCTTCAAAAATTTAAATTCAACTTCTTTTTTTTTTCTAAAATCGGGCATTATTTTTCGAATAATCTATCAGATCCACTCTACAGACTGATATGATCGCATACAACATTAATATGTGCAGGTTTCTAAAAATGAACTAATTATGTTCAATCAATACATTTGTTGGGTAAAAGTAAATATATCGCTGTAGATTATACAAACATGTTCAAAATAAATTAAATTTTGGCTTGTAGACTGCACACCGGAAACAATAGTGGCCAGTCACCAAAATGGCCACTCTTCAATCATTTTGACCAAAATCAATAAGCATCCAAGGATTTGGCCTATTA
>OZ038484.1:98606179-98616179 GCA_964036315.1 Acanthosepion esculentum
CGTAGACTTATAAACAGGGTAGGCGCAGAACCTTAACGATCCGTGTGATGTAGTCACAGATGGCAGAAAAATGTGACTCAGAAATCTGAAAGTAGATGGACCTGGGAATATCCAAGAAGGCTGCATTCTCCGTATCTGTGAGGCAAGGAGAACCCCATGAATTTTAATATCCTGCACTATTCGAGTTGAACCTTTCAAGGCGGAGCTGAAATGGAAACAAAATTTTTAATTAAAACTGGTCACTCGCGGCTTTATATATATATTTGTTCTCAAAAAACGATGCACCCTGAAGTATCTAATCTATGCGACAGGAAGTGTTGGATAATCTCCTCATTGAAAAGAAGACTCGATCTGATAGACATATGGTTCCAATGACGAATGGGCAAAATAAGGTACAATGAAATATTTTTTTTATTAGAGATAGTAACAATAAGGAAACTGTATTTCTTGTCCCACTGAAGAAAGTAAAACTTCTGGGACAGGTAATGAAGAAAATAAATTAACTAGCTATAAGCATAGTAATATCAGGTGTGAAACAGTGATGTTTTAAGTTCGGTCTTCTAAGCGGTATCCATTTTAACCAAACGCAAATGAGAAGTAAATTTGAGTTTTTTTAAGTGTGTGACTGGATGGGTCAGCAAAGCAAGGAGGTTGAATAAAGATAAAAAGTTATTTAGCAATAAAAGAGATCAATTATATAGTCATGTAATATAAATATATATCTATGTATCAATAATTTAGCGCATAAAAGAATTTAATATTTTTATAGAGTTCAATTTATATGCCTTTATGGTAATGCATTGTAAATGATTTTATTATAAACATGCATTGTCTATAGAAAATCATTAAGTTATTTGTTTAATTCTTTGTAAGTCATTAAATCTTAGGCATGTTTAATTCAAATAATTTTTTAAAATATATGCGATAATATGAACAAAATGTTTCTTAATGAATACGTCTATGAATGTATTTGAGCTCCTAGTGCAATAGCACTTTTTTTTTCGGCATATCCATTATGATTTAATAGTGAGTTCGATCCCCACTGAGTGCTTCCGACATCCGGCATTGTGCAACATATAAGTTACGCTTAGACAATACAGGGAACTTTGAAGTGTTGTAATGTTTTTCAAGCTTGTCTTGCTATATCAATAACGACTGAGTCATGAGTTCGATCCTCATTAAGTTCACAACTAAGAAATGCTTAGTAAATCGTGACAACGAAGAAGTAACGGCACTTTGATGTTTGTGGAATGATTATCAAGCTTTTCTCGCTAGATCCATTGTGAGTTTTTGATCCCATTAGGTGTTCCAAACTTTCGAGCTTGTGCCTTATCGAAGCTAAGTTTAGTAAAAAGCAAGAGCTAAGCAATTTAACAAAAATCAGAAGCTAAGCAATTTTATGCTGGGTAAATATGTAACTCACATAATAACAGTATTTTATAGTTTATTTTAAAATCAAAGCTCAAATTCATCCAAATCTGTTCCCTATTTAAACAACACGATCTTTTAAATCCGCGTTTTTGGAGAGATTAAATAACTCTTGAAGTAACTTCACACTGAAAAATAATAGAAAATTGCTGTAATGTATAAAGGATAATTTCTAAGATTTTGCTTAAAGATATGATATGCATATTGGTCAAGAACATTAGGGGAAGTTTCACCAATGAGCTTTTTAATGCAAAATATTTATATTAGAGTCACATTTTTCAAATGCTGACATCTCAGATTTTATAGTTCCCGTTTCATTTAATACGGATTCTGACAACAGGTATGTAAAGTTGAAACATCGGTTCTCGTACGATTACTGAATGTAAGCAACTTCGAGCCTGGTCAGTACCTAGATTGGTGACCTCTTAGGAATACCACGTGATTTAGATAGGATGTGTGGGTTTTGAATTGGATGACGGTTCGGTAAAGGAATCGGAGATCCGCGTCCCAACTCAAGACTGGTCCGTTATAGTCACTTACGGGCAAATGTATAAATTCACTTTAAATATATGTTTAGGTTTTATTAAGTCAGTCATGTGTCACTCTTAGACGACCATGTATATTTCGATACATGACTGATGAGGCAGATTTTTTCCCGCATTATGTTCCATTTCTTTCTGCAGTTGCGATCCAAGGCTATATAATCCGATCTGTCCTGCTATTTGCCCATAGTTTGCTTTGGAAATAAGTGTATTCAACCTTTCCCAAGGGTATTAGTACGTAAATGAATGTAATGGATTCGACTGGAATGGAATCCTTAATCCGAACCGCTATCCATTACCCCACCGTGTTTCTTTTCTTTTCTTTTCATTTTTTTCTTTTCTCTTTCTTTCTTTCTTTATCTTTTTTCTTTTTTAAATATAAGAATTACCGAGGAGTGAAGGTAGTTAAATTCAAAGATGTGTTACGGGAACAAAAGCCTTTTGACACTCCGTTTTTTTGCTGGCATGAAGCTAGATGCTTGCCGATATTTTTCAAAGAAAGTGAGAACAAGAAATAGATGGAAGAGGAAATAAAAATAAACAAAAGAAAAGAACAGGAAAGAACGGAAAGAATCGTTACATATGAACAGGCGGAAAAAAGAAAAATCGAAAGTAGAAAAAAAAAGAGTATAGGGAAGAAAAGTATGAAACATTATGGTGTATATTCTTTTCAGTGATGGTGAGACAGGAGAGAAGAAAGAAAAACTCTACCATATTTATTAAATCGCAAGTAAATGTATAAGAATAAGGGTAAAAATAATTCACATTCAACTTTCTATGACCATCACAAGAGTGAGAGTATTTAAATAATCAATACTTTATTGTTGCTATTGTCGTATTAAAGTGAGACAAGAGAACTTCTACATTGAGTCAATAGCTGCTTTTAGCACAAGGAAAGTTGGTTCTCTGTGTCGCGCCAGAAGGTTTTTCTCGTCTGTGTCCATCCTTCACATTTCCAAATCTACCATTCTTCCATGCATTGAATATTGTTGACATACATATATATATATATATATATATATATATATATATATATATATATATATATATATATATATATATATATGTCAAATTTGTAAAAGTATGTTGAAAAGAAACTTTAAGAATATTTTTCACTCTAGTCAGATTCATTTGCATTCTTTTTTTTTTTCATTCTATGTCTATCACCTTTGTCCCTGAATAATACACATTGTGACAACAGAAAATCTCCAAATAATTGTCATGTATTCGAAGAGACTGGACGTAAATTTACCATCGCTAACATAGCGATCAAGGTACTTTCGAGACATTTTCGATTTTTTTTTCTTTTAATCAAAATCGCTTTCCTTATGTCAAAATTACGGCGAACAACCAATGCGTTTTGTGTGTTGTTTTTTTAATGCCTCTTCTGTGTTCATATAAGCTTTCTAAAACCCCTTCAGGGTTCTCCAATGTATTCATTCAGGCAATTTTATTATTCTTTAACTCCTACAAAACAGAATAATGTTAGGATGATAGAAAAACGTAATAATAAATTAATTCACTCTTTCTTGAGGGCTGTATTCAAATGAAAGGTGCTTGAAAGAAAGATGATTAAGAGGAGAAGGAGAAGGAGGGGACAAAGTGTTTGACGATGAAGATGATGATATATCAACATAATGTGTCAGTAACATTTTTTTTACCAGAGTTCATATTGCAATTTTGTTGTTATTATTTTCTCTAACACTCCGCATTACTCGTTCCCATACTGTATTAATTTCGTCGGCTTGGGAGATTTTTGTGTCCTAGCAAAATCTAATTCGTTCGGAACATTATGCCGAACTGGTTGAATCCAATGACTTGACCCAAAGAGTTTTGAGTTCAATACTTGGCTACTGCTAAGGTGAACACAAAAAATCTTGGAGAGTTTATATAAAGGTAACTGATTTTTCAAAATAAAGTGTTTAAAATTAAATATGATATCTTAAAATAAATTCTACATTCCAATCACCTGAAGAAGGTCTTAGTGTACAACGACAGAGCCGTCATGAATATGACAACAAAGATGCGGACAACAATCCGAACCATGTTAGTAGTGTAAATAATTACAATAATTCATCTAAAGAATTGTGGTAGTGTCTTCCTTCTAATGAGGCTATTATGGACTCTTCCACTTACTATAGAGTTAGTAGGAAAAGTAGGTCACGTGGGAACGGTGATATACACCGTTCATTACTGTCAAACTCTCCGCCTCGGCAGCGAGGAACCCGGACGAGGGTTTGCCGAAGTGAAAAGTTTTGTCCGGGGAGGTAGACAGGCCCTGAACACGTTTAGGCGGGTTCGAAGGGAAAAGTTTTGGCCGAGCCTACCGGCTCGGAGAACCCACGATAAACTCGGCCTTTTGCCACATACGACCCACGTTGGGGGAGGGGGGCGTTACATACAACGGTGATATAGACCGTTCGTTACTGTCAATCTGTCTGCCTCGGTAGAGAGGAACCCAGACGAGGCTTTGCCGAAGAGCAAAGTTTCGTCTGGGGAGGTAGACAGGTCCTTAACCTGTTTATACGGGTTCGAAGGGAATATTTCTGGCCGAGCCTACGAGCTCGGAGAACCTACGACAAACTACGCTTTGTGTCACATACGACCCACGTGTAGGGGGGGGCGTTAAATATAACGGTGATATAGACTGAACGCTGGTCAACCGACACTTCTGTTGCATTTACTGTTCAATACACTATTTATCTGCAACCTCTTGGGTTTTTTTTATTTCTTAACCAAATACTTGGTCACAACAAGAATATAGACAAATATTGACAACGGATAGTTAAATAAAAATTAAAACATTTTTTAGTTCCTAAAAACAAACTTAATTTGTTTAGTATCGCCTTCCATTATGTCGGAACATTAAAAAATGACCGTTAAATTAATGAAACCACAATATTGTACAAACATTTTTTTTATTAATCACAGTAAGCGTAATTCAATTCGACAACTTGTTCCGAACGAACGGGCAAATAATTTGTTACACGAAAATTAAAACACCAGACAAGGAGAATCACTATAATGCTGCATTAGTGTATACCTCTTAGAGTGTAATTGGATTTGAGACACGAAAAGCGATGGGGACCAGGTTCAGTGAATAGGGAGTGTGTCAGGGTATGTGTGATTAACTCTTTCAGGTTTTGATCTGTAGTTTATGATGAATAATGTATTGGATTACATTGTCCCAGAATTTTCAGTGTTCGGGCATTTTGAGACGTGATAGTACTCAGTCACGAGTGCACCATCTGTGAATGAAACGTTATACGCTAATTGTTGAAGTGATAATTTGTGGCGAATATCCGTATTACAACCAAGTATCATGTGAAGGAAACAAAAACTCTTTTTTAAACTTTTTGTTCAATTAGAGATGCTTGAAACGTACTGGATTATAGGGCCGTTCGAGAGTCTTTCGGATAGCTGACTAGCAGAATCACTACAATAATTGCTACTGACCAGACGGTAGTGCTTCAATATTGCCATGTATATATTTAAAATTTCGTCAAAAGTAGACCAGCTTCTGCATGTCCAAGTACGACAAACCAACGCTCAAACACACTCGCACACATGCATATATATATATATATATATATATATATATATATATATATATATATATATATATATATATATATATATATATGTCGTATGATGTGTATGTATATGTATATATATATAGAGACACGCACACACATATATATATATATGCAAATTTATATATATATATTATCTATATATTATATATGCGCGGTACTTATTTGAAATCGCTCAATATCAGTGATAGAGCTACATTATTTATTTGCCTTGATGTGAGTCGATGCAAATTTGCCATCGTCAGAATAACTGACGATCGCAAAGGGCGTGAAAACCTGGTCACAAACTCACATCTACTCAACTAAATATATATAAATGCATGCATACATACAGACACACATACACACTCAGACACACAAACAGACAGACAAACAGACACACACACACACACACACACACACGCACACACATATATATATTTTCTTTTTTTTTTAAGAAGAACAGACAACTTAAAGGCTCCGTAGTAATAATTAATTTCACCAGAGCCCTTTTAAAGGATGCTGGGACATCTGACATCACTTCCAAAAAGTGAAACAAAAAATGAAATGAAAATTCACATTATTGACTGGTAGTATTAAGTTTATGTAATTTAACAGAGAGCGTAGCGAGGAGTGGTGTGAGAGACATGGTCGAGTTTAGAGAGGATGTATTTCAATATTTCTTTCTATCATACTTAATATTGAGTAAGGTGGGACCAGACATTCACCTATTTAATCTGTTATCTTAACGGAAGTGATATATTGAAAGGGAAGAAGAGAAGAGAGAAAAAGAAAAAGAAAAAAGAAAAAAGAGGGAAGTAAAGAGAAATAAGATCTAATTAGGTTTATACGGAGGAAGAAGAGGGGTGTTATAGTTTTAGCACTTTATGTAAAAAAACAGATTTTAATGTTTGATAGTAATTTAAATGTTTAAAAAAATCCACGAAGAAATTAATTTGATGCTTACTAGCAATTTAAGTATTTAACTCTTTTGCAAATAATTTAGGGGTTTAATTCAAGTTAAATACTATATTTAAAAACACATATATAGTAAACACATTAAAAAATATTTAAAATATAACAGTTTACTGATAGTAATCTTTTAATATTTTAAATGACTATTAAGGTAACATCTTTATCAGTTTGAATCTAATTCATGAATGTAATTTGTAACTATTTTTAGATGGGTAATCTTTGTTAAAGTTTAGGTTTCAAATTAAGATGGAGTAATATTTGAAGGGAATATTAAAGATTTTGTTTTTTCATGTATATATACCACACATACAATTATGTAAATCTCACATATACATACGTTCATTTACATGTGCAATTACACACATAGGCACATACACATGCATTGATATACACAGGTACCTATGTATATTCATATATCAATACTTACACATATATTTTCAAATCTTTACATATATTTATATTTATATCTATTTAAATTTTTCCTTAAATTTCACAGTTAATGTTTAACGTTTGGTGATGACTGAAGTGTTTAAATATCAAAACAAATATTTCTAATTTTAATATTTTACTATCAATATTGATAGTTAAAAAGTAATATATTTAAATTTAAATTAATTTATCAATTTAAAATAGAATTACCTCCAGATCATAAAAAATTTCAATCTCACAATTCTAATTAGAGAATATTAAAAAAGAAAAATAGGATTAAACATTAATAAAATAACTTTATGTCATTCCATTAGGATACTTACTATATATATATATATATATATATATATATATATACCCATAAATACCTATACATGCATATGTATATATAATACTATATTTTACATATATTCACACATATTACATATACGACCTCACAAATACTTACATTTATATATATATGCATATATACATACACAGACCACATGCAATCCTATATACATAACACGATATATATATATATATATATATATATATATATATATATATATATATATATACAAATATACCTACCAAAACTTATGAATACACCTATACACACACACACACACACATATATATATATATATATATATATATATATATATATATATATTACATATGCGCCTACAATACATATATACATATATATGTATATATACATCTCTATACAAATGCATATACATATACACATAAAAGCACATATCAATGTTCAAGTTCATTATATATATTTGTATACATACAATTATGTATCCGCATTCATGTGTGCATACAATCATTTCCAAACTCAAAATAACATAATATTTTCCTTTCTATATGGTTATTTCTAAATATATTTAATTAGATTGAGGTGGTTTTATGTCTACATTTCAAAATTAACTCGTTATGTTGGTTTAGTAATATATCCGGATCTTTATGCCTTATCATTAGGGTCATCTCTTTGATACACAAGTCACATCGGTCTCTGAAATTTATTGGAGTTCTGGCCCTCGAGACGATTTTCCATTTCCAACAAATCTCAATAATATTTTGCCAGTGCTTTTTGGTGTTTTTTTAGATCTATTTGTGAAGGTCTGGCGATGGTTATAAAAACGTGGCTTCCAATTTCTCGCCGATATTCCTATATATCTCTTTTTCTGTTCAATATTCTCCTGGGGAAAATTGTAGCTTCGTATATCACGCTTTCTGCCATGCATATTACTTCAAATAGACAATCGAATACTGCCGTACAATTACAGGTAGATGTTTTCTTTTGGCATAAATTAAGCTCCCTTTGTATTTGATTATTATGAAATTCTCTCATAATTCTGCTATGGTGAGAGCTAATGAGTTTTTCTACATTGCTCATGCAACAATAACTAATTTTTAAATTCATTTTATTGAACATCTTTTTCAATAGTTCATTTTTACTAAAAAGTTCGTCTATTAGTTTTAGGAAGTATTTCTCGATATTAATATTAGAAATACATACATACATATATACATATATATATATATATATATATATATATATATATATATATATATATATATATATAGTTAGACCTATAGAGCAAGACAAACCTACCACGGTTTCACCTAAACGGATCGTCAGGATTAGGAAAGAACGGAAACGTATAGTCAATAAACAAAAAAAAAACATAACCACGTGACCCAAAAAAGAAGAAAAACAAACAACGGGGAGGGTTGGGGAGAACCATTTATTCTAAAAATGACGAAAGTGGGAGTGGGGGTTAAAGGAAAACACGGACAAATAGGGGTAGTAACTATTTATTCAAACGAAGTAAAGCATTTTTTATTATTTTTTATTATTTTAAATAATATATATATATATTATTATTTTAAATAATATATATATATATATAAGTATATATATATGAAATTATATATATATTTATATATATGAAATTATATATATATATATATATATATATATATATATATATATATATATATATATATATATATATATATATATGGCGATAAAGGTATTCAGCTTAATATTACTAGACATATTAAAACGCGCGAAGCAACCGGTTTCGCTCCCGCTCATCAGGCTTGCAACGGGAGATTTTAATTTAAAAAACAGAAAATGTACACTAAAAAGAATTGTGTAGGGAAAAAAAAATGAGCAAAAGGAGCTAGAGGCAAATGATAGCGAGCCCCAACAAACACTCACGTTGTTTGCACAAGGAAGGCTTGCGGGACCCGATGTAAAGTGCCTCGAGCACCTTCAGGTGAAATAAAGAGTGTGACCGGGACAATACGGTGAACCGGTCAACACTAAAATTCACTGCACACGATCTGCTATTTGATAAGTGCTCACAAATGGCGGACCCGTAGGTGTTTGGGACGAGTCCATTCAGCGGCAAAGTGTGGTTCCTGATTTTGGTAGGAACGTGCTGCTTGATTCTCATGTCCAAGCGTTGTGTTGTCCTTCCTATGTAGTTAGCCCCGCAACTACAATTATATTCGTAAATTATAGAGTTAATTTACATCGGGTCCCGCAAACCTTCCTTGTGTAAACAACGTGAGTGTTCGCTGGGGCTCGCTGTCATTTGCCTCTAGCTCCTTTTGCTCATTTTTTTTCCCCTACACAATTCTTTTTAGTGTACATTTTCTGTTTTTTAAATTAAAATCTCCCGTTGCAAGCCTTATGAGCGGGAGCGAAACCGGTTGCTTCGCGCGTTTTAATATGTCTAGTAATATTAAGCTGAATACCTTTATCGCCATAATAAAATTTTGTACCTATAAAAATATCTTCAAATATATATATATATATATATATATATATATGAACTTATATATATATATATATATATATATATATATATATATATATATATATATATATATATATATATATATATATATATATATATATATATATATATATGAAATTTTATATATATATATATATATATATATATGAAATTTTATATATATATATATATATATATATATATGAAATTTTATATATATATATATATATATATATATATATATATATATATA
>OZ038484.1:98618679-98641179 GCA_964036315.1 Acanthosepion esculentum
CTTCGACCGACGGACTTTCTAAACTACGTATGCATACGGTGATTACCCAAACGTAGCTTAGAAGTGGCACAAGGTCGAGTATATATGGAAATCACTATCATTCTTCTAGCGAGAAAAGCTTCGTAACCATTGCACTACGCCGAGGTGTCAAACTGAGATTTTCTGTGCGAAGCTTATATGTGGCACAAGCCCGAAAGTATGGGGCACCCAGTGAGTATCGAACTCACGACTCATTTGTAATCGTTACAGGGAGACATGCGTGCTAACCATTAGAGCCCGTCGGAAATGCAGATGCTCACGTTGTTTGATTCTTGAAATACCTGATTTGCGCAAGCGGCTCGGGCCTAAATATTTTCTCTTACTCTTTCACACACATACATACATATATACAAACACACACACAAACACAACCATAAACACACACACAACAAGAAACAAACAAACACACACAAACACACACACATACACACACACACACACACACACACATATATATATATATATATATATATATATATATATATATATATATATATATATATATATATATATAGATGAGGGTACAATTTTCTGTCCTTGTTGGATTTCTTTTCTATTTACACACCTACATTTCAGAAGAGAGTGACCGATATAAAGAATTCTCTTAAACGTCAACCTGGTCACTACTTCACTGAATTAAATCTCTGACGTTAATTCTGACAGCCAAATATTAATGCACTCTTTGTGCACGGCCAATCCTACTTCCTAATCATTGATGCCTTGTCACAAAGACGTTGAATCATAGAACAGGACCGTGTAGCCGACGATTCTGCGCTTTAGAAACACCAAGAGCCTTAACATAAAACCCAGTCTTAGACCAAAGCGACGAAGGCTAAAACGTGTAGCGGAATTGATTTTCTGATGTGTTCTCTCTGTCAATCTCTTTCTTAAGCAAATACACTCCCATGTATATACATATATATATATATATATATATATATATATATATATATATATATATATATATATATATATATATATATATGAATGAAGACAAAACGAAAACTTATCCTAGTCGATGCGTTTCCTCCTCTGAGAGAAATGCAAATATTTTATTTTGTTACAAGTATTTATACAGAAGAACAATAATGTTATTAGTTTTTCAGAATGTTTAAGTTTAGAAACGCTCATAAATATTCTTCAAGTTATTTGAAAAGTCAGACAAACTATGGAGGACGCGAGGTGACACAATTCAATGAACGAAATTGCATATGTGGTATTCATGATTTTTACATTTATTAGTTACACCTTTGAATTAGTTCAACCGTAGTTTTGATCTCAAAAAATGCCACACTTCAAAAGTGGATACAACGTAGGAGGAAAATTCTCGAGAGTGTCACTATCGAATACATATCAAAACATAAATCTGCGTCCCTATTTTTTTCCAATATCTCCGTTCCTGAAAGCATTACAATATTCCAAAGGCAAAATACATGAATTAAAATAGTTTAAAAAAATTAAAAAAATCTGTTAGATTCATATCGTTTATGTTATTAAAAATATATAACATAATTTTCATATACAATAAGTTTTCATTTGGTTTTTATTTATATTGTACTTGTACGTATATTCAGTATTTACAGCAAAAAAAAAATGACCTCAACTTAGAATTGGTACATGCATTGGGTTCTTGTTGTAAAAATACATATGCTCTATTAAAATAAAAACATCGAGCTCTCTGTGGATCAGTTTTAATAATTGATATTACTAGGATCCACTCGGATTATATACTAACGGATCGATTACGTTTACTATATATATATATATATATATATATATATATATATATATATATATATATATATATATATATATATGAAGATCTATCTATCTATCTATCTATCTATATATATATATATATATATATATATATATAATTCAACATTGAAGTCAATACTTAGAGGCGACACTCTGTTTCATACGAGACACAATCGTCAGGCCATAAGTCTCATCTTCATATATATATATATATATATATATATATATATATATATATATATATATATATATATATATAGATCTTCATCTATCTATCTATATATATATATATATATATATATATATATATATATATATATATACATATATATATATATATATATGTATATATAAATAAAAAGAAAGAACAGTATCTATCTATCTATCTATATATATATATATATATATATATATATATATATATATATATATATATATATATATATATACGAGAAATGGGTGCGTTCTGACAGGTTCGATATACCATGTGTTTTCTAATATCAGCAGGCGTTTATAAACCTCGCCAATACAATTTAACTAGCAGAATTTTTTTATTTTTTTTTATTAGCTGTCATTTTTATGTCTTCGACACTCTTGTCGTATTAAACTGTTCCATTCCCGGTATTTATTGTACAAAAGTACAAATAAGCCTCGTGTGTAAAATTGAGAACGGCGATAGGCTTGTCTTCACTTGCCTTATCGTTAACGTCGCTAGCCTCAGTTACTGACTAAATCGTTTGTACATTGTTCCTTTCACTAAAATATTTCATGCACAAAACACTGCCATACACGGACGCCAAAATACCACATTTGCAATGAGAAATCCTTAAAACGAAATTTCACCGATTATTCTATACACAGCATTATTAATAAACAACCAAACCAAAGTGAAAGAAAAGTTAGCCAAGGAAAGATTGAGTGACGTCAAAATTTCATTCTATTTTGAAAGACAAGTGCCGAAATAATGTTTCGTTGAAAGATTGATATCATATTGAGAAAGGTAATGATGAATTTACCCACTCCTTATAAAGAAACATTCAACATTCATGAATGAACAGTCTATTTTAATTCATATAAACGGACAGATTTTTATTTCGTTGGTCCCCTGTGAATATGCAGTATTTTGGTGTATGCAGGATTGAGTGGTGATGAATAAGTTCTTGTGGTGAATGAGTAAATTTTAATGAATGAACGGGTCGTGAGTGGATTTAATTAGGATTAAGATAGCTAGTGAAGACCACCCACTTCCATTCCTCCTCGTCTTCTGCCACAATTTTTTAATTTTACAAAATCAATATTCTATTGCAATTCATAAATTATTTCTCTTAAATCTGTTATAGCTCTTTGCAGTATTGGTTGGGGTTTCCTTCCTAACATTTTGTTTAACGTACTGTGGAACGTCTATATCTTGAGTATGTAGTTATTTTTTCTTTAAAGTTACATGTGTCAAACATTTTAGTTGTTTGCATTGCTGAAATCTTCAAGTAATTTTGTTTCTGTTATTTGGTAAAGTTCATTCTCTTTGCTTTTGTAACGCAAGTCTCTGAGAACCTTCGAAATATTTGGGCTTCATTGGATAGAAGGAATTTATATCATTGATCTGAGAAAATGTTTGCATGTAGCTGATAGAGACCGTGTTGGACACCAGGAAAGAAATCTTTGTGAATATCAAGTTCTGACAAGGCTAAGTATATGACTCTTGTTATTGGAGTAATGTTTTCATCTTATGTCATCGATTTTGTGTCAAACGAAATACTCTAACGTAGCATTTTTTGTTTCGAATTTTCAAGAAGAAATTTTACATTTAAATTTTTTAAACTGTTACATTTAAGAAGGCGGTGAAGAGTTGAGAGAACGGACAGGAAAATCAAAACCCGACTGATTGCGTTACGTTCATTTTTAAAACAATTATATTTTAAGTAATATTTTAATCCAACTTTTCTTCCAACTATGGGTTAAATATTGTAGTGCTGCACATCAGACCGAACAACAAGTTTCGTCTCAGCGTACAGCTTCTTCCAGTCAATCTCTTGCGGCTTAAAAATTGGCTAGATCGTCACGTACGAATTAAAACCATGATACTTTCGTTGCAGTAAGCAATGTCTATTCTCGTAGTAACCTACTGCTATAGACAAGAGAGGTAGAGATGAAGTGTAGCTGAGGAGAGTGGACAATCTAATGATTGTATTCTCTTTCGCGTCGCTGGGAGGCGATCTCGCCATTGACGGTCACTCATGTCTTCGGCTGGTCGTGGCCACTGTCTTATTGAGGACTATGTTATTACTCTTTTCACCTTTGTCTAAAAAGTAATTTATCTTCTTTTACACATCTACTCCGTCAGGGCCGCTTGATATGGTACTTATGAAATCCACTTAATTTAGCTGCTAATCATTAGACAAATGAATGTCTAGCTCAGATGTGTTCATTTAACAAGATATCAGCTGACAGTGACATCGCTACAATAGCAGGGCAGGTATGGCTCTCTAACCTTGATTACCAACCAGTCTAGACATGGTAAATCGATAAAAGAGTATGACTCGACTTGCGTGTCGATGTCTCGACCTACGTGTTGATGTCTCGACCTGCGTATATGTCTCGACCTTCGTGTTGATGTCTCGACCTGCGTGTGGATGTCTTGACTTGCGTGTTGATGTCTCGACCTGCGTGTTGATGTCTCGACCTGTGTGTTGATGTCTCGACCTGCGTATATGTCTCGACCTGCGTGTTGATGTCTCGACCTGCGTGTGGATGTCTTGACTTGCGTGTTGATGTCTCGACCTGCGTGTTGATGTTTCGACCTGCGTGTGGATGTCTTGACCTGTGTGTTGATGTCTCGACCTGCGTGTTGATGTCTCGACCTGCGTGTGGATGTCTTGACCTGCGTGTGGATGTCTCGACCTGTAAAATTTTTTACAAAGACTGAAATTCTTAAGTGATGCCAGTCAGGTGGAGATAGCGTCTAGAATTCTATATAAGTTCGAAGATTAGCTTTTGTCACAAGTTAAAATGGAGACGTTTGAAATCCTGAAATTATACGCAGGCTCCAATACCGATCAATAACGGCATACCCTTACTTAAACTTGATCAGAGCTAATAAATACCCTATCCATAGAATAACGTAAAAAAAATCAAAAATACGAAAAAGGTGTAGAACACTAAAAAACAAAAACGCAGTGATATTAATTGGTACGGTGGAATAGGGAAAATATCTACACTATCCCAACTGCCACACTAGCAGAAGAAGGAAGCATCAAGGCGGGCATTGACAGAACAAATATCCGACAGCACAATGCAACCAGTTTTGTCAACTGTGTGGACGTCTCCCTCACGCAGAGTTGTCCGCCAAAATCAAATTCACGCAAATCACATCGTCAAACTCCCTTTCGTTCTCAGCCATCTCCACCGCCACTAGGGTTGAGAAAGTGAATATAGAGAGAGGATGACGATTCCGATGCTCGGATGCGAGAGGGTGCCAACAAAAATTTATTGGTAGAAAGACATAGATTTTTTTTTATGTGAAAAAAATGTCATCAGATGATTATTTCCTCAAACATCACTTCAACTCCTTCCAAATCCATTAGACCTATCTTTATAAAAGATGAACTAATGAGACTAAGTACTATCGGAAGCGACTTTTTGTTTTTACCTATTTTTATTTTTTAACTTTTGAGGTCGAAAAATGCTTGCTTTAATAAATGAGATAAGGTTATGCGAGAAACAAAATAGATATAACGACTTGATTTAAATAAAATCTAAGGTGGTTTCTTTTGACGTTAGAACTTTTTCATCCGTGATATACCAGCCAGTTATGTGCCATGCATGAAATACGCTTCGGCGATAAGGTATCTTCAATACATGACTGGCGAGGCAGAATTTTTCCACAGTAGGTAGCTATTTCTTTCTGCGGTAGACCAGATACCATCCAAGTCTCTATAACCCGATCAGTTCTTACCCATATCTGGAGGGAGAAGAAGAGGATTCATACCTTTCCCAAGGGTATTAGCACGTAAGTGAATGTAATGTATTCGACTGGAATTCGAGAAGGGCTCTCCGATTCCTCAATCGGAGCCGCTATACATTATATATACGTGATATATGCGTTTGATATATACGCTTGCTATTCATTTTGCCATTTTCAAGGATTCATTATTTTAACTGTTAAATATGAAATAGTTTGTTTCATGTATGTATAAATGTATAGCCGAAGGCGCTCGGATGAAAAGAATATTCGAACAGGGTTTATATAATTTATCATCTGAAAAGAAAAAAAAAAATCGAATGAGAATTTTTTAAAAAATAAATAAGAGCCCCTTTCTGTCATATTCAATGAAATGTGCATATATATATATATATATATATATATATATATATATATATATATATATATATATATATATATATATATATATATATATATATATATATATATATATATATATATATATATATATGGTTTGTAGATCATAATATATATTGCTGCTCATTTTATTATAAAAACGTACTGTTGATTTTTGTTTGGCGGCTGATTATTTGCACATACCTGGGACCCTAAAAGGTCCTACCCCTACTGGTCTGGGTGTACCTGTGAACAACAACAAGTAAAAGTTAGTTCCACGCTCTTTCCCGATCAGAGACCTTGCTGGCGGATGTAGTTTATCCTCATACCTACGACGCTATAAGTTTATTAAACGTGCTTTTGACATTTAATAGACAGCTTCTCATTTTGTGGGCCGTGTGCCTTCATGACGTGGGCGATCAGGAATATCCTATTGTATCACAAAGCATAATTTGTCCCTTTGGTATCTCTTCGATTCCCGATTTCTCCGTCCATTTAAACAATCTTAAGTGGGTTAATAATTGTTCCTATCTCCACCACTGTCAGTCTTTTTTTTATCCAAGTGATTTTGAAATTTTTAGCATCCCATAAGCTTCGCTTTTCCGACATACATTTGCACAAATACGAATAGTCGGCTTTTTCTGCTTCACCTTCCTTCCTGTGCCACCATTATAACTATAGCTTTCTTTTTCCTCAATATATATATCCTAGAAAAATCAAGTGTGTCTCTCCTATGGAATATATATATATTGTGTGTTTTGCTAACTTCCAAACATGAAATGAGGCCGAAGTGCAGATAATGTGAAATACCTGATCGTATAATCTCTAAAAATCTCTTGGGTACCCACAATGTGACGCTTACTATGATTGACCAACATAAAATCTGATACTGACAGGACAAATTGATGGCAAGAGGGATAGAGGAAAAAGGCACATAACATATTTTACGAGCCTAAGTAAATGAATGACAGAACAAGGTTTAGGAGAAATAAGGAAAAAACAAAATTTATTAAGAATAACAAAAGATGGGGAATTGTTGAAAGCTATGATCGACTCTAACCTGGAAGGACCCGTCACATAAAGAAGAAAAATAAAAATAAAAGATTAAAATCATTTTCTCAATTCTATAATAAAAAAAAGGCATATTAAGAAAGGAGAATAGGAAAATTGAAAAAAAAAAAATCAGCCACATTATGGGAAATGTGGAGTCCGGCTACATTTCTTAAGTTAACCAATTCAAACCTTAATAGACAGACCCCGCTATGCAACCATGAACACGCCATTAATTTTTCCTCATTCGCTTTGATTTCTTTTGCGAAGGAGGGAGTTTTCCTCAAACTGCTTCTTCTCTAGAGTTCATAAGCGTTTGCGTTGCCTTTTGGACGATTATTTTACACCTTACGTCCCTTTTTTTACTGGGTTTATCACAAATCACTAATCTATCTTTAACGTGTAAAATTTACTGATGAGATCGATTGCTTAGTCCCGACAGTTCAGTCTTTTAT
Source organism: Acanthosepion esculentum (assembly GCA_964036315.1). NCBI lineage: Eukaryota > Metazoa > Mollusca > Cephalopoda > Sepiida > Sepiidae > Acanthosepion > Acanthosepion esculentum. The sequence continues at coordinate 98,626,318 of OZ038484.1, forward strand.
GCCTAAGAACCGTCAGACCAAGTCCAGTGAAAAGAATCATATTCATTTCCATTGTATTCCATTTGTAAGAAAGAAGTTCCATTGAGAGTCCACTTCAAAGCTTCCCGAAAGTCATAAATTTTAAGTCTCTTGTCAACCGAAATCCATGATGCATATCCAAATAATATGCACCACTTCCTGGTCTCTTTACACCGGTGTTTATTAGCATTTTTAAGCAACGGCACGCCTAGAAGCAAATTAAAATGTCACGCCACACTTAGTAACATTTTTAAAAGTTATTCATTTAAATGTTATGAAATAAAACCATAGATTAAAACACACACATATATATATTTATATAAATATAAATATAAATATAAATATATATATATATATATATATATATATATATATATATATATATATATATATATATATGAACTTCATTTTAATGTGTAATCTGTGCCTGGTGTTTCATCACTGTTTGGTCGAACGTGCGATAAGCAGACACTCATTCCTTCTCAGTTGATCATACTCTTTCTCGCTTTGATGTTATTTACGGTTAGGAAGCCTAATTAGCACAAATAAGTAGAAAATTGAAATTAAACTGATAAAGACATTTTAGCTAATGTGGTATCAAAAAATTCGTAGTTATTCCTTTATTCATATAATGTTATGAATACTCAAATGTGGCCTCCCCTTGTTTTGTTACTCTCATCTTTGAAAGAGAGAGATTTCTGTTTACTGGGACTATAAAAGGACACAATAATCTAGCCTTGTATTCTCAGTTTAATAAAGCCTTATCAAAGCCTACACCTGCGTACTTTTGTCTTTACACTAACACTGTACCATTACTACTTCCGCAAAGACATCTATGTACGCCGTGACAGTATTTCGCGGTACACTTAACAGGATCGCGTGGCACACTAGTAAGTCGCGGAACGGCGGTTGACAATCACTGATTTACGCCGTTGCAATTATCTCTTTCCGTAACCTTCTAAAATGAGTGTCTCTTTGGCCTAGGTGAAAGATAGTTAAAAAAAATTAATGTCAATACGAAAAGAAATAAACAAAAATATTACGAGCGACTGTTTACCGGATTTCCTTTACGCCTTTTCATTGTTAACGAATTAAAGCCGAACTGCTACAAAAAACGGAAGACGATACTGGGAGTGAAAGAGAACGAGGAGACTTTAGAAAGAACCGGAGACACAAACAGGAAAACAGGAAAAAATCGACAGATTTCTACTCTTGCTCAAAAGTCAGGGGACGAGTGTGAACCGGGCGATAGACGGCCCTATCTACTCATACTGAGGCAAAATAAATAGTAAATGAAATTTCAGAGTTTAGACGGAGTCGTTAGGAGGAGAGAGTTGAAGTAGACTTTAGAAGGAACCGGAAGCCCAATCCTAAACTCTAAAAAAGAGATAAACCACTACTCTTGTTGAAAAGATCGGGGGAAAGTGTGAAATGGACAATACGCGATCTCATCTACTCCTATTAAATAGGCGAACCTATCTAAGCCTATTAAATAGGCGAACCTATCTACTCCTATTAAATAGGCGAACCTATCTACTCATATAAAATAAGCGAATATATCTACTCCTATAAATAGGCAAACCTATCTACTCTTACGAAATAGGGGAACCTATCTCCATCTATTAAATCAGCGAACCTATCTAATCCTATAAATTAGGCAAACTTATCGACTCCTGTTAAATAGGCGAAGCTATCTACTCTTATAAAATAGGCGAATTTATCTACTCCTATAAAATAGGCGAACCTATCTACTACTATTAAAGAGGCGAACCTATCTACTCCATTTATATAGGCAAACCTGTCTACTCCTATAAAATAGGTGTACCTATCTACTCCTATTAAATAGGCAAAGCTATCTACTCCTATTAAATAGTCGCTCGATTGATGGATTAAAATTCGGTGCTCAATTTCGAAAAGAAACATGTCGGAAGAAACTAAGAACAAACATATGCCAGTGCCAATCATATATTGAGAAATATATATTTGTGTCATATCACGCTGCAACTCAACAGTCTTTCGTTTTGTTTACACAATGAAAGCTGCCACGATTTAATAAAAAAATTGTTTCAATTGTTGTCATAATTGTTTTTGTTATAGAAATGATTAAATTCTGTACATCGAAAAGAGATCTTTAAATTATTTTCCATAAATTCCGCTTCTTTGTCTGCCAGGATTCCAGTGTCAATATTCCAACTGCGTTATGGTTAACCTCTTTCCATTTGTTCTTCTAGAGACCTTCATGTTGTTTTGCCTTTCACGACATCAACTCGTTTTTGCATCGCTGCATTGACGCTATTATTGACAAATACGTTGACAGCTTCATTGATACGACCGGCTTTAATGAAATGAAAGAAAATAAATTATTAGAACATCTATTCAATTATTTCTTCATTTTTTTTTTTGGCTTCATTAAATGTGTACGGTATATATGTGATTATTCTATAAATCTAACGAGCGAACAGGAAGATTTTATATCATTGTCCTCGTCATACAAACCGGGCCGATAAATACACAGGCTTTTATCAGTTAATTCTAATTGGAAATGTACCATTATTCATTTCTTTCATTTCTGTCTTTTACTTCTTCAATTACGCACTTCAGTTTTGATAATTGACTTCATCTGTCAACTTCAGCTCAATGATAAGATGTTTAAAAACAATGGTGTACACTGCTAAAACAATGAAGCATAAAAAGTCGTCGTCATTGCTTGATAGTTTTAAGCAGGAATTATTTGGTTGGGCCTAATAAAAAAAATTAGTTATTTTTTTATATCTACAAGAGCCGTATTTGCGAAGTGTTATTTGCCTTTTAGAAAAAAACATACGTATGAAATTAATAGATATAAAATATGTATTGTTTTTAATAAGACTTGAGTAGGAGGTGAATCGCTGCCAAATATTTATCTACTTTAATTAATTTATTTTTACACCGTGGTTATGATTGTAGGAATGGCTATGTTTTTTTGTCTTGTTTTTTTTTTATAGCAGGATGTGTAATAGGAGCCGAAAGACACTTGATAATTGAAACAAAGAGGATAGTTCTGCTCAAGGGATTAAGGATTCTCTACGAGGATTTCCGTGAATGTGCGCTGATCTCACAATTCTCTCTAGAATTGGGCAACTCGTGGTGGTGTAATGGTTACCAAGCATGTCTCGTTAGAACAATTACGACTGAGTAGTGAGTTCGATCAAAACTGGGTACTCCATACTTTCGCCTTTATGCCACATCTAAGTTACGCTTGTAAAATCGCTATCTCTCTAGAACTGGTTCTAATAAAAGGACAACTTCGAATTCAAAAGAGTTCGGGCGTTTGGGATTCTTTTTCTTCTTCTGCTACGTGTGCGTCCCTGCAGCACGTCGGCGATTATGGCTCTCCACAATTTCCTGTCCTTTGTAGCTCTTAATATATTTTGTCTTTTTTTATCTCTCCTAAACTCTATTCTCTCATCCATTTACCCATGCACGCTAAGTAGGTTATGAGTTACTTTCTTCTTGCCTTCAATCTATCCCATGAGTTTCAAATTTGGCAAGCCCCCTTTCCACGTTATGTCCCCTAGAAATGTCAACCGCCTGTTTCTAACGTTAAATATAAGTGTCCAGTTCGTATCCATTTACTCTAAGATCTCGTATTTGCTAGTATATTCAGGTAATGGTATTCTCAGCATCCTTATGTAGAACCACATTTCTTTTGATTCAAATCTCTTCTTCATCTGTGAAAAGATTGTCCAAGATTCACTGCCATATAGTTGAATTGATATTAAGTAAAATTTAAGTACTCTTTACTTTCCTACTAACGAAATTTTCATGTTTATTACTATTGTGGATACCGGGGAGGGAATCCTGCACAAATAAATAAAGAACGCCAGTAATTGAAATAGGAAAATAGGAATGTAATAATACAAACTTGAAATGAATATTAGTAGTCCAGGAATACAGGTTAGTAGAAAGTCTATGTACAAGTCTCTGTAAGTGGAGTCGTAAATTTCTCTCTCTCTCTCTCTCTCTCTCTCTCTCTCTCTCTCTCTCTCTCTCTCTCTCTCTCTCTCTCTGTGGACTCTACATATCTCAACCATATCTCAACCTTATCTCAACGTATCTCTGGGTGAACACCCTGTGTACTCACGTATCTCTACTCTGTCAGAATAAGAATACTTTAGAAGAGTCCATCATGTGAAAAAGGTGGAGAGCCCCACAACACCCTCCTCCTTAGCTTCTTTTTTTGAGGGTGGAGTTTAATATTTTTTCCGCTTATGGTTTATTATTAGCAATTCTGTGAATTTTCTTTTCCTGATTGTTGTTCTAATCTCCGTGGCTACTTGTGGTCTTTGAATTTCAAATGCTTCAAAAGTAGCCTCCATTGAGTCTTCATTTTCCGAAGGTGACGAGCTTGGCTCCTGTACCCGTCTTTAGTGTATCTGATTAATATGTCTCATGTGAGTGAATTTTTCGCCTTGAATCGTGTATAGAACATTCCCCAGTCTGCGTATTATCGTACCTGGTTCCCAGTATGCGATGTTATTCTTAAACATTCTGAAATAGACCCGTTCGTCTGGTTTGAAGGATCTTATAGGCCCTATTGGTGTATGCCGGTTTTTATTTTTGCTGGGTTTATCAAACACAGACTGTATTTTGAGGGCAAACATCACTTCAGCTGGCGAAAGGCCAGATGGTGTGTTTCCGTTCGGGGTGATTCTGTAGATTTGAGGAACTGTTGTATGGTTCTTTCTGATGGTACGTCCTCTGCTTTTTTCAAGGCTCTCTTAAGCGTGTCCACAAACCTTTCGGCTTTCGTGGATGGTATGGTGCTATTTTAATATGTTTGACTTGATAAGTCGCACAGGTGAATTGGGTACCATTATCCGTTACAAGGCAATCTACTACGCCGAATCTTGCGAATAACTCGTGTAGACAATAGTGTTTTCCGTCGTAAGGTTTTTGTCTCTGAAAACTCATGGCCACCTGCTAAAGCTATCTACCGTTATCAAGTAGTAACATCTATCTATGGGTCCTGCATAGTCCGCATGGATTCTAGACCAAGGACTGTCCACCTTAGGCCATGGTTTTTGTATAATAGGTGGTGCCTTTGCTGGCGCAGCACAGCCTCTACATTTTTCTACCATTTGAGTAATGTTGTTATCCATATTAGGCCAGTACACAAAACTTCTCATTAACGCTTTCATCCTATTTTTCCCTGGGTGCCCTAGATGAAAGTCCTTCAGAATTCGTCTTTGTAAAGATTTGCGTATGACCACTCTTTCATTATAAAGTAATACGTGATCACAAATTGAAAAACTGTCCGCTAGATTTCTTTCTTTTTCTTCTATTTTTCTCTTTGTACTTTGTACGAATTCATCCATTTCAGCTTCTCTTCTGATTTCTAACAAGGTCACTGGTAATTCCCTTACTGTATTGTTTAGCACTTTACTAATTTCCTCTTCGTCTCGCAAAGCCACTATTACAGTCTTCCAGAGGTTCGCATTTCGCAGGTACCAATCTAGATAATCCATCCGCATGACCAATTTTCTTTGACGGTAGGAACTCTAGTTTGAAATTATAATTCAATAATATAGTTCCCCATCTCATAAGTCTGTTGGCTGTGCAAATTGGTAGTCTTTTTTCGATCCGAATATAGTGAGAAGAGATTTATGGTCAGTTTGAAGAGTAAACTCTCTTGCATATATGTATCTGTGGAAGCGACTTATGGCGAATATTATGCCTAACGCTTCTTTCTCAATCTGCGAATAATTCCTCTCTGCTGGTAACAACGATCTAGATGTGTGAGCTATAGGTTTCCTTGTGTAATCCTGCATCTTGTGTAATATACAGGCTTCCACTCAGTGTGATCTTGCGTCACAAGCAATGACAATTTCCAGTTTGGGATCAAAATGCGTCAGTGCTAGATCAAACGTTAATTTCTTTATGATCTCCTTAAAGGCTTTCTGACAATCTTCCGTCCAGTTCCATTTTTTCTCTTTTTTCAATAATTCATTGAGGGGAGCCCTCAATTTGTGCATGTTTTCAATGTATTCACCGTAATAGTTCGCTAGACCAAGAAAGATTTGCAAATCTGGATCTGGTTTTCTGCCACTTTCATTCATTATATGGCGTAGATACTTGATTTCTTTTAGAAAAAAATCGCATTTTTTCTCCTTCAGTTTAAAACCAAAATCCTGAATTCTTTTAAAGTCTTCTTTAATATGTGTTGCGTGTTCTTCTACATTATCGCTTTTGATCAAAATGTCGTCTAAGTAAGTAGTAGCTAAGTTCTGTCCCATGAGCATGGTGTCCATAGTCTGTTGGAAGATTGACGGTGCTACTTTTATCCCAAATGACAATCTGTTAAATTTGTAAAGCCATTTTTGAGTATTGATACCTAAAATCTTTGTACTTTCTTCTTCTACTGGAATCTGAAGATAAGCTTCACTTAGACCAATCTTAGAAGATAAGCTTGGTAAATATTTCCCCCGGGCTTGGCAACGGGTAGTGATAATCCTTGATAGCCTTGTTTAAAACAGTCGAGAAATCTGCGCAAACACGGGATTCTCCGTATTTTTTCTTTACGTAGACCATTAGTGCCGCCAATTCGCTGAATTCGATTTGTGAAAGGATCCAGTTTGTACCAATCTATCTAACTCCTTGTCAGTTATTTTTATGGTTTCCTTTAGTTCAATTTTAGCTGCAAACATTTTACAGCGTCCCAAACCGCTCGAGAATACTTCGGGGAATTGACTGTGTAGTTCTACTTTTAATTTTGTAGCTTCTGACGGCTCGCACTCTATCTTCTTACAAAATGAGCTAATAGGTAAATCCCATACGTCAAAGTTTTTCATCCAATCTGTGCCACCAAATTGTCTGTCTTTTTCATTACAAATATCTTCCATTTTTTAGTTTTTCCATAGGATCTTACGTTTAGAATTACTTCGAATTTGATACGCTTCCCTGTAACAGACTTAGCGATTTTCGGTCTATTTAACTTCCTCCATGTTTGTAGATTAATTATAGTTAGATCCGAACCTGAGTCTAACTGTAATTTTACATTTTTATTGAAAATCTCGAGTTCCACGAATTTTCTTGTGTTTAGTTTGTTTTCGTAGTCCATTGTAGTAGTTCTTACCCTACTAGTGTATCTTTTGTTTTTGCATTGAGATGCCTTATGTCCCATTTTTCCACAAGCTAAACTGTTCTTGTATTTGAATCGACAGTCTTTATTCCAGTGTAATCCAGCACATCTGTAACATGCAGATTGGGGAGGCTTATATTTGCTTTGATCTCTGTCATTAAGCGCCTTATACATTGTAACTTTTCCTCTATCATGTAATTTTTGTTTTTCTTCCGTTGTGTGTGGGGGAATCGGAAACTTTTGTTCAACTTACGTATGCGTGCTACTCCCGATTCTTCGATATCCTTAGAGTCTTTTTGTTATGCTCAAGCATTTTTGGCAGTCTTCTGACAATTTTTGTAGCGTTAATCTAGGCTCGTTTTGAAGCTTCGAGAGCATTCTTTTGCGCATTTCACTGTCTTTGGCTGAGACTAATCCCTGTACGAAAATCAGACACTTAAAATTGGCCTGAGTCAATTCTGCCAACTTAAAGTCATCACAATGTTCATTCTCGATTGCGGCGAACGTGGAGTAGTCCTCATTTTCGCTTTTTACGAGGTTGAGAGATTTTCACCTTTTGTGAAAAAGTGAAGTCTTTGGATAGAAAAGTTCCATAAGGCATGTAACTGCCTCGTCAAACGTCAAATCATTTGTCTTTTTCGGTAGAATATAGTCCACAAAATTTGTGTACGCCTCTGTTCCCAATATCCTGAGTAATAAACGTAGCTTCTTAGCTTCTGTCCAATTTTGGCAATCAATGTTGAAAATGTCTTCATGACGTCTGTAGTAGTCCCCGAAATTTTTATCATCTTCTCGATAGTATTTAAATGTTTCTATCGTGTTCAAAACTGCGTCTTGAGAAAAACGCACCTTTTTTTCAATATTCTTTTTGTTGTGTGTTACTCATTACTTTTAATATTAATTCCTGTAGTTGCATTTGTCTTTCTTGATTTTTCATCTGAATTTCGAGCTGTCTTTCTTGGAGTTGTAGTTAATGTTCATTTTTGTATTTTACAATTTCTACCAAAATACTTTTAAAATCCTCCATGATAAGAGTCTTACGAAAACCTCGATTTTCCGTGTTTTGAGGAAGTACCTTTTAATCACGGTGGTCACGCAAAATCCTCGCAAATTTGTCGCCCAGTCGTTGTGGACGCTGGCAACGACAATTTTTTTTTCTGCGTCTCCGAGAAGTGCACATCCTCGTCGGCAAGTTGTTGTGGTGACGAGAGAGATTTTTTTTCTCGTGTGGGTCCGAAATCCTCGTCGCTAAGTTGGTGTGGATTACCGGGAGGGAATCCTGCACCAATAAACAACGCCAGTAATTGAAATATGAAAATAAGTGTACTAAACGTAAGAATACAAACATGAAATAGAGATTAGTAGTCCAGGAATACGGGTTAGTAGAAAAAAATATGTACAAATCTCTGTAAGTGGAGTCGTGATTCTCTCTCTCTCTCTCTCTCTCTTCTCTCTCTCTCTCTCTCTCTCTCTCTCTCTCTCTCTCTGTGGACTCTTCGTATCTAAACCATATCTCAACGTATGAGTGAACACCCTGTGTACTCACGTATCTCCACTCTGTCTGAATAAGTATAATTTACACGAGTCCAACTTGTGTAAAAGGGGGAGAGCCCCACAACAATTACTTTGCTTAGAACGTGGAAGGCGTATACTAATACTTCTGATTTCAATGTCGCACTTTCCGTCCTCCGTTAAAATATTTCCTAGATATCTAAGCGTTTAATATGTTTTGGCTGTGAGGATAGATATTAAAATTATATTTTTTCTTAAATGTTTATGATGTTATCAACAGGGAATTATTGTAAGTTTCTTTTATTAAATAGACCTGTTTTGAACGATAAAAATCTCAAAAATGTGGTTTTAAGCGAAATATTGCATAATGCAAAGAGATTTATTGCTCACCTTGCCAAAAAAAATCTTTCAGAGAAACAAAATGTATGGTATATCTCCCGGAGTCTCCAGATAGCAATCAACTTTTAGTTGATTATGAAAAGAAATGCATTTGAATCAGGGAAATGCTATTCAAGCAGAGATCACTGGTTGCCAAATATTATTCCGTCTCACTTAATTTGGAGAAATGGAGAGAGAAGTATAGATAGGAATTGATTGAGCATGCGACTGACGCGATGGTCGTTTCGTTTGATAAGAAGATTTTCTGATAAGCAACCGTGAAAATGAGCTAAGATACTGCTAATGACGTCAAAGAAGTGGGTGTCGTTAACGTTTCTACCGCAACAAAGAAACATAGCCGAACAGCAGTCGCTCATGTAGTCAGCAACAACGCAACAAACTATTTCTAAAATCAAGCCATGTTTAACGATGGGAATATGTGGGTAAGTATTTTTACACAGAGTATATTAATAAGATGAAAAAAAACAAAAACAATTCGTATTATTTGGACTTCATGTCATTCAAACACGGTGTAGTCGTCAGGAAGAGACATAAAAAATAATATTTTATATGAACAGTTAATTTTTCGTCGGAGACGTTATCGTCTGGGTTTGAAAGATCACGAGCGGTACTGGTGAGGTGAACATTCGCGTTCTGAAATTCAATAAAGTACTAGCCCATCCCAGAACGCGGTAAGGTTGTTTTGAAAACAGTTTATGATGCAAAATGTTGAAGTAGCAATATTTTTTTGTGAGAAGAGCAGGTTACCCTCCATACTATCCTGGATAGACTGAAACATTCATGATAAGTAGTCCTGGGTAATTGTCTAGATGGGAAAGACGATAATACTATTACAGCGACTTGTCTAGCTGAGTATTGAATACTACTGTCACCACTGTCTATGTCGAGTTATGTGATGCGTCTTTCCATAACCCACATCATCACATCAAATATTATCAATATTATTATTAATTGCAAAAAATATCCAATATTCCATCAAACACAATGAGGAGATTCTTGAGAACAAACAAACAAACAAACATACATACAAACAATATTAGAACTTTAATATTATATAGAAATTAAAATAAATGTTAGCTTTACGCAAACGCTTCGGAGAAAAAGTGATGTAATTCAGCAAGGGAATGCTCTAAAGTACTCCGTTAAAAAATAAGGTTTCTGAAGAGGGAAACGGTAAACGTGTCCAATTTCAGGCTGAAAAAAATTCAATTTCTATGCAAGTCTGGATTTTTCAACTGTAGCAAGAGTACATAGAGTAAGAGAAAATACATTCACACAATAGACATTCACACAGAATATTGGTTTTAAAACTTTTCATGTAATCATTTTTGGACAGAAATATGAATTTTTTTAATCCAAATCACTGAACGTCGAATAGCTTTTTCCAATGACAACCAACCTGAATCAGTGGAATCAGTTATTATATGAGTTTTCGAGAGATATTCCTATACGAAGACGAGGGCCCTCTCACTTCCATTTGGATTACAGCTCTCATTGATCATTAACACAGTTATTCCTGCGTTTACATAATAATGTCCGGCCACAGCGAGCAAATGTGCCTTCTAGGGCGTCTAACCAATTCCTGTTGAAGATACCTACTCAAGAACATTCCTATTTGTATAACAACCAGAGAGGCCAAGTGTGGTTCAAGTATGCTTTGTGGAAAATACGTAAGCTTTTGGAGAATTAAGCCATAATCTCGCTTGATCAAAATATTTTCACACAATGATGGCAAATTTATCCCATTAGCAATGTGCCAAGAATCCATATATATATATATATATATATATATATATATATATATATATATATATATATATATATATATATATATATATATATATATATATATATGCTTACTTGTATTGAGTTTGTAACCCTGGGTTTAACTGACTTGCGATCGTCACACACACACACACACACACACATACACACACACACACACACACACACATACACACACACACACACACATACATATATATATATATATATATATATATATATATATATATATATATATATATATATATATATATATATATATATATATATATATATATATATATATATATATATATATATATATATATATATATATATATAAACAATACGCTAGAATTACCAGTTGCTCTCTGACGAATGCAGATGGCTTGATGTTAGAAACTCCGTCTAACACCAAATAGGTCGGGTTTCAATCCTGGTTTGAGATTTTCTGACGTCAAGTCGCACTTAGGAGCTGTGATACAGCAAAACAGTACTGCGTGCGAATGATATATATATATGAGTATATATATTATATTCTAAAAAATCAAAAACACCATGATTTATTCACTTTTGTTTGTTAAATTACGTCACTTAACATCCTCCATAGTTTGCCTAGACGTTTCCGTCTGCTGGATGAATATTTATGACCGTTTTTTTCAAAATTGTTGCAAAAACCCTTACATTTCCCTTATTAAACCCATGAGAGGGTCAAACGCACTGGTTAAGATAAGTTTTTCTTTTATCATTATCCATCGATATAAATAAATGCGAATGTCAGTGTGTCACATTTTTCAACTTTACTCACAGATGCCGAAGCCCAACATATACCATTTTGGAATCAGGCTGACTCTGTGTGCAGATCTCGGGCCGGATCTGAACACGGAATGCTGAATTTTGGATTCCCAATTTAAATAACTGCGATTTCGGCGATATTTTTACGTGACTTTTGCGTCAATTTTTTTGTACGACAACAATTTTTATATATTGGAAATAAATTTAGGATAAAATTGAAATTCATTGCGAAAACAAAAAAAATATTTGTACAGAAAGTAAGGGCTTACGTGCACAAATTGTTTTGAAATAAGTGGCGACGTGAGAATTATCATTGAACTTTTAAAATACGAGATGAAATATTAATACAATACTTAAATGCAGCCATCAATTTTTAGTTCCTCTCTAGTTTACTCTTTTCTATCATATACGGCATCTGTATGTCTCGCAAAAAGAATTCTCCGTGAGCAAATTAAAAACATTCTTGGCCGAATCAGGACCTGCAATCATGAAATCCTGATTTCCCAAGTTTTCATTACTGCGATTGTTTTCGGCGATATATTTGCAACGAAATTATTGGACAATACAATTTTTATAACTTGGAAATAAATAAAATTGTTTTTATGGAAATTAAGGACCTACGTACATCAAATTGTCTTTAAATTAAGTGGTGGCAGAATAATTAACGTTAAACTTTTAAAAGATAAACTTAAATATTATTGCAAGACAAATGCAGCGATCAATTTTGAGTTCATCTCCAGTTTATTATTGCCTATCTCATACGGTAGCAGTATGCCTCTCAAAAAGATATCTCCGTCAACAGAGGACCAGATTGCAATCAAAAGAGCTAAGGCTGCAGCGAGAAAAAGAAAGTCCCTTGTAAATGTAAACCCAGATCAAATGGCATCAATGAGAGCTTCCAATGCTGAGAATATATATAGATTTAGACATTCTTAAATTCCTGAACAAGCCGAAGGCGCAATCAAGAGCCCCAAACAAGACCTAGCTAAAATACCTTCCGATAGGTCCGCTTTTAAGCTTGCTTCTATAAATACTTTCATGATAATTTTTCGGATTAACTTTTCACAGTAGTACCTAGACATTCGAAATTTAAGCGTAGTAATCGACTGGCGTTGAAATCGCATTAATGTACAGTTGAAGTGGATAGATATAACCATAAATCCTATGCCAACCTGAATCATTGGAATCAGTTATTATATGAGTTTTCGAGAGAGTTTCTTTTCTCACCTGTGGAACTCCTTTTCGGCTCCATGCTTTCCAGCCAACATTAATCTTCACAAATAAAGATCAATGTTAATCGCTATCTGCTCTCCTGATTACTCTTTTCTGTTTCTACTCAGGAGTAACGTTTCCATTTGTAATTTCTTTCACACCCAATCTAGGTGGCTTTACTGCCTTGTATTGGGTGTAATCGATCAAAAACATGCATAAAATTTCTTATTCATACTACCCTCGCTTTACGAGTATAAGTTATCGGTGAAGGGAAGTTGTCGTATTACGATATGTCTAAAAGCACTCGATATCTATACATATTTATACGTCTAAAAAAATAAAATATGAGTTTACATTATACATATTAAGGAACTTTTAAAAATAATAATAATAATAATAATATATATATATATATATATATATATATATATATAAAGATATTTTTGTAGGTACAAAATTTTATAACAGAAATGAAGGTGTTAAGCTTAATATTACTAGACATATTAAAATGAAAAGCAAAGAATAAAAGGGAAGCAACCGGTTTCGCTCCCGCTCTTCAGGCTTCTACGGGAGATTTTAATGTAATTAAAAAACAGAATATGCAATGAAAATGAAATGAGTATGAGGAGGAAAAAAATACTCCTCATACTCATTTCATTTTCATTGCATATTCTGTTTTTTTAATGATATTAAAATCTCCCGTAGAAGCCTGAAGAGCGGGAGCGAAACCGGTTGCTTCCCTTTTTGTTCTTTGCTTTTCATTTTAATATGTCTAGTAATATTAAGCTTAACACCTTCATTTCTGATATCTATATATATATATATATATATATGGACGAGTCATTACCCAGAAAATGCTCTACAAAAAATCTTGTTTTTCGCTTAATTTAATAGTTGTCCCCACGTTGAAAGTCAAAGTCATAATATATTCATGACACGAATGAGTATTAAACGAACGAAAATATAATTGGCAGGATGCTTGAGGAGAGGGATCTGCATTGGTGTGAAAATAATTCATTAGGATTCTCTTCCCGGTAAAATGTTTTAGATAACATAAGAAGCGGAAGGAAGTAATATTATTTTAACTAAGAACCAAGCAGCTACAAGCGGCATTTCTGCTTGCATTATGAGAGCGTTTGCCAGTAATGAGAGAAAATTTCATATGAATATCCTTTGTGGTTTGGATAAGACAAAATATTATATATATATATATATATATATGTACGGGAGATTTTAATATCATTAAAAAACAGAATATGCAATGAAAATGAAATGAGTATGAGGAGTATTTTTTTCTCCTCATATATATATATATATATTTCCAAAAGAACCAACGTCTACTTGTTCCATAACGGTTGACTTTAAAAAGTGCAGAATAGGGCGTCTTAGAGCTAAAATTATATTAATAGTAATACTCGTTTTGAAAACCTCAGATAGCTCAACTTGCAGATATGTCAGGACAAATCAGTACCCGAGCAAAAAAAAAAATTCAAATAAAAAAGAAAGAACTAAAAACACCAGAACAAGACCAAACAAATCGCCAAGTGCTTTAAGTCCTTAGTTTAAAGCAAAAAAATCCAAACAAGTAGAAAGACTAAAACGTAGAGTTCTCAATACACTTAATAGAGCAATAAACTAGAATAAATCCTAAGGAGCCAGGCTAACCTATCTAGGTTTCACCTAAACGGACCTTAAGGGTAAACTGTCTGTTAAAGGGACCTATTTTGGACAACACTTTTTTAGAAGGATTCGTTGAAATGAAAATGAGCAAAAACGGTGTAAATGGTTGAATCCATAAAATTGTGTTCAAATTATTTAGATTTCGACGTTAAATGACCCATAGATGAGTTGATGTCCCGCTAAACAAAAAATACTTATGATACATTTTAGGAGTTGTTATTCAGGACCATAAGTTCGTCATAAAAAATTCTCCACCAAAACTTATTTATGCCTTAACTTAATAGTCTCGGCTTATGTAAATACTCGCCATATTTCAAACCCTGCAATTTTATTTTACGAAATATCTATGTAGAGAAATACCA
>OZ038484.1:98648679-98711179 GCA_964036315.1 Acanthosepion esculentum
TAAGAGACTGTATGAAATTTGTTGAAGTCGATATGTACTGAATTTCCAAATATGGCCAGTCTATTGTGTCCGTGTTCATAATATTTCTAAAGGTTCGTTTCTTGTTTCTGTTATAAGAGCTCCCATCACTTTTTAAATTTTCATGTACTAGAAGGCACGTATCACATTCGTGAAAAGTTGGGTATTTAACCTTTGACACACACACACACACACACATACACACAGACACACACACACACATACATATATATATATATACATACATATATATATATATATGTATATATAAATAAAAAGAAAGAACAGTAAGATATAAAATCCGGTGGTCTTTTCTGAAACATGGTTATCACTGTGTAGCGAAAAAAAACATATTTTAAATCAATTAATTTATAATATATATATATATATATATATATATATATATATATATATATATATATATATAGATAGATAGATAGATAGATAGATAGATAGATATAGCCATGACAAAGGATTTCGATTTCTTTTCCAAGAAGAGCGAAAATCAGGTCCAACTTGATCTCAGATCCATGAACGAGCGTTGGTAAGCTGACAAGTCCACTGAACTCCAAAAGGCTTCAGATAGAAAGGACTTAAATGGCCTTTGACACCGTGAATCGAGAGGCGCCTTGGCAAGTCTTGAGCGACTCGGCATCCCAGAAAACATGCTAAAGGTGATCATCTCCCTTCGTGAAGGAATGAAAGCTAATATCGAGTCTGATGTTGTGATGTCAGTATCATTTGATGTCACGAACGGTACCAACAAGCGTGTGTCATGGTCCCTGTAATTTTGCACTTTTCTTACGGGTGATGCTGATATATGCATTCGCAGAAAAGAAGAGCGGCGTCAGTTTCGATCCAGTGGTGAACTCTTCAATCAGCTGCGTTTCAAAGCCCACACCCACATTCGTACACACATTTACGTGATTTGTTGTTTGCTGCTGATGATGCTCTTCTTGCGGCATCCTTTGAAGAGGACCAACATCTACTAAATCGTTTGTCAGCTGCAGGTAAAGCTTTTGGTCTTACACTTAGCATAAATAAAACAGAAGTATTGCACCAGCCTTGACCTTCTCCGAAGCACTTCCGTGGTGTGAAACAAAAACCACCAGTCAAAAAATTTCTAGAGAGACCATTGAAAGTAGAAGACAAAACCCTGAACTACGTAAAGACTTTCAACTATCTTGGTCAAAGTCAACTACAGTGGATCTTTAGAGGATAAAATCATGCATCGGATTGCTAAGGCTACCAATTCTTTCGATAATCTTCGCCAACGCTTGTGGGATTAGCTGGGTATCCGACTGGACACGAAACTTTAGATTTATACAGCTGTTGTTCTTGCCATCTTTTTATACGTCTCAGTGTGGTGGACTTCATATAGGTACCATATACGCCAGCTGGATGTTTTCCATAAGAACTGACTGCGTGCCATCTGTGGAGTTAGTCTTCAAGATACGACATTCAATGTAGACCTATTTAACAGGTGTAATATTGGGGGAATCGAGACTTTCTTCACACAGTCTCAGTTGCGGTGGACTGGTCATGTTTTGTGAATGACTGATGACAGGATACCCAAGATCCTAATGTACAGTCAGTTAGACCAGGGCTACAGAAATTTAAGATGACCGTGGCTTAGATACAAAGACAAGCCGAAGAGCAATTAATCAGCTGTCAATATACCTAATGACATCCTAGAGAGCATAGA
Source organism: Acanthosepion esculentum (assembly GCA_964036315.1). Classification (NCBI taxonomy): domain Eukaryota; kingdom Metazoa; phylum Mollusca; class Cephalopoda; order Sepiida; family Sepiidae; genus Acanthosepion; species Acanthosepion esculentum. The sequence continues at coordinate 98,650,403 of OZ038484.1, forward strand.
CTTGGCGGCGGTAGAGTGGAGATCAACGTGTTTTAGTGAACTCAGAGTTTTTTTTTAATCCGCTAGTCTGAATCGTCTTCAAGAATCGAGACCAAGATCTAAAAGTTCAGCCAATCTAACAGTAACGACATACCACAATCCTCACTCTTGCTCTATATGCAGCCTCGTTTTCAAATCATTTGCGGGTCTTGTGCCACTTAAGATTATCACACGAAATTCATAACTGAACCAATTGGTTTCAGTCCTGACGATTGCGTTTAGCATGAAAGAGACTGTCGCCTTCAATGTACACTTTCATATTTGACATTTTAACCCATAACTTCAAATCTATATTTTATCATATATATATATATATATATATATATATATATATATATATATATATATATATAGATATATATATATATATATATATATATATATATATATATATATATATATATATATGACAGAAACACACGAAAATGAAAATAGACCTAAGAACACACAGGGGTCACTAAAACATTAAAAGATAAGATACCGACAACTAATTCATCACTTCTCAAACCTACCTTAATTTTTTTATGACCCTTCGCTCAGAACTCTTCACTGCCATTTCAAGAAAGACATTCGGATTACTAACAAAAAAACAGAGAATGTCTCATATCGAGAATATTTAACATTGAAAAACAAAAAGGAAAAAAAAAATTAATTATTTTTAATAATATGTGGAAATCTCCACCCTTTACCTGAAGACGGTCGCGAGACCAGAAGCACGTGTTGTAAAATTATGAAAAATAAAGGATAATATTTAAAAAAATAATCCACATTACAACCAAAAATATTTGCGGTATCTCTCTTCTTTTTAATATATATATATATATATATATATATATATATATATATATATATATATAATGACATCCGCATATAGGTCTGTTTCGCTGTATGACAGCGCATCAGTGCCAATAGACATCCGATTGCTTCATGACAGGATTGAAACCCGGTCGATTTCCCATCAGTAAGAGTATGAATAAAAGGTTTGTCACTTAGATAACTGACATGACAGGTTATGGCCGACTCATTTTGCTTTCCAAGAACCCACAACCATTCCTGCAGCTAGAAAACCCCTATAATAGTAACCTGCTCAGAGACGTTTGTGTTTATTTAACAAATTGTGATTTATCTGAAACTAAACTGAGCAGAATTTAGTAATAATAATCTCTCATGTCATCGTACTCTCGGTCACGATGACTTGTGACGTGGAGCTCGCACAACAATTGACGGCCGGAAAATGGTTCTCACTCCCCAATTTTTCGTCAGAGGCGCGTGAATTAGTTTTCAAGCAAAACTTGCGTCAAACCGTGATTTATGGTGAGATCCGAGCCCGGGTCTCGTGGACGTAAATCGATCGTTCCAACCTTTCGTCCCAGCGTGGAGGACATTTGGAAAGTGCAAGATCAGTGAATGAAATTGGGCAGACGGAACTGTTCGAAAGCCTATGAAGATAGAATGTGTATATATATATCTATCTATCTATCTATCTATCTATATATATATATATATATATATATATATATATATATATATATATATATATATATATATGTATATATATATATATATGTATATATATATATATAACATAAAAACACACATATATGAATACAGACACACACACACACGCATATATATATATATATATATATATATATATATATATATATATATATATATATATATATATATATATATATATATATATATATATGTACATATATATATATTTATATAATTTATATTTATTTGATGTTTCATGAGAAATAACATAATTGGTGTTAGTGTGACATCTCACGATATCCAGTATTTCCAGGAGGTAGCAAAAATTCAAGATGTCTGAACTTATATTATCATATGATTAATTGATCCTTGAATAATCACGCAACGTAAAATATCTTTCCAGTCGAATGTTTTAGGTTTCCTAATGTTTACGGTCTCCGCAAATTTTCTTAACATTTTTTTGTCCCAAACTTAATTTTTCCAATGAGTATTGCAGAGATTTTCATTTAAATTTTATTTCGTATTTATTCAGTAATATTTATTGCGATAAGAAATTGATGAGTAAAGAAATTATTTTGAAAAATAGTTCATATATTTATATATATATATATATATATATATATATATATTAAAATAATAAGAAAGAACGGTAAGATTTACAATCTTATGTTCTTAGTAATTATTTTTATTTAAAAAAAAACCGTGCTGGATAAAAAAACAGTAAAGTTTAATATTATAATTGTTTGTTATTTTAAAAATATGGTTCCAGCGCTACACAGGAAATACCATATATATATATATATATATATATATATATATATATATATATATATATATATATATATATATATATATATATATATATATATATACATATATATATATATATATATATATATATATAAATATATATATATATATATATATATATATATATATATGTAATGAGAACGAGAATAATATATAAATTCTAATGTTCACGGCATTAATTCAAAAGAGGGCTCAATACCGATAGTAGAGCAACAATTATTTATTATATTGTTCATAACTGTTTTCCTTCTCACTATCTTTGTAGAGATAAAATTGTCGAAATGAAAAAAATATCATATATATATATATATATATATATATATATATATATATATATATATATATATGATATTTTTTTCATATCATATATTATATATATATATATATATATATATATATATATATATATATATATATATGCGGTCTGACGATTGTGTCTAGCATGAAACAGCCCGTTGCCTCTGAGTGTTGACATCAATGTTCACTTTTATATTTATATTTACATACGCTCTGATATTGAAAACTATATCCCATAAATATAGCACACCATAAAACTATAATTCTTCATATATATATATATATATATATATATATATATATATATATATATATATATATATATGCGTGTGTGTGTGTGCGTGTGTATATATATATATATATATATATATATATATATATATATATATATATATATATATATATATATATATATATATATATATATATATATAATTCATATCTTCAATACGCTACGTATTATTGAAGTTAACCACACCAGTATTTTCACGTCGCTACGCATTATAAAAAATGTGACTAAATTTCTAAGCGTAAGATTTATTACACAGTACTCCAGTATAATAACACACACGTTGCGGGTCAGTGGGTGCAATATATAGCCCTGAGTGCATTTGATCTTCGTTGAATAAGTCTAAGCTCTTTGCAATGAACTTTGCCTCTACCTGGCCTCCCCACTCTCACATAGTAAAAAATAAAATTGTATTTTCACTATCTCGGGACTAATCTCCAGACTAATCGAAGACCTTCACTAGTGATTCGGATAAAGGTCTAGTGATCATTCTTCAGAACATTAGCCCATAATCATCTCCAATCTTGGCAAAGTTAGTTAACGGCTGTCTGAAGGAGTAGTTTTTTCCAAAATCTGTCAGCTGTATTTCTTGTTTTCAAAAATAAAGACGAATTTTCGCTTCGGTCGCAACACTGATCCACCAGTCGACATCTATGATGTGTGTAAATACTCTCCAAATGTTTTAGATATCCAAGAGCTCTCGCATATCCCATTAGCCATTATAAAGTAGGATTTTTTTCTTAACTAGATATGTAGATTTTTATATACGCTTATTTATTGTCATGGGATGTCTATTTTTTTCCTTTCCAAACATGGTCAGAACTGTGTATTCGCATTCATACTTCATATTATTAAATGTTGTCTGTTATTATTATCATTATTAAAAATAATAATAATGACAACGCATTAATTACTTTTAACTATATTTTGCATGTGGATGAGGCTATTATAATCATGTTGTTAACGGTGTTTGGGAGGTGTCCGTGTGTGTTTAAACTGAAACTAAATTAGGTATGATGTGAGAGGTAACATAGCTCTTATTGAAAAACCTATAGTGGTATGTCGTATAGAATTATTCACGAATGTCGTTTGATATATATATATATATATATATATATATATATATATATATATATATATATATATATATATATATATATATATATGAAGAAATATAGTCTTAAAGTGTGCTATATTTATGGGATAAAGTGCTCAATATCAGAGATAGAGCGTGTGTAAATATAAAAGTGGACATGGAAGTCAGCACTTAGAGGCGACAGTCTGTTTCATGCTAGTGCAATCGTCTGACGATTGCACTAGCATGAAACAGACTGTCGCCTCTAAGTGCTGACTTCCATGTCCACTTTTATATATATATATATATATATATATATGAAGATGAGATTTATGGCCTGACCATTGCGTCTCGTATGAAACAGAGTGTCGCCTCTAAGTATAGACTTCAATGTTGAATTATATATATATATATATATATATATATATATATATATATATATATATATATATATATATATATATATATATATATATATATATATATATGAAAAATAAATGACAATAAGAAAACAGTAACTGCTGACGCGTTTCGTCCAATATATGTGTGTGTGTGTTAAGATATTTGTATGTTTATACATTCTTTTTATAGATATAAATATTTAATTGAATGCTCCGTTTTATAATAAACAGTATTAATAACATTTACCGGACTGAATGCCCGAGAAATTTTCAGAGAAAATATTCGTCCTCCGACAGGAATCGAACCTGTATCCTGTAGGAAACCGTCATTTAACCTGACGTGCCTTAACCGATCGAGCCACGGAGGCTCGTTCGATTAGCAATATTGATTTCACTGCTTTTAAACTTCAATCGTCCATGAATCTTTCACGTACATTCATATCTGCTCAAAGCGTATCCAAAATGTAAACAAATAACGTCACACATTATGAAATGGACAAAGTCCGACAATTATATTAGAACCTTTTTATGTTTTTAGATTCTTTTTATAGACACAAATATTTAAGTAAATGCTTTGTTTTATAATAAACAGTAATAAACAACATTTATCGGATTGAATATCCGAGAAATTTTCATAGAAGATATTCGTCCTCCGAATAAAAAGAATGTATAATCATAAAAATGAATATATAAGCAAGTCCGGCTAAATGACGTTTCCGTATAGTATACAGGTTCGAAAATATGAAAATTTCGCGGGCATTCAGGCCGGTAAATGTTATTAATACTGTTTATTATAAAACAAAGCAGTTCCTTATATATTTAAATATAAAACGAATGTATAAACATGAAAATGTCTTAAAATAATTGTCGGACTTGGCCCATTTCATAATATATATATATATATATATATATATATATGTAGTGCAGGTAATCGATCTGTATATAATTAAAACTGATCCACCGACAGCTCTATGTTTTTATTTTAACAGAGTACATGTATTTTTTACGGAAAAAAAAACAAAATTACCTCAACATAGAGGTTTTATTTCAAGCCGTTCTGTACGCGGCTATCATCAGCCCCAACGTTTCTCTCTCGGAGCAGTGTTTCAAATTGTTTCAATGTCACTCCTCCTCTGGTGGACGCCTTGTTAATGAGAATGGGTTTGTGTTAGCGATTGCTGTGTGCATAAGATATCTTATCCCTAGGGAAACGATCTGGGGGTGGAGTTTATTTATGGCCAAAATCTTTGTTGTTTGCAGTTTAATATCAGTTCCTCCTAGGTGACGTTTCTTAAACAGGCACCGAGTATGTTTTTCTGGGATTCACATTAAATAATCTTTGTACTATAATTGTCCAACATTATTAATAGTTGATGGGGTATTTAAACTTAAACCCGTTAAATTAGTTGAGTTATATATTTATGGATTGTGGGTAATACCCGAGCAATGGAATAAATCATACTTGTATGCGTACATATCTTCATACATACATATATATACATTTACATGTCCATACATATATGCCACTATACATTTACATACACCACCACATATATGCACATCTATTCTTATGTAATTTGGAATTTATTTCTGTGTCTACATTTCGTGATTAGTTCTCTTCATTGATTTAATAGTTTGCATTGATCTTTATATTTTATTATCCTGATTTTGATTCTTTTAAACATGGCTTTCTCCTATCCCTAAAACTATTAAGGGTCTTCGCAATACCTAGAATGTTCCAATTTATTTCAGGATTCAAACCCTTTTCTTTCAATTCCCAACATTTCTTCGAAAGAGATGTTTGGTGTTTCAATTTTGCATTGGTGAATAAAAGCCTATTCACATTTAAAATCTCCTACAGAAATGATGATGTAAATATTATTTTCTTTAGGGGTAATTGCTGCCTAGTATACTACCTTAGTGGATCTGCACTTGCCTTCTACTGAGCAGTTTTCTTTAATTCTACAATTACAGGGGGGTTCCCTGTTAGATTTTTTTTTTTTTTCCCATGGAATTTACTTAAAATGTAATTGTTATGAGAATTAATAATTTGTGCATATTATCTGCGCAGGAGTAGCTAATTATATTTTAACTGATTTCCTGTTGAATATATTATTTAGTGATTTTTTTTGCTAAAGTGTTTAGTAGTGCTAAGTACGATTAACGCATATGTCAGTGTGTGAGATCAAAATATAGGTTTAATGCATTTTGTATGTATGAGAAAATGTTGTCAATATGAAAGAGAATGGTTATGTAAATACAAGGTAACCAAACATGTTCTGTCCGTTTTTAAGGAAAAAAAGAAAACGCTTCACAGTATGTGTAACTTATATTTAGTCTTCGAAGTAATCGCCATCGGCATCCAGCACATTCTGCCAACGTGTCTCCAGCTGTTCAATGCCCTTGCGGTAGAACTCTGGGGGTTTTGACGCAAAGAAGTCCGTGAGGGCTTTGCGCAAGTCTGCTTCATTGGTGAAGGATTTCCCACGAAGATGATTATCCAGGGAGTGGAAGAGGTGGTAATCGGATAGGGCAAGGTCAGGTGAATAAGGTGGATGGTACAAAGTCTCCCACCCAAGTTGCTGTATGATATCCCTGACCACTCGCGCGACATGCGTCCTGGCGTTGTCATGGAGGAAAAGCACACCTTTGCGATTCACCAGTGCTGGCTCTTTCTGGCGCAATGCCTGTTGCAAACGTTTCAATTGCTGCGAGTATAGGTCTCCAGTGACCGTTTGGCCCGTTGGTAACAGTTCATAATGAACCACTTGACGACCTGTCCACCAGACACAAAGCATAATCTTGCGTGGGTGCATAGGCGGTCTTACGGTGTGAGGGACAGCATCCTGAGGAGATAATTAATGTCTGGAATGCTTGGGAGTTTCGTACAGAACCCACTTCTCATCACTGGTAAGCACTCGATAGAATAAGGATGCGGTACGGTGGCGAGAAAGCAGCAATACGCACGTTGCCACTCGTTGTCCCTTGTGGACATCCAACAGCGTTTGAGCAACCCACTTGCTCAGTTTGTATGTCTTACCTAGGCGGTGCAGGTGACGTCTAACTGTTTCATCGGAAACGTTGAACTGTCTTGCAAGTTCACCACACGTTAGACTACTGTCCTCTTCAATGGCCGCCTTCTGGACTCCGTCATTCAAGACCTGTGGTCGTCCACTGCAAGGCTCATCATTGAGAGACAAATCTCCCGACTTGAATTTTCGAAACCAACGCCTTGCAGTACGTTGATCCACAGCACTATCCGCAAACTCTTGACATATGCGGCGACTTGGTGCAGCTGCTGATAAGCCCACTTTGCAGTCGTAAAGCAAACAGCCCCGAAGGAGATCTCTAGACATTTCCATCCTTCTCACAGCTGTCCGGCTTATAACTGATGGCTGGGCACGTTGCGGGTGTATTTTTAGAACGTCTGATGTTCCTACTTCCGGCTGTCCGAATCTGAAAACAATTGCTACACACATTTCGTATATATCTCAACTTCATTCAATGACTAATCAAAAAAAGGAACAGAACTTTTTTGGTTACCTTGTATAAAAGTGTACATCGAGCACCAGCAGCCTGCATCATACTTGAAAGCAATTTTGATGTCATCCATACATAATAAATTGTATGAAAATACATATTATATTATCCTTATTTTTCCTTTTTTAAGGTATTTATCTGTTGTTTTATATTTATTTACAAATCAGTTGTTGCCATTCGACTGCGTTAGCATTCTATCTTGCTCCCAGTCTTTATGTCATGTAATTGGCTGATTTCAATTTCGAAAGAAATATAGATAACATATTCAACTGCATGAATTTAACACAAATTTTTTTTTTGGCACGCATCTATTAAAGGTATTAGCATCAGAAGCCTGCTAACGTTGGTAGTACAGGATCACAGATCGTAGTTTCTTTTTTCTGTAAAAGAGGATTGCTTCTTTTTAAGCTCGTACACGTATCAAAATCGTAATGTAGACTTAGCTTTGAGCCGAATGAATTCTTAGAAAATTTCAAATCAGTAAACCTGATGACATACATATCCTTCATTGCAAAATTTCTGCCATACATACCAGGATAACTTGTAATATTTTAGAGGGGACTCATTAAAAAAAAAGTTACACCATTGAATTAAAAAGTAGGATGCAACCAATAATCCAGAGTCTGAGAGTTCGTTAAAGAAAATTTAAGGATTTATCGTTTAATCACTATCTTTGATTTCAATGTATTTTTTCGATCGAAAAAATTTGAATATAATTAACGAGAGAATTCTTTCCGATAGAGAAGATGGATGCTTCCATTTTATGTGGAAAAAAACTGATCTTTTTTCTAACCTATGCTACGGAATATTATTTCATATATATATATATATATATATATATATATATATATATATATATATATATATATTATTACAATGAATCAAGTTTAAAAAAAATTTGAATAATATTTCATTAAACAATTTTCTATTTATCTACAGCAGTGAACACCAATGTTCTATTTGAATAACACACACAAAGACACACACATATGTGTGCGTGTGTCTTCAAAGATTCACTTATCCCTAAAAATGTAAATGTTTCCCTTTGTCATAAATACATTATTTTATTAATATAATATATATTAATCATGTCAATAATGTGGAAACTATAAAGGGGGATAATAGATTTTGGAATAGTCAGAATTTGTCCTGGACGAAAACAATTTAGCAGATTTACTGAAAATCCTGCGTGATAATAACTTTTACCGCCAAAACCTGCAAGAGGTGTGCATAATGGAGGTTCCTGATATTCAATATAGCTTCCTAATTCTCGCAAAGTCCTTACTCGAATTCCGGCCGTCTCAATCGTCTTTTTTCATTTGATTTCATTACCTGTTTGTTTAACATCTGCCTTTTGTTATTCTTGTGGAATGTCTTCCATGTCTTGGATAACTTAAAGAAGAATTCGTTGCCAAATTTGACGTAGAAAAAGGATTTCTTCCGCTAAGCCCGTTGAATAATACACGAAAGCCTTATTAAACATAAATATATTTCCAGTAGAAAAAAAAACATTTATCATTCAAGCAATATCCAATGCGTGTCCGTTGAGAATACGTCTATCACACAATAAACTACCTCATTCAGTGAGGTCTGATTAATGTGAATGACGTCTTTGGACGACTAGAACGATCTAGTCGACTGAAGTTAGGTAGAGTGTGAAACTTTAGATTAGACTCGAGCTGCCCTTTGACGCTGTGAACTTTTTTTTCGCTCTTGAAGGTACTCTGGCCGCTGACCACTTTAATTTACAGGGCGGGTAAGTGATTGACTTTTGGTCTACCTTTTTTACTTTGCTTCAGAATTTTTCTTGTCTAAGATATTATGTTGTTTATCAATTTTGCTATTGTTCGCACATCGTTTTTTCTTTAATATATATATATATATATATATATATATATATATATTACCAAAACAAAATAATTTCTATGTCTGAAGATGACTGAATAAACAGTCGAAAGTCCTTGCATATTAAAAAAGATAATTTTAAAAACAAAAACAAGGCTCATAACATTCATTAAGTGATTAGTAGGTTATTGCATCTTTAAAATTTTGTTAGCAAAGGAATTTCGCCATTTTATATCATTAACTTTACGAATTTACTGTCTGTATGAATGATTGTAATATAAATTTAACTGTACCAAACATTTTACACACACACACACACACACACATACATACATATATATATATATATATATATATATATATACACATATATATATATATATATATATATATATATATATATATATATATATATATATATATATATATATATATATATATATAGATATATATATAGATATATATATAGATATATATATATATATATATATAGTAAATGTAACAAATCCGCTGGTAAATAAAACAAGTGTATTCTGGTAATATAACATATTAAAACTGATCCACAAGAAGAGATCAATGTATTTGTTATTAGAGAGCAAATAATTAAAGAACAATAAAATACAAAATCACCTCATATGGGTAATAAGCTTATTTTTGCAGGCAAATATATAGGTCCTCTCGTCTGTTTTATCAACTCGGGTATAGACTGAATTCGTGTCGGAAATAGAATTTAACTGTGAATTCTATATAAAAAATATATATAAAAAAATGCTCGTTTGAAAAAATAATATAGAATATATCCATTTCACTCTTTCAGTCAGACGAAATGGACGAGACAGCGTTCAGGGGAGGGTGGAATGTGTTTGTCATGAAGGGAAGAAATTTTATAAAACAAATCCCGGATATTAACCATATGGCATTAATTTGGGGTTATATGAAGAATGAAATATTATTTCTGAAATTAAAGGAGTTATAAAAAGCGGATTAAAATTAATTTTAAAATATATAGATAAAGTGATGTAAGGCATTAAAAGAGAGATATCTTAGAGCCTGGGAAAAGTTATAAATGCACAGAGTGCAACGAGTGAATGTAGAAATTGGAATTAGTTATACATTCGGCGTTTTAAGAATTAGAGGGAATAAATATGAAAATATAGTAACTAATTAAATAAAACCTATATTATGGAAATTTGAATTTGTTTTTATGTTGACATTTTAACACTAATTCATTCCTGTGATTTAATAGATGTCTTCGATTATTGTATTTTATTATGCTTTTTTTTCTTTTAAAGTAAGACCTATCTCTAAGACTATTAGGAGTACGTGCGTAAGTTACAATCTTCCAAACTATCTGTGCGATCAAATCTTTCTCCTTCAATTCCAAAAATTTCTTTGAAAGAACTGATATTTCTCTCGCTCTCTCGCTATATATATATATATATATATATATATATATATATATATATATATATATATATATATATATATATATATATATATATATATATATATATATATATATATATATATATATATATATATATGTTGGCTCTCTCGTATTACAATGGCGTTATTTTTGCATTGATTCCCGTATAATTCATGTTATCTATTAAAGTTTATCTCATGATAATATTATTTGAGCTGAATGCGATATGTTAATATATCTTATTTAATGTTGGTTGCTTTACTTTAATTACAATAGCATCCAGGATTTTAAGTCACTCATCTTTTAAGTCTCTTCGACTTGAATTCGATATAATATTTTTCTCTTATCTATGATGACGATACACACAGAAATAAAACCCCATCCACTGACGTTTTATTACTTAACCAATCACGCGAAAAGAGAGTGTATGCGTAAGAATGCATTTGTAAGGCCCAGGGAGACCTACATATGTGTGTGTATTCATTCAACCACACGCATATGGACACACACACACACACCCAACCACAGAAATGTATTACAATAATGTTCAACATGTCCAAGTCTCAAGAACTCTCAAGGTAGAGTGTTATAGAGAAAGAGAAGTTTATGGAAATATGTGGGGAAGATAACTTTTGATATTAGAGTTGAACAGGTTAACATTTCAGTTATTAGGGAAGCATCCACGGTTCCAAATATATATCATTTCTTAATAAGCATAATCCATGTTTTTTTAAGAAATTTCCTCTTCCATTAGAGGTCAGGATAACTTCGAAATATTCATTTGTAATTATTTTATTCTGATAGGGATTAATTACGAGTCATAGTTTAGTGCCATGACAAACGCTACTGGATAAAAATCAGCTAAAGAATCATTATACCTTAATGAAAACATGCTCCAAACGCAATGAAAACATAGTTTTATAATCAAAATCATGAAGTCATTATAAGGAGGAAGGATCAAAGAATTCTTTGATTATTGAATTAAGGTTTTCACTCCTTTTTAGCGCATTCATTTGTTTGTTTTTTTCTTGCGTCAGTGGCTGTACGAACGTTTAGCATAGCAAATTCCTTGCCTCTTTTTTCGCGGTGACAGACCGATTAATTTGGAAATTGCAAAAATTCAATAATTGTCGAGTTTTATTGAATTTTCTATGATTTATTCAACAAATGAATGAAATTATTTTTGAATTTTTTTATTTTAGAAAATCTTGATAAAAATATTTTTTATTGTACATGTGTTTCTGCCCATTACTTAATTTTATGAAAAAATTAGAAATTCAACGAAATAATGTTTAGTGACTATATTAGTTAAAAGCAGAATACTTTGAAGAACTTAAATCACTGATTTTTTTATTTTTTTTTTATTTTGCAAAATCGGACACGGTCTTACTGAAAAGCCGTTCTGAACCGAAAAATAAAGAACGCAAGAAAACAATGACATTCTTTGATATGAGAAGACTTTAATTGCTTTTATGAATAATATATATTAAGGACAATATCGTCTGAAGAAAAAATGTCAAAAAGGAATGTTTACAAAATTTGCTGTCATATTTTTTACAATTTTAAATTTGATAATATATAAAGTTTTTAAATGTTTAAAATTCCTTTCCGTTTGATAATTCTTAGGAAATGTTGTAATTAGGTTAAACTATATTTCCTAATCATATATTGTAAAGCTTATTAAAATCTGACGAACTCGTATATTTTTAAAAGAAGGTCGATTTGTTTATGTATGTGTGAATACGTGCAGAATTTCTGAAGTATGGATGTATAAACCGATAAAACTAACATTAAAATTTCACGTATTTTAATGCTTGTACACCTGCAAGACAAAGAAAAAATCATCGCCCTTCCACCATACTTAAAAATGAACACGTTCGGCTCTACATCGACTGTCAATAAATCGATTATCATGTCAGCAAACAAGATACTGGAGTTACGAAATGTTTGTATACAAGAGTTTATGCTATAAGTAATATTTGTTTCGAATCTGATTAATTTACCTGAAAATTTGCTAATTTCCTTCAGATAATGTTTCGGAAATATATATTTTATTTTTGCAGGATTCTTAAATCTGAGGATTAACTTTTGTTTACAAATCTGTCAAATATGGCCGTTTTGATGGATTTAATGACATAACTTCCATAGTGTATTTTGCTTGCTGGAAAGAGTAAATTTTAAAACCTTTATCTTTCAATTAAAGCTAAAATGAAAGCCTCCAGAAAGCTTTTCCATTTTTAAAAAAATATTTAAAACTTACGTTTATTGAATTAGTTCAGGTATCTACATTACTTCATAAGGCTAGCACACAGCAAATAGAATTACAAAAAATGCCTGCCGTAATTAACTGACTCATCCAAAATAAGTATAAGCGTTTTAATAAATTTTCTTCTTTCATTAAAAATAATTGTTAAAAAATAAAACAATATACTGAACAGAATTTAACGCTTTGTTTACATGAATACACAACAAATACACATCCAAATGCACACACATTTTAAACACCCCATATATATATATATATATATATATATATATATATATATATATATATATATATATATATATATATATATATAGGCAGCAATCGCTTTTTTATACATGTTTAATTAAGGAGAACTCAGAAGTGACTGTGATTAAGCATTTCATTTACTATTTTTTTGTTCGTACAAGTTTTTTTTCCTTTGTAGATACAAAGTGTGTAAAAACAGTTCACAAGTTCTACATTTCTGAGCGCTTTAGGCTATACTTGTAATCATCGTCAAGGATGATTTTATTCTGCTTTTAACTTAATGTAAATGTTGTGTTATGTATATCTAGAATTATAGAGATTTTATTTTCCAAACACGGTCAGCACATTGCGGCCGTGTTCTTATTTAATGTTATCGCGTGTTGGCTTTTTCATTTTCATTATTAGGACTTCCAACATTTTAAACATTTTTGCTTGTGTATGAGATTATTAGTCTTGTATTTTCTACTAGTATGTTTTGGATGGAATCTGGTAGGTTTTTGTGTGGGTTTAAATGAGTTCTACTGTTGCTATGTTCAAATAGTTGTAATGTGTATCGTCTGGATTGGCATGTAGTAGTGTGACCAATGTAATTATTTCTGGTTTCTCTTCCTTAGGGGGCATTAGAATTCGGAAATAATGTTGGTTCTTTGTAGATTTTGAGGTGTGTTGTTATTTTGATGATAAGTGTAGCGTTTTTTAATAGATAATTAAATTTTATTGTTCGTGTCAACTGAGGTAGTAGATTTTTATGATATTTCTAAGTGAAGATTCATCTTGATTATAGTTGACTTGTATTTGGCTTTTGTATAAGATGTTTATATTATTATCTTGCCTGTGTGTTCAGTATCGTTTTTAGTTACTTTGGGAAGAACTAGTCTAATCTGGTGGTCAATAAGGTACTGTATTCGACGAGGACATCTAAGAATGGGAGTTTATTCTTTTGACACAGTTCGTAGGTAAAGTTAAGTACCGATTCTTTTCTAAAGTGTGGTTTTGAGATCCTGTATTTCTGGTTAGCTTGTCGCTAAAATAAAAATATCATCTACGTAGCGAACATATATTTTAGGTTTAGTGACCTGTTTAAATATATTTTTTACGTGTAGTAATTAGAGAAGCTAATTAACGCCATTAGTTTTGGTGTAGATGTTGGAATTATAGTCATAGAAGGGGATTTTTGTTGTGCATGCATGTAATAATTTTTTGAGGATATTTGGTTTGATGGATGGTAGGGGAAAGGGATTATTTGTGTACACGGAATTAAGGATTATGATAATAGTTTGATCAAAGGGGACGTTTGTGAATAAATTTTCAATGACGAGTGACGCTAATATACATTGGATTGGTTTTATACTTATTATAATTTGAGGGAATTTGGTTGTTGTAATGTAGTAATTGGTGTGTAGGCATGTGATAATGATGGCATGAAAATCTAGCTCGTAGATAGGTGCTGGGCTATGGTAAATGATTGGTCATCGCGGGTATCTGCTCTTGTGTAATTTTATAGTTCCGGAGAATTAAACTTCTTGGTAGTCTCTGGTGATTTTTTGAATTTGAAAGAACCAACATCGGCGTTATTCGATCTTATCAGTTTGTTGACAGACATTTTTAGGGTCTCCGTGCGATTTCTGTTTAATTTGGTGAATTTATATTTGGTGAATTTTGAATTTAGCTCGATGATTCATTATGTTTTGTAAATTTTTATGGAAATCCACTTTATCTGAAATTATATATATATATATATATATATATATATATATATATATATATATATATGTATATATATTTATCGGCTTCATATATATATATATATATATACATATATATATAAATATAAAATTGAACATAGAAGTCAACACTTAGAGGCGACAGTCTGTTTCCTGCTAGTGCAATCGTCAGGCAACTACACACGCTCTATCTCTGATATTGAGCACTTTATCCCATAAATATAGCACACTTTAAGACTATATTTCTTCTTTATATATATATATATATATATATATATATATATATATATATATGTATGTATGTATATATATATATATATATATATATATATGTATCTTTTGATTGGCTTTATCCCAAATTTTATATATATATATACATATATATATATATATATATATATATATATATATATATATATATATATATATATATGTTTGGCAAGACATGCGAATGCTTCAAGCTGGGATCTAAACCCGACTGATTCAGCAACAGTCGGAGATTTCTCTCTAAGCGTTCAGGGCACGGTTGAAAGAAAGTCAAATTTTTACATACTTATTCTGTGAATAAACACGCCAATGACTGACAGTGCTCAATCCGGGAAGAGCTTTTACTATTAATATTATTGGTCATTGTTTGCAAATTTGCACTAAACTCACAAGAGTGCACAGCGAATTTAAGTTTTTCAGGTGCGTATAATTCTATACATTTTGGGTTAAATGTGCCCTGTTTGACGCATAGAGCGTATGTGAACAATCAGGTTAGCACCAAGGGGAAACAGTCTGTTTCGTGTTGACCCTAGTGCTGACTTTTATGTTTACATACGCTCTATCCCTGATGAAACAAGCTGTCGCCGCTTGGTTTAAACCCGGAATTTCATGCGCAGCTCGGAATTTTATGCACAACGCAATCTTCAGATACTGAAGCACTCTTCTATTGAAGCTATTTTATATTAAACGAACAGTATTTTATTAAGAGCAACACTTAACATGCGTCATCATATATATATATATATATATATATATATATATATATATATATATAGAGAGAGAGAGAGAGAGAGAGAGAGAGAGGTAGAGAGAGAGAGTTCAGACCAAATTATATCATTTCGCACTCAGTAACAAGAATATTCCTCGTGCAAAACATCTCAAATTTTAACAGAATATGTAGACACACCTCTAAACAAATTCTTGAGTATTTCTTTTCTAGCGTAACGAAGCCATTTACTGAAAAGCTATCTTGCATATCTTGCAGAATTTCTTTGAGCTTTAACCTGCAGCTTGTAGGGTGTCCTTCCCAGGCATTTCCTTGCCACACAGCAAATTGTCGTTGTAAGAATCTTTGTTTCCAGACATGACTTTTTTCATGGACTTACTGGGGTTTCGTAAAAATGATTCCCGGACCCTGTCGACCATGTCACCTGACACTGGGGGTAATCCAGACCCCTTTTCCCTGCTCAGGAAACCTGCCTCTTTTAACTTTTGGCCCTATGTCCAAATCTGCATTGCATTTGGTGCCTTTTTTATCGAATTCTCTCAAAGATATACCCTGGATTTTTGTCCAATCGAGTTCGAGCATTTATTTTCCAGTTAATGGCATTTCTATACCTGACCAACGATAAAAGGTAATTAGGTAAAAGATAAAAGATTAAACATGATTTTGAGTTGTTTCTAAAATTTTCTCGAACATTCGGCAAATTATTATGTTACGAAATTATATCAATTTTACAGAAACACCTTGTGTTTGAAATAACTCAGAAGGCTCTCTCTCTCTATTTATAGTTTTTAATCACCTATAATTTTTGGCACATCCAAATCAATTTTTTCGAGTAATTCAGTCGTTATCAAAAAAATGAACATTGTCATTATGGCAGATAATTTTTACGCAAGAATCTAACTTGCATCTTTATAAGTCCAAAACCCAAAGCCTCTGTAAAGTTACCTCTCCTGATCTGATATTGTTTTCCCACCGCCATAAATTAGCTTTCTAATGTCTTTTATCTAAATAGTTTCATTGGAATTGTTTGGATGTGTTTTACTCTTCCGTACCTCGGTAGTTCTATACTGACAGCTTGACATCATCCTTTTACTGTTAAATTATCTAGATTTAACCGTAGTTCCTATTCAGATATTTCCTTCCTTAGCACTCTCATTAACTACTTGCGTCTTAGGGGATTTATCGTTTTCCTTGGGGAGAAAAGATTATATAAATGCTTTATTAAGTATGTGGATTACATCTCCTAGAAAGAGATAGCAGACATTTTTGTGTTGGGTAAGTAATGAGGAAAGAAGCTGAGGAAAACTGGAGACTCACAGGGATATGTTAGACGGGAGAGACTGGAGAATGTCTACATAAATTGTTTGCATAACTGGATTTTAGAACAATTAACGCAAACGCAAAATGGAAAAATAAATGAAACAGGATTAACTTCCACCAACAAAAAACAGGATGATGTGGAGAACAATGTTCTTGTGGCGAAACTAGAGAGAGTGTAAGTGAGTAGGGTTAATGGATAAAGAGAAACGTGCCGAAAAATGCCAAATACATATTTTGGAGATTAACAATGTATTTGGCTCTGAAAACTATAAATTTTAAACTATAAAATCTGCAATATTATTGGTCCTGACTTGACATCTCGCCTTCACTTACTTTCCCACCGCATTAATATACCTTTTCTGTAGATTTTCTATAACAAATTTCATGGTAATTGTTCTGATAACCTTTCCTCGGTGGTAACTAGACTTTATTTTAAGCGCAGTACTAGATTGGCGCCATCACATCATTTTACAGTTGACATGGCTAGATGTAACCGCAAGTTCTTTGCTAACAGTTTCTTCTTATTTCCTAATTAAATTTACTCTTCAAAATTTTAAATGTCAATCGCGATAATCTCTCTTCTTTTCTCCCTTCTTAATAGTGATTTGTATTTTTAATTTTGGATATATCTCTAACGCCCAGTAATTTCTTCAGTCTTAGTGGCTTTATTGCCTTGCTAAAAAATTGACGAAACTAGTTTTGTTTGAGTAGACATCGTGACAGAAACTTTATAGTACCCGAGAAGATGCAGTCGATACAATTATAGTAATTCAAATGGAATATACAGTTTATTATTTTAAGGCGAAACTTCAGACTATATAATTCCATCATGAAACAACCTTTTTGAATTTATTTCCCAGTTATAAGCACTTGTTTCTGATGGAACTATAAAATCTAGACTCTTAAACCCCTGGCAGTTACTCAGCAGTAGACGAACAAAACGTTCGATCTTTAAACCCAACGAGTTGTAAATTCCATATAGATTGACAGAGGCGATTCATAAACTCATGCTGTGTTTTGTTAAACGCCTTCAGACGACAAACAAAATTCTTGCGACAAATCCAGTCGTAAATAAATACGATCTTGTATTCCTCGTACTAAAATGGTTTTATTACGAAGGATATAAATCTTTATTTACGATGCAGTTCAAAAGATATCTTGATTTGATAACACCGTATTTTACGATCTTTCATTGACGCCTTTGATACATCACAAGATCTCTATCAAGTTTAATAGCTTTCAAATGATTTAAACTATAGCAATCGCCCGGGACGATTTATAAAATATATCGTTTACACCCTTCTACGTTTGTTGAAGATAAAAGATAATTTTATCAGCTTATCTCATTTTAAAAATGTTAGTTAAATTGCTAGCCTTGTTCAATGAACAAATAAGTACATGATTTTATGATGTAAAAGCATTTATTTTAAACAGGAAATAGTTATTTTTAAGAAATAATATTTCAAAAGTACTTAATTCTTTGGTAAATAGCAATCATACAGATCCATTATTATACAGTCAAATTTTCAGATCAAAATTCTAGTGATGAATAATAGACTAAAATAAATGTTTATATGTAGGCTGGCATCCCGTTCCCACCCCTACACCGTTGAAACTGTAAGATGTAGACGTCTCTTTTACTCCAATAGCTTCATGTCTTGCACATCTCGCCTATGAAACTCCCTTCCCTATTACTGTTTCCCTGAAAAATACAATCTCCAACGGTTTAAGTCAATCGACATCTCCAGTTGCCTTGATCTATCCACTTCCCTTCTCCTTTCATCTTTCATTCCTATCTGCTCTCGCTCCAAATCTTCTGTAACCCCCTTGCCTTGATCGACCCACTGTCTTTCTCTTTCTCCACATCCTCTCCTTTACCACTCCTATCTGCCCTTCCTCCAACCCTTCTATAACCCCATGCGTGATAGTGGACTCCATCCTTGCTTGGGGTGATACGCTTAAAAAAAAAGCTCATTCTACGAATTCTACTGATAACATGTAACTGAAGGTAACCACATAAACGGTTCATCAGCGAATAAACAGGTTCTCCAATCAAGTTTCCTGGTGACAAAGATGGCTAGACATCCAGCTATATTAAAAGCAAAGGGCGGATGAAGGTTCTTTTCAACGGCTGGGCTCCATAAGTAAGTCCAGCCAGTGAGGAGTTGACAGGGTTTCGCTGGGCGGAGGCCTTCGTAGAATAAAGGCAATAAACAGAGTAAGTTTCTGACCATACTAGTTTGTTTAACGGCATATCTACTCCTTATGTCTCATTTAATGCCGACATTTTAGTTTCTTGTGAGTTTTGGTCAATTTTTTTATCAAAAATATATTGCTGGTAATTTTTTTCCAATAATGCGTAGCTAGCAAATTTATTTTATTTCTCTATGAAAATATATAGATGGTAATTATTTAGAATATATTTTTATATTTTTATGTTTTGATCTCAGTTCAGGAGTTCACTATTTGCCCATAGCTGGGACTCTAATAGGTGCTATTAAACTGTGCCAGGAATTGACCTAGGAACTACAGCTCGCCTGTGGAACTCCCTTCCTTATTCTTGCTTCCCTGACAAATACAAGCTCCAACTATTTAAGTGTAACGTCAATCGACATCTCCAGCTGCCTTGATCTATCCTCTTCCCTTCTCCACATCCTTTCACCTTTCATTCCCATCTGCTCTCTCTCCAAATCTGCGGTAACCCCCTTGCCTTGATCGATCCACTATCTTTCTCCACATGCTCTCCTTTGCCGCTCCTATCTGCTCTTCCTCCAAACCTTCTGTAACCCCCTGCGTACTAGTGGCTTCCAGCCTTGCTTGCGGTGATATGCTTAAAAAAAATTATGAGGTGGTTTCACGCTTGTCAAAACCTCCTGGTGAGAGGTCTTGGTGCTGGATGTAGTTTATTCTCATCAGGACAATAGTATCAACGGTCACAGATTGAAGACTCATCTGTCACTGAATAAGATGAGTCTTCAAGTGGGCTGTCGTATGACCTGTAGAGGATGGGCCTCACCTGGTTTATTTGCCCAGGAAATTCTACGCATGAGTGAATAACGCTCCGGCTTCCAACCTAGGTATGTGGAGGTTACTAGTCAGGATGCCTGCTGAACAGCGAACCTATGACTAAACCCAGTCGTTTGGTTGATGCTGGTGAGGATGATTGTGTATAAACCAAGAAAACTCTTTTGGTTTATTAAATTTAAAAAAAACTCCTCTATTTTTTTCTAGAACAACATATTAATGAGTCTACGCTTTAATATTGACACAATAGTCAACCCTGTGAAAGTATGACAAAACAACGTTGAGTTACACTTCCCTCAGCTCTGTCTGACGCTGAACAACCGGTCATTGTTAGTTTACAGAATTCAAGCAACGTCGACTCAGGTCACTGCTTAGGACCGCTTGCGCATTCCTCTTTAGTACGTAGACTTTATGGATTTAAGTGTACAAATGGTCGGAAAATCTCATAATTTTACACTTGAAATTGCTAGATATAATTCTATACTAACAGTTTCTTCTCTTCCACCTCTCTTTGGTTAAACCTCCTTTCAGTTTCTTGATTTCCAGACAAGTTTGATCTTCAAAAATTTCAAGGCAATATCAATCGTTAACTTGTGTCTTCTTAATTCTCAAAACCTCCTGGCGAGATGTTTTGCTGCTGGATATAGTATATTGTCCAACCCGGTACGATCCGCCGATAGTATCAACGGCCACATGTCAGTGAATAACGCGAGTTTTCAAGTTGGAGAAGATCGGTTATGCTGTGACCTGGGAAGGATGGGCCCCGCCAGGTTTATTTACCCAGGACACCCTGCTCATGTATGAATACCTGCTACCAAGCCAGGTATGTGAAGGTAACTGGTCAGGATGCCAGCTGGACATTGTTCTCTCTATCTAATAATGTTTTGATTTTATCATATTCTCTAACATCCTTGTTGAGTCTTGACTCAATGTTGAATCTCGCCTATTGCATGGAATAATAATGCAACACAAAATGTACTTAGAACAAGAATGTATTACAACAAGAAAGTGTACACAATAAGTACATATAGTATTTCTGTATATTTCTGGGAAGACGTTCCTGGAGAATGTGTTGACTAGTCGCAGTCGATCCGAGTCTCTAGTTGGATCTCGTGATTCCTCCCCCTCGTCTTCCGGTACCAACCATTATTTATATAGTTGATAGTCACCTATGCAGATTAGGTGGATCCTACACAACAATCCTGAAACTTTTTGAGTCTTAGCGGCTGTAAATCCTTGGCTGTAATGTAATGATTATATCAAGTACCTAATGCGTCTAAAACGTATTTTTACACCTTCTTAATTATTATTAAGTTGCGGTAACTCGACTCGGAGTATACCCGATTGCTAGGACACCGACTAATCTCTGTAACAAACACCGGCAACAAAGCTAAGCTGTGGTTTTATACTGCTACTACGGTAGGTGTCCTCAGGCTGGCTGGAATGAAAAACATGCTCGTTTGTGAGAAGCGGGTGTTAGAACATAGGAAATATGTTATGCAGTTCTTTATCAAACTTTACAACCCCAAAGAGGCTGTATTTCATTCTGTGGTCCCTAATGACTGCTAGATTTGACATGTAACGCATTCAAAATAGATCTCCGTTTTATTTTCTTTCTATTAATCAGAATGCAACTTGTGCTAATAAGTTTTTTGCGCTGATGTGTGTTTTAATCTGATCGTAGAGAATGTTAATCATATCAGCAGTTATTATTCACAAGATATAGTGTCTTGTAAATTATGTCTAGCGTACACTACAGTTCAAAAGCTTGAAGCAAACTCCGGAATTAGTATAGGATGAATTTGAGAGACGACTGAAAAAAAATAATGAAAAAGATATCTTAGAGTCATTGAAAAAGGATAGAATCAGTTATCAAAGATGTCGCGGTTTTATTTGCTCTCCATTAGTCGTGCTACTTATCTTTTTTTACGGTGATCTGCGTTATTATCTGACCGTATTGCATTTCGAACATTTTCATTGCATTTTCCTTTAACGAATTCTTTTCTCTATTAGTCGTATAAGCACTTTGAGTAACACTTGCAACGAATATCAAAAGTTCGTGTTGCACTAATCAAGAGTAAAGGAGAGAAAAATTTGATGATAATTGCCTTCTCATATTTGTTATAATAAAATTTCTAATAGAAATCATTCCTCACTTTCTGCTTTAAAAAAAAGGTATAATAATTTTCTCTTATTTAAAGTGCACAAATACCTTTGCGACCAATTTAACAAATTGCCAGCGGTGGTCTCAGACTTTTGAACTGTAGTGTAAAAGAAACATATAAAACCGTCTGCTAGTTCGTTTAGCCAATATCTGTCGTAGACAAATACTCAGTTGCGTCTGTATCCAACTTCTTAATATACATTATGGGTGGCTTCAAACAGGCACTTAATCGATTAAAGATCATAATCCAAACGCATCAATAATTGCTTTGGGGGTACTAAGGAAAGAATTAGGAGATAGAAAAAATGTTATGAACAAAGAAAAGAGTGATGAAATCTTACGTAATATCAGTCTTCCTCTATGGCAGTGAATACTGAACAATCTCTTTACTTATAAAGAAGAAACTTGAAGGAACAGAAATATGGATCTACAGAAGGATGCGGAGAATACTATGGACAAAACATGTGAGCAACGACAGAGATTTTGAGAAAATGGAAACAAAAAAAACACCTATATTTATAATCAAGAATAGGGAGCATAATGAGGAAAGAAGGCTTGGAAAATGTAATAAGCAGAGGACTGTTGGAAGGCAAGAATGTCAGAGAGAGACAACGGAAAACTACTTAGCAAGATAAGTAAAGGAATAGCGTAAAAATCTTTGGCTGACATCACAAAAAATACAAAATTAATTAAAAGCTACAAAAGACAAGAAATTGTTGGCAGCCATGATCATCAAAGTCCTGAAGGAGCACGGCGCAAAAGAATTGAAGGAAGCGTTCAGTTTTTCTATAGAAATTCAACTCCTGCCGAATCACGTGAACTCAGCGAACGCAAAATGAATCTTCGATTCGCGGACTATCAAGTTAGATTAATCTCAAGTGTTCTGTGAGTGGTCAATTGCGTGGTGAAAAATGATACGAAAGAATGGCTTTGAGAAGTAGAGAAATCAAATGTGGACCTCTTTGAGAGGGGCTTTAGTTGCCCAGTATAGAGCTTAAAGGCGTAGATGATAATGTACGAGACTGGAAATCGCCGAAAGAACTAAAATTATCCGTACATTACGAGCATTAACTAAAAACTATTTACAGACACATTCTAGTAATGACGCATCGCGGGAGACGCATTCTCTCTCTCTCTTTCTCTATCTCTCTCTTTCTCTCTCTCTCTCTCTACATATATACACACACATATATATATATATATATATATATATATATATATATATATATATATATATATATATACATATAAAGAAATATAGTTTTAAGGTGTGCTATATTCATGGCACAAAGTATTCAATATCAGAGACAGAATGTAATGTAGATATAAAAATGAACAAACATTGAAGTCAACACTGAGAGGCGACAGGCTGATTCATGTTAGACTCAATCATCAGGACCCAGACGATTATTGTCTAGCAGGAAACAGCCTGTCGCCTCTCAGTGTTGATTTCCCTTTTCACTTTATACACACACACACACACACACACATATATATATATGTGTGTGTGTGTGTGTATGTATATATATATATTACACTAACACACACACACACACATTATTGAGCCTTAATAATTGTAAAATCGAAGGCGCTCCTGCATACAAAATATTTGAACAATTTCTTCATCAATTATTTCCCGAAAAATATTATAAAATCACATAAACTCATGAAGAACTGAATAAAATATTTAGCCACATTAGTCTGTCAGTCGTTTTTAATGAAACTTATATATATATATATTTATATATATATATATATATATATATATATATATATATATATATATATGAGCTGTGATAGAGCGAAAGAGTGTGTCTGTGGATGACAATATATGTATATGTATATATATATATATATATATATATATATATATATATGTATATATGTATATATATATATATATGTATATATATATATATTTTTTTTTTTTAATTAACATTTTAATAAGCAATCCCATGTGCTGAAAGATGCCTTACTTAATCTTGGCTAATTCTCTTGAGTTACATCAGTTTCTAGATCTTCGAATCCTTTTTTTTTACTAAGTCCTATATAATATATGGAGTTATGTAATAAAATGTGTCTCATGTTCATAAGACGAGACAAATATTAGAAGGCAACATTAAATAAGGTATCTTTCTCTTGAAATGATTGTAATAAAATTAAAAATACACACAATTATCCAGTTTGACACGTTTAACTGGCGGTAACTTGACCAACTCAGAACGGGTTCCAGAAAACGTGGGATTTTTCGAAATACCCAACACACACACACACACACACACACACACACACACACACACACACACACACACACACACATACACAGACATTTGTACCTATTTTTATGGGATTCCTTCTCATAAGTTACAAATTTTCCAGTCTTGGTATGGGTTCACCGTCACATGACGTTTATTTTTATGCGTATGTTTATGTACAGATAATAAATCAATCAATCAATCAATCAGTAATATTAATAATAATAATAATGATGATGATGATAATAATAATAATAATAATAATAATAATAATAAGAAGAAGAAGAAGAAGAAGAAGAAGAAGAAGAAGAAGAAGGAGAAAATTTTGGTATGAACATCATCCAGACCCGCTTACAGACATAGGACCTGTAACAATTTCATGGGATATTGCAATAAACACAGACAGAATCAAAGCAAATCACCTAGTCATCGTAATCAGAGACCGCGAAAATAATGTATTTTATTATTGGCATGGCAGTCTCAACTGACAGTAATTTCACTTTGAAGTCCATCAAAAATCTATTAAATTACAAAGACCTTAAAATCGAAATCACAAATATGGGGCACATGAGGACATCAACAATTGAAGTTGTAGTTGGAGCCCTCGGATTGATTGGATTAGGTTCAAATAAAACTAGTAGTCCAAACATTAAAAAATACAAAAAATTAGTCATCAGTACAGCCCTTAAGAATGGCTTTATCGGAGTAAAATATTTGTGATCTCTATTTTTTGTTGTTTTTTCTTTCTCAAAATTACTCAGTGTAAAATGCCATGATGCCATTTCTGAATGTATGTATGTGTGTATTTATGTAGGTGTGGGTATATATGTTCCTTTGTATGCGTATGTATGTATGTATGTATGTATGTATGTATGTGTGTATATGTGTTTGTATGTTTTGTGTGTATAGGAATCAAATATGGATTAGAATCAGAATAATAGGATAAAGAACAAATAAGAAACGATTATTAATTTAAAATGTTCGCTTTAATTTAATGTTCCTCATGAAATCAAATATGGAGGAGAAAAGAAAATTCTGGCATTTTATTTTTGGTGTCAGTTGTTTGTCATTGCTTAAGCCGACATCACAAGTATTTTCCTCTTCGTTAGCGTTCGTTTGCATAATTTATGCGCGTATGTGTATCATAATTCTAACCGCGAATCGCTTGATAATCTGTGTAAGTGTGTATTCGTATGCGTCTAGTGGATATTCTTTTTTAAATCTTTGTCTAGAAAAGCTCGTGTTGTTTCTTTGTTAAGTTTTATGTGGGAGTTAAATAAATAGGTTTCACCGGCAATGGTTGTAGTAACATTAATCGTAGGTTTTTAATTATGGATTTTATAAAAGTTGGTGATATAATAAAATAGGTTTGGCTTGTGTTTTATTGATGGGAATTTATTTATCATGATTCCTTCTGTGTTATTCTCTCTCGCTCTCTCTCTCTCGCTCTCTCTCTCTCTCTCTCTCTCTCTCTATATATATATATATATATATATATATATATATATATATATATATATATATATAGAGAGAGAGAGAGAGAGAGAGAGAAAGAGTGAGATATATAGAGAAAAATGGACAATAATATCAAATCCGTAAGTAGGTCTTTTTGATATAAAATATTAAAAAGATGGATCCACGAAGAGAGCTCAATATAGAATATTAAAAAGATACATGCACGGAGAGAGCTCAATGTATTGTATACAGAGCAATATGATATACATCAAAGATAAAAAAGCCTTTACATAATCGAAGAATCCGCTCATAAATTTACTTCAGCAGATAAGATTTTAATACCTGACTCATCAGACCGAAATTACAAAATCGTATAAAGTTATCCTGACAATATGTCAAAAAGGATTTTAAAATAAATCTCAAAATAACAGGAAATAAAGTGTAAATTATTTAACCTAGAAATTGTTTTTTCTGTGGATTTATATTATTAGAGAGAGGAAGGGGGAGAGTGAAAATGGGGAAGAAATGTGTCAACACTATGAACAAGTGTTGGAGGTGAAAGTACAAATACATCAAACACTTTTATCTTCACTTCTTCCTTTCAATTATTTTCTCTCTGAAACCAAGTAGCGTCTTGATGGTAATTTTCTAAGCGTAGCCTAGATATGGAACCAGGCCGAAAGTTTGAAATACAGTTGCGGCCAAAATGTTCAGTACGGCATTTTTTCGTCAGAAAAGTAAACATAATTTTTTATCAAAGTTGTTTTATATTCTATAATTTTCACAGACAATGAATACGATATTATTTGTTATTGTCTGAGATTTGAGGGTAATTTGAGAGGATAATACAAAAGTTATGGATGATTGAGTAATTTACTGCAAAATACATGGCGGCCAAATGATCAGAACGGTTGCTTTTACTCCGTGTTGTAGTATATTTAACCGGCGAACTCTAATTTTTTAAATTTGTTTACGTGACGGTTCGTTTACTAAACATTAGTAAGAATATATGCAGTGTACTTTGTTAATATAATGCCACTTACTCCGTTAACAATTCGTCAGCAGGTTATTAAGCTTCGAAAGAAGGATAATTTAAGTATTGGGTCTATGGCAAATATTGTTAACAAGTCAAAAAGTGTTGTTCACGGTATTCTTAAAGTCTACGATGATTGTGGTTCGTGTGAAGCAATAAAGTCTACAGGTAGGCCAAGAAAAACGACCAAGAGAGAAGATCGTGCTATGGTAAAGTTGGTTAAAAAGGACAGATTTAAAACTGCTGCTGCTGTTTCTCAGGAAATGAGCATTGTACTGAAGAAAACTTTATCTCGAAAAACTGTATCTTGTCGTTTAGGTGAACATGACCTACAAGCAAGAGCACCTGCAGTGAAGCCTCTGATCAGCTCGAAGAATAAAAAGTGTCTTCTTACCTTTGCAATCGAACATGTGTTGTGTTCTCAAGAACAATGGCAAACGGTGCATTTCAGTGATGAATCTTAGTTTATGTTATTTGGCTCAGATGGGAAAAGGTACGTTCGTCTAAAAATAGGTGAAAAATTGTCGCCTAAATGCGCCTAGTGTTACATATGGTGGAGGAAGTGTCATGGTTTGGGGGATGATATCTAGAGATGGTGTGAGCCCTTTGGTGCGATTACATGGGAAGGTAAATGCAGGAGTTTATAAACAACTAGTAAAAGATCATGTCTTGCCTGTGCCGAGAAATTCAACTAAGCGACCACCCATATTCATGCAGGACAATGCCTCATGTGACAAGGCTAAGGTGGTCATGAACTTTCTCAAGGCTGAAAAGGTTATTGTTAACCTCTTGATAATGTGTTGAATATTCTAGGAGAACGTTCGAAAGCCAGAAATCCTAAAACAACCGAGCAATTATGGAATGCCCTTCAGGAAGAATGGAATAAGATCACCCGGCAAGAAATTGAAAATTTAATTTGCTCATGAAGTCGAAGATGTCAAGGTGTGATTGAAGCAAAAGTTATTCACACTAAATATTAAATAATTCCAGTATCCTCTGTCATTTTTTATTATTTTGTTATTTTTTCAACCGTTCTGATCATTTAGGCCGCCATATATGCTTGGAGAAAAACATAGCTATCATTACCTTCCCAGACCAAAATAAATTATGAAATAGAAGATCCGAGCTCATCTCAAAATGCAGACATAAAAAAAAATTTTTACTACGTTACTTAAAAATAGAAAACGGAAAAAATAAATAAATACATAAACAAATAAAATGACAATAAAATAAGCAAAATAAATTAATCCAAACAAATTACCAAATCACACCTGTTAGAATAGACGAAATAGAATAAAAAATAAGAAACAAAATCAATAAATAAAGTAAATAATAAACAAATTAGTAAACTATTACGACGAAAATATTAGTTAGACTATAAAAATAAAACCAAAAATCGGACGAAAAAATAGCTACAACTGTTATATAACGATAAAAAATGAATAAAAAAAAATAATAATATACTACGTTACTTAAAAAACAAAAAACAAAAAGAGCAAATATACAGTATAACAAGTAAAATAAATTGATCTAAATACATAGAAATATATAAATAATATATAAACTAACAACCGATACCGATAAAATAGCCGTTAGAAAAAACAAATTAGCAAACTATTATGACGAAAATATTAGTTAGACTATAAAAATAAAGCCAAAAATCGGACGAAAAATAGCTATAACTGTTATATGAGGAAGAAAAATAAATAAAATATAATATACTACGTTACTTAAAAATCGAAAACCAAAAAGAGAAAATATACAGTGTAACAAATAAATAATAAATAATAAGTAAATTAAATTGATCTAAATGCATCCAAATATATAAATAAACCAAAAACCGATACCGATAATATAGCCGTTATAAAAACAAATAAAGATAATCAATCCAAATAAATACATGAACTAATAAATAAATTAAAAACTGTTCCCGCCAAAATAATAGTTAGAACGGACTACAACAATCAAGCTCAAAACTGAACAAATAGCTTTAATTATCTTCCCAAAGTATTAAATAAGCGATATAAACAATTTTTACTACGTTAATAAAAACACCGATCAAAATAAAAATAAAAAATATAAATAAATATATAAGAGAAGAAATAAAAATAAAAAATAAAAATAAATAAAAACAAGCAAAATAATTTACCCCAAATAAAAAAATAAAAAAATAAACGACTTCCGGTAAAATAACCGCCATTATAGACTACCCACAATGCACCACTGCCCCGTATAGATAAATAGCCGAGAAAAATAACAGCACTCGTTGCCTGGCGATGCATCTAGCATGAAACAGACTATCGCCTCTAAGTGTTGACTTCTATGTTCACTTTTATATTTACACACGCTCTATCTCTGATATTGAGCAATTTATCACATAAATATAGCACATCTTAAGACTATATTTCTTAACACACACATACACACACACACACACACACACACACACACACACACACACACACATATATATATATATATATATATATATATATATATATATATATATATATATATATATATATATATATACAGGCACCCATATATACACATACATTAATACACAAAATATATACATAAATCAATGCATATGTATTTCAATATATGCTGCAAAATAATTGTATGGCTGGAAAATAAAAAAATAAAAAAATTCTAGTTATAAGGTAATTTAAATCTATTTTTATGGCGACATTTAAATATGATCTCATTCCTTTGATTTAGTAGCTCATTAGTATTTCATATTTAATTATTTTAATTTTCTTTCAGGCACAAATTGCACATATTTCTGAAGCTGTTGGGTGTTTGAGATTTATCTATAATCTTCCATTCTATATGTGGAGTAAATTTACATTTATATATATATATATATATATAATCATTTATTTGAATATTATAACATAAATATGTTATAAAATCACTACAAAAATAGCCATTTTGTTTCAACACTTATATATATCGGTTGAAGTTCGAAAATGTCATCTCAGTGTTCTAGATATGGTGAAGTGGGTCAGGCGTAAAAGATTCAGTCTCTGAAAATATAACCAAAACAAACCAACACACATTATTTTTTTAATTAATATTATTGTTGTTAATAACAGTAATAGTAGTAGTAGTAGTAGTAGTAGTAGTAGTAGTAGTAGCAGTAGTAGTTGTATTTTTAGCCGTAATTGTATTTTTAATCTGTTTACAGTTTTTACTAGGTGCCTTCAAGTTTCAGCGAGAAACCTCAAGAGCCTTCAAATCAGCAGATCATGATTTTTGTGCAGTTGATTGGCTGATATTCCCAACCTCATTTTCTTAATTGTATCATGTCACTGTTGTGTGTATAGCAGTTTAAATCTTCATTAAAATAAGAATGTGGATGAACAGATTATACTGATATTCGTGTAGCCTTTTATAGGCAAATCATCATCATCAACATTATTATTATTATTATTATTATTATTATTATTATTATTGTTATTATTATTATTGTTGTTGTCGCTGTTGTTGTTATAACTATTAAACAAACAAAATGATTACCGTAACTCTTCAAATATTATCAAACGTTAAGAGAAGAGCAAGATTTCAGAAAATAAAAGAAAATAAAAACACAGTTTTTGACAATTTTAAAAATATTTCGACAGTATGTCTGTTTTCTTCATGTTATATTTAAAAAATAAAAAAAAGAACAGAAACTTATTTGTCTTTTAACAATTGTTGATTGTCTTGTAAGGGAAAAACGGATGTACTGGAAAATGAATGAGTCAAAACGAATGAAACGCCACCAACATGAAGGCGGCAAAGAAAATGGGCATAATATTATGGTGGTCTTGCTCCTCTACGAATTTCCCGTGAATTGGTTAGTTAATAAGAGGAATTAATCAAACAGCTTAGCACAATTTTAAATATAACTTGAAGACAGACACACTCTCGTGATATTTTCGAAAGTAGTTTTTTTTCTTAATAATATTATTAATAATAATAATAATAATAATAATAATAATAATAATAATTATTATTATTATTATTATTATTATTATTATTATTATTATTATTATTATTATTATTAAATCCTTTGATTTCTGTTGTATTCTTATTTGTTTCTGGGTCCCAATCAGAGACCTAAGGCCAGAAATTGCATCATGACATTTTCCACTGAGTATATTCTGAGAAAAAAACCCTGAGATTACATACATGTTACATAGATAAATCCCTTCGTAAGTTGTGGGCTGCACTAACTGTACTAGTGAGTACGTTTTTTTGTATTTCTTTCTATTTGTTTTGGCTACGAGAACTCCATTCAACAAGTCGATCTGAACATTTTCCAATCAATCTGAGGGCTCCAACTACAATTTGAATTTTTTATATCCTCATGGCCCACATATTTGAGATTATAATTATAAGGTCCTTGTGCTTTGATAATTTTTAATGATCTGCAACGATAAATTATTATTATTATTATTATTATTATTATTATTATTATTATTATTATTATTATTATTAATCTATAGGGACTGCCATGTCAATAAAAAATCACCTTTTGTTTTGCTATCACGGATCAAGATGTCTGACCGATTAGCTCAGACGTTTGTTTGTGTATATTGCAAAGTCCCATAAAATTGTTACAGATCCTATGTCTTTAATCTGGTCTGAATGGTGTTAATACTAATTTCTTCTCCTTCTTCTATTTCTTCTTCTTCTTTTTCTTTTTTTCGTCTTCTTCTTATTATTATTATTATTGATTGATTGATTGATCGATTATCTGGACATAATCACACGCATAATGATAATCGTCAGGAGAGGGAAGACCACTACTATCAGTGGAAAAATTTCAATTTTTATGGCAAGGAATCCCCTAATAATTAGGTACGAACACAACCCAGACCACGTTACAGATATTGTTCCTGTAACAATTTGATGGGATTGTACAGAACACACAGACAGAACAATGAAAGATAACCACGCAAGCAGAGTAATCAAAGACTTCACCAACAGAAGATGCTTTCTTATTAACATGGCAATTTCTGCAGACTATAATATAGGGGTGAAGTATTTAGAGAAACTATGCTAATACAAGAATCATAACATGTAAATTTCAGGAATGTGCCAGGTGATGACGTCAACTAATCTAGAGTCCTGCGATTGTTAGGAAACAGCTCTGATAGACTAACTTCCCTATCCCTATTTTAAGGAAATGCAAAAAAAAACAAAAACATCCTTACAAATATAGCTCACATATATATATATATATATTTTCCATGCTTCCCCCGTCGAACTCGACGTATAAGGGTCAGACAGGACTTGATTATAGTGGTGAAGGCCTTGTGCAGGGACCTGGTGCAACGGATGCCACAAGGTCCCCAAACGACCCGCCGCAGGTTTTGAATTCAGAGTTGTCCTTCTCCTAGACCAGTTGCCATCCAAGGTTATAGAACCCAGTCTGTCCTGCTATTTACCCATAGTTGGAAGGAGAAGAAGAGGATTCACACCTTTCCCAAAGTGAATGTAATGGAATCGACTGGAATTCGAACTCGGCTCTCCGATTCCTCAATCCAAGCCGTTATCCATTACTCCACCGTGCCTCCTATATATATAATCATTCAGTTCACTGTAGAAAGTTTTAGTTTATTTCATGATGTAAAAAAAAAAAAAAATGAACGTGTGCTTAATTTGTAATATATATATATAAATTTGTCTGCGTGTTAGGGTCTTATGAGTTGTACAGAACTGAAAAGATAGATTACCCTCTCAACAACTGTATTTTTCGGTCTTCCAAGACAGAGATTTCACATCAGGAGAGAGTTAAATCATAAAATCAGTCTGTTCATATCTATCTATCGATCTATTTATGTAAATCTTTTCATACGTCAGTCTTTTTACATTTATTTATTTCTGTCTTTTCATTATCTATCTATCTATCTATCTATCTATCTATCTATCTATCTATCTATCTTTTTTCTTTCTTTCCTTTTTTTCACTGAAACCAAATGTACTTTGTTTTCCCACGCGATCAAAACCAAATAGTCCATTATTTATGCTGTATTTGGCAGGGGGTAAATGTCATGTTAACTAACAATGTGTGGGACAAGTACAATTATAATGGAATAATAGGAATACCTGCGAAACTAGAGCACAACAAACCGGACATATTGGCGGAAGATAAAATAGAAAAACTTGTTCAATAGCGGATATATGGATGGAGCATATGAAATACGACAAAGTAAGCGACAATGATTATTGAGGTTTGAATACGCAATACATCTAATTAGTGCGTTTGGTACAGTGACTGACAACATGGAGCCATATTTACAGGAAACTGGAACTGATTGCCCAATGGAACTCTTGAAGAACGGAATCTACTTAGAAACGGTAATAATAACACGGAAGGAGTGAAAGCTTGAGAGTAATCTTAACAAAGAGAGATATTATACGATAACTAAGTCTGGAGATTGTGGTCCGTTACGCATGCGTTAATTATATTATTTTTATTATTATTATTGTCGGCACTCGCTCGCAACCGAGAATCGGAATTGTCAGCTGCTCTCCCTATTCCATTTATCTCCCCAAATGGATGTGCAGAAATTGCTTTGAATCAAAGAGACTTTGACGCGGTCATTCGCGTGAATTTGATTTTGGTGGACAAATCTATGCAATGGAGAAAACCCACACACTTGGTCGGAAGCTCTTCGGTCGAGGTTCAAAAGGAAATGAAGCACGCGAGATCTGCTAAAACTGGTTCCGTAGGGCTGTCGAATGTTTAATCTATCAAAGCCCGTCTTGGTTATGCCAGACTGTCTGCCCTTAATTACCAGATATTAAAACATAATAGTTCAAGCATCTATATATATATAATACCAAATGTCTGATACTTGTTCCCCCAAACGGTCAAAAACAAATCTTCAGCAACATTTTCATTATCCTAGCAACAAAAAAGCACAAATGAGGAAAATACAAGTTTAATTCTTCCTCAATATTCCAATTCATTTTCACTCTCGTGTTTTTTGCGCATTTTGCAGTGCGTCAATATGATGAACACTAATTTATTTTTCTAGCAATTACCAATTTCGTGCTTTATTTAGTCGTCCAAATCTCGTGTGACCCCCCCGTCCAACTCTCTTCCAATTCTCGTCCGTCATATTTATAATAGGCTATTCACATTTTCATCTTGTGTATTTTTGCGCGAATGTAGTTTTACGTCTGGATATCAGATTCCCAGAGGATATTAACATTTCAATTCCCTATGACAGATGCACACTGCATAAATCTAAGACGATATGAATCACCTTAACTCTTTCTTTGCAAAGGCGATATCGTCCCTTCTTTATTATTTTTACTATTATTTGATTTTCATTAAGTCACCAACCCGGTTTAATCAAGATACCTAGCACTGACAATCATATCATGCAAGAAGTGACATCTTTGCTATTACATATATTATTCAGAGACTAAAAAATCCATTAAACACATAGCTCATATATATATATATATATATATATATATATATATATATATATATATATATATATATATGTATATATATATATATATATATAATTTCTGAACAAGTAGGTAATAGAATGTGGAGGAAACGTCAGCATTATTATTATTATCTGTAGTAATATTAAGAAATGGCAGTTTTATTTATAATTCTCGAACACTGAGGACAGTTCCAAAAATCTTTTGAAAGAGATTAGCCAATGTCACAAGTTACCATCTAGTTTCTTCAGACTCTCGCATCATTTACGTCAGCAAGAATTCTAAATATGGTAGAAGAGGTATAATGTAGGCATGTGCGAAAATCAGGACTGTATATATCCATAAATATACAGGATCTTTTAAAAGACGTCTGGCAAGCTTTTATTAAATATTTTATGTGTCCCTATAATACTTTGTTAGTTGTCTTTAATGAAATACACAATTATATACATACATAGATACATACATATATTCATGAATATATATGAGATAAAGATCAAATGCAGATCAAATATGTATCGGAACCCGACAGGATGATAACATTAAGGACAAATAGGAAACATATATCAATCTAACATTTATTGAAGCTTCGTCATAGTTTGAGGGCTAAATCTCTGACGAAGCTTTAATTAAAATGAAACGTTAGATTAATATACGTTTACTTTTTGCTCTTTATTTTATTGTACATAAATACATACATACATGCATACAGGGAATACATATATACATACAAAACGGAAACGTTCATTTGTGACCCGTTACATCTGATAGGACTTCATCGTACTGGGTTTGATGACGTTGCTCTGACTACACATGTGTATAAACGAGAGGTAGTTTCAAAAGTTTCTGAGAGAGTATTTTTTTAAATAAATCTCACAATTTTATATTCTTTTTCTATTTCTTTCCATCATCTTAGTTGAATCTGCCATGGATTGTGAAATGCTACTACATATACAGGATGTCCATAAAGTTCGTGTGCACTTTAAAAATTTATAACTTTATTTGTATTTGCGATAGAAATAATGTGTAAGAAATGTTATAAAGTTTAATGTACCCAGTTTTAAGTATAGCTAAAATAACTAATGTTATTTCAGGCATTACGGTAAATCAGTTGGCAAATGTTTTCCGTGAACTGCAAAATCGTATTACCCTTTGTATTGCTAATGATGGAGGACATGGGGAAACTTGAATACAATTTCATAAAAACATGAAAAAATACAGATTAACTTCTTTCTAATCGGTTTTACAAATTATTTCTATCGCAAAGAGAAATAAAGTTATAATATATTTAAAGTGAACACGAACTTCATTGACACCCTGTATATATATATATATATAATTTTCTAAGGTAATGGATTTTATTTATTAGGCGGAAATATTGTTATCACTTCAAACATTATTTCTAGTGGATACTCATATTCGAGTAGATGCTCCATTTATTTATTAAAGAGTATATTTATTTATTTTCGTCTATATTTGAGAAATCTTATCAAAAAGAGTTTTCACCCTGCCTCTCTATCTCATAGTGAAAACGTGCATTTAAGCGAATGTTTTGGTCGTAGTGGCACGTTTCAAAGTTAGCTTGCTCGACAAGGCCGCACCGTGGTCGAGTCGGTTAAGGAACATAGGATCTAAAGACGATTTCCCCTGCCCAGACGGATGGAGCGTCGAATCCTGATTGAGAACGCACGCATTTATTTAATCAGATATCTCGGATATATTCATGCCAGTAGACGAAAATAAATAACTGTTCTGTTTAATAAATAAATTGTGCGTCTACTCAAATAGGATATCGCTCTCGACACAAGAAAAATTATTAGGACTTCAAGTTGTCTATTAATTTCTTTTCCCACTTGAAGATTGCTTTTCAAAAATAGTAATCCGATATATAGATTATATATATATATATATATATATATATATATATATATATATATATATATATATATATATATATATATATATATATATATGGCAACCATATTATCGCGCCTATTAACGTATCATCTATCTTATAATAGCTCAGTTATTTAAATTATTCAGATACGAATAAAGTTTCACAAATCTTATGTAGCTGTTATACATTATTACTTTAAGTTACTGATAGTGAAAATAAGAGAAATCTTCTGCATTATCATTATTATTATTATTATTATTATTATTATTATTATTATTATTATTACAAAAATAATAATTTGATTTATAATTCATTAAGTCTGGGGAGTGTTACAAAGATTCCGCGAAAAAGATTATAAGACTGGTAATGAAAGTAATCGTCGAGATAGTTCAATCTTACTCCACATTTACGTCAGCATATAAGAGAAGATATGTAATACAGCGATATGTGAAGGCAAAGTTATTTAAAAATATATTACAAGTATCATTATTGTGGAGAAATATACAATAACTTCAGTCGTTTCCTTAAAAAGAAATATTCGGCAGTTATTGGTGAGCAGCCATTTTTATATCGGTTGAAATTTGTAAACTATTTCGATTAAAAACGTTTTTCATGAAATTAGGTTTCTCAATTCCAGTAGCTCTTGTCAGTATTGATAAGGGTTTTCGCCTCAGTATTTTGTCTCAATTACCGTGGAACGTCAACAATTTGTTTATGCCTCTATTTGATATTCGAGTTACATGTTATATCTATTATTGCTGCAGTTGTTTTTTTGTTCTCCTCCTCTTCAATCCTTAAAATTTTTTAAAATGCGGGTTCTGTTATGTTGTAATTCTCTTCTTTGACGCTAGTCCACAGAATGATTATCCTCTCTTAGAACTACAGGAGTCATTCGAAGTCATTTGCAAACATTAATCTGAGACATCGTTTGTATAGTGCGGTCAGTTTACATATTTCTAAGCTAGTTTTGCGCCATGCTTGACATCCATATAAAAAGTCTCGATCCAACAAGTGACAGTTAAAAAATATAGTCTACGGTAGACAAACTAAGAAAGAATGAGATAACACGGTTATAAATGATCATTCGGAAATATCCGAGGGATATTATGTCTGGCAGCGAAACCGAAATTGTAAGCAAAAAAACAAAGATAACATTTGCGAATGGGAAAAGCGAAATGACTGAGGACTTCAACTAAAAAATGATATAATTCCGGAGAACAAATTTAATTGTGAGGAACAAAGAAAGGAAGAGGCGGGTTTCGTGATGTCAAGACGAACTGAGATGGTGCAGGACGAGATTCTAATGACGCCTGCAAATATCAGAAGCTGTAATTAATCGCAATCAGCCCCAACTTCTCCAACCAACCGTGGACTATTCTGATTCGTATAAACCGCACGTTGAATCGTCGTCAGCCACTTCTGATTCGCGAGAACATTCTTTGCGTTTCAGTTATGTTTTCATCTTTGTCTTACACGTTTACCATAATTGTGGCAATGTTGAAAATAAGAGAAAGAATTGCGATGATAATTCATCTTCCATAGTAGAATCTGTTATAGTTGAACAACCTGGCACACACCACGTGGATTGGTCAGTCTATAAAAGACTGACGAGCTATTGAAGAAGGAGGAAAGTGAGACAGACAGAGAGCGCGAAGGTGACCCTTACGAACCTCCGTGACTTCTCTCCTATTTTCCTTAGTATTACGAACTCTTACTCATTTGTACTTTACGTACAATAAACCATTGTTATTTGTTACCTGAATTCTTGTGTTATTGTAATCTTTCCACTCGGGCTTACTTTCTTGTTTATATCGTATCATCCACGATATAACAGTGGCGACGAAGATTCGAAAAGAACTCACGACACGATATAACAGTGGCGACGAGGATTCGAAAAGAACTCACGAAACAATATAACAGTGACGACGAGGATTCGAAAACAACTCACGACACAACATAACAGTGACTACGAGGATTCGAAAACAACTCACAAGACGATATAACAGCGGCGTACGTAAATTCAAATTAAACTCACAAGGTAATTTAACAGTATCGAACGAGGAGTGAAAAAAGATGCCCCTCCAAAGATAACAGCGACGACCAAATCAAACGTCGAATAATACGTTTTTACCAGTCGCTGGACTAGTTTATCGACTAAAGGTACAGTGATTTTTATTTTTATTTTTGTTGTGCCTTTAAAATAGTAATACGGAAGAGTTCTTGGAATTTTCGAAAACCATGTGTTCTGCTATGCAGCAGCAACAGACACACTGGGAAGAACAAAAAAATCGATTCAAAAACAAATCGAATTATTGCAAGTACAACTATTCCAGTATCAACAACAACAACAGATACAACTGCAGGAACAGCAAAAACAGCAGTTAGACTTACAAAAGCAAATTTTAAAGCAGCAAGAAGTCTTGGATAAGATATTAACAAAACACGTCGATCAAAAAAAAGGATCAAGATTTTTCTCTGCTGAAGGGATTACTATTTCACTTTCAGAATTCCATTACAAACCTATGGAAGGTGTAACTTTTCCAGCGTACTTCAGACGGTACGAAGCAATTTTTTCAAAAAGATGTCAATTATGGTCTGACGAAGAGAAAATTATATTACTATTACAAAAATTAGTTGCTCAGGAAACACCAAGTACACTAATTTCATTCTACCAAAGCAGCCGGAGGATATATCGTTCAAAGAAACGATTGGAATATTGTCTAAAATATTTGGTGAACGTGAAAGTTTATTTCTTACACGTTATAAATGTTTAAATATGGTTAAAGAGGCAGAAGACGACTTTATTTCATACGCAGGAAAAGTGAATTCTCAGTGTGAATTACTGAAGATCAAAGAAATTAAAGAAGACATGTTTAAGTGTTTAATTTTTCCTCAAGGGTTAACTGCAACAAAGGATAAAGAAATCCGTTCAAGAATACTGGCAATTATGGAACAAGATACAGAAGTAACGTTACAGAAAGTTACGGAGGAATGTCAGAAATTACTCAATATAAAACGGGACAATATAAGTATAGAGGAGAAAAATATTGCCCAAGTAAAAAGAGTTAAACAACGAGTCTACAAGGAAGTAAAATACTACTGCAAAGCATGTGGTGGAATAAACCATGCTACAAGTAAGTGTTATTTTAGAAATAAAATATGTTATGAATGCGGTCGAAAAGGTCATAAAGCTACTGTTTGCAAAAAGAAAAAACATCAGAAGTCCAAAATGATAAATACAGTTGAATCTAAAAGAGATATAAATAATGAAGGAAGTAAATATGTAGACGTTAAAATAAATGGTCGAATTATAAGCTGTCTGCTTGATACCGGAAGTGACATATCTATAATCGACGAAGTTACATGGAAGAAAATTGGACAATCAAAACTACAAAACACTCAGAAAAGGGCCAGAGGTGTTTCTGGAAGAAAGCTAAATTTCAAAGGAGAATTTTACACGAAAGTGTCATTTGAGGATAAAACGTACAAGGCAAAAATCTACGTCATATCTGGAAGAAATTCAAATTTATTTGATATTGACTGGATTGTGTTATTCAATTTATGGGGAAAACCAATTAACACGTTTTGTAGAAACTTAAATGTGTCGAGTATAGAAAATAGCAAACAGACAGAAGAATTCGTTGAAGACTTAAAAGATGGATTTAAGGAAGTATTTGCTGACGGACTAGGTTGCTGTACTAAGAAAGTAAAGTTCGAGTTAAAGGATAATGCAAAACCAGTGTTTAAGCAGAGAAGAAAGGTACCATTTTCGTCATTGGAAATGATAGACAAAGAATTACAAAGACTAGAAGAGATTGGAGTAATTAAAAACGTAGTTTACTCTGAGTGGGCGTCACCCACTGTGTACGTAAAAAAGAAAAATAAGAAAATAAGAGTATGCGCTGATTTTTCAACGGGGTTGAATGAATGTCTAAAGGACCACAGCTATCCTCTTCTTACGCCTGAATAAATTTTCTCGAGGTTGAATGGAGGAAAGGTTTTCTCGAACATTGATCAGTCCGAAGCTTATTTACAAGTCAAAGTCGAGGAAGAATGTACAAAGTATCTAACTATCAATACACATAGAGGGCTATACAACATAAAACGTTTGCCGTTCGGGTTGAAGATAGCCCCAAGTGTGTTTCAAAAAATTATGGATACGATGCTCGCTGGTCTTGAATTCGCAAGGGCATACTTACAAGACATATTGATAAAGAGCCAAAATTTGGAAGAGCACAAAAATCAAGTTCGAGAAGTATTCAAGAGAATACAGAATTACGGATTTAAAGTGGGCCTTGACAAATGCGATTTCTGCATGAACAAAATTGAATATTTGGGTCAGATAATTGATCATAAAGCAAGAAAGCCTAACCCAAATAGAACAGAAGCTATTAGAAATATACCTATACCGGATAATGTAACAAAATTACAATCATTCCTGGGTTTAGCAAATTATTATAATTTATATATTCATAAAATGCACGAGTTGAGAGCTCCGTTAAACGAGTTATTAAGGAACGGTAAGAAATGGTGCTGGACAAAAGAATGCGAAGAAGCATTTCAAAAAATAAAAAAGTGCTTATTATCGAATTTAGAATTAGAACATTGCGATCCGAAAAAGGAACTAATTGTAGCATCAGAAGCA
The DNA here is from genome assembly GCA_964036315.1 of Acanthosepion esculentum. Taxonomy (NCBI): domain Eukaryota; kingdom Metazoa; phylum Mollusca; class Cephalopoda; order Sepiida; family Sepiidae; genus Acanthosepion; species Acanthosepion esculentum. The sequence goes on from OZ038484.1 coordinate 98,692,106, forward strand.
AGCGTATATGTTGTAGGTGAGGTTCTTTTACACATATTCGAGGACGGATCAACGAAACCGATTGCACACGCATCAAGAACTTCCATACCTGCGGAAAACAATTATAGTCAGAGAGGAAAAGAAAGTATGCAATAATTTACGCCATTATGAAATTTCACAGGTTTATTCATGGTAGATCGTTCGTTTTGTAAACGGAACATAAACTACTACTGTCAATTTTTGGTTCGAAGAAAGGCGTACCAGCCCATACTGCAAATAGATAACAGAGATGGAGTATTATCTTACTCAACTACAATTTCAAAATGCAATACTTGCCATCAAGTAAAATCGCACGCGCAGATGGTCTATCTAGATTAATCCCCACAAACTCTGAATTGCTGGAAGAAACGGTTATAGTAGCACTAAAAGAGGAAAAAGAACTAGCGGAAGTACTTGCAAACACCGTTAGAGAGCTACCAGTGACACTGGAAGAAATAAATGAAGCAGAAAAATGGATGAATATATTACTAACATGAAGAAACATGCAAGGTGGAACGAAAAGTAGAAAAAAGGTTTAAGGGTGTCTCCATTTTCGATATGCGACGAAACGCTGATGTATGCGGAGAGAGTCGTAATACCGCGTGTCCTACAACAAAGAGTTTTGAAAGAGATTCATATGGGCCATCCTGATACTTCCGGCATGATGTCGCTAATGAGAAGTTACGTTTATTGGCCTAGAAAGGACCAAAATATAGAAGATATGATAAAACAATATAAAGGTTGTCAGTTAGCAGCCAAAGATCCAACGAAAAGAACTCAAACCTGGCCAAAAACGGATGTTCCGTGGACACGTATTCATATTGACTATGCAGGAACATTAAAGGGATACTATTATCTAGTAATCGTAGATATTTTTTCAAATGGCCTGAGGTTGATAGGTATAAATACCCGACAGCTTCAAACACCATAAAAGCGTTAGACGAAGTATTTAGTCGTTTTGGAATAGTAAACACAATTGTAAGCGACAATGCTACTATGTTTACCGGGAAGGAATTCAAAGATTACAGTGATTAGTTGGCAATCGAACACGTAAGAACGCCGACGCACAATCCTAGATCAAACGGACAGGCAGAAAGGTTTGTCGACATATTCAAGAGAGCATTAAGAAAAAATAACGGAATCGACACTGCAGAAAAAAGCTTACAAACCTTTTTAGCGGTATATAGGATAACACCAAATCAGAATACAAATGCTAATCTATCACCTGCAGAAATTATGTTTGCAAGGAAAATACTTTCAGTGTTCGATAGGATGTTACCAAATAAGAAAAAGAAAAATTATACGAAAGTGAACACAAAATTTACAACGTATAAAGAGGGCGATAAAGTCTTCTTTAAGAACTATCGGTCAGGAAAGTGTTTTTGGGAGGACGGTATAGTGTCAAAAAGAATCGGTAGAGTGATATATATTGTAACAGGCAAGATTTTTTTCTGCAAAAAACATATTAACCAAACGAGATACAGATACATTGAAACCGTGGAAAATGACAGCGAAATACCGATGGAAGAGTTATACGATGCTTTCCAAATCCAACCCCCCATAAATAGTGAAGTACCGATGGAGGTAACATCGACTCCAAAAATCACTGATTTTCAAAAATCAAAAAATACAGCAACTCGGAATGGGAGGAGAAAAAGTGATAGAAAAAGGAAGAGGACTACACGTCTATGTCCAAATCCAAAGGGAAAAACTATTGAAGGCAAAATTCTAGGGATGAATTATCTTCAATAGCTCGTCAGTCTATAAAAGACTGACGAGCTATTGAAGAAGAAGTGGGAAGTGAGACAGACAGAGAGAGCGAAGGCGACCCTTACGAACCTCCGTGACTTATCCTGTTTTCCTTAGTATTACGAAATCTTGCCCATTTGTACTTTACATACAATAAACAATTGTCATTTGTTACCTGATTTCTTGTGTTATTGTAATCATTCCACTCGGGATTACTTTGTTGTTTATATCGTATAATCCACTTTTTAACAGAATCAATACATTTCTTTTTGAATTGGATGATTTATTAATTCAACAAATTGAAAAACAGGAAAATATAAAAACAGAACTAAAGCTTGGGTAAAAGTAGAATTTGAAAATCATTCTAAGTTTTAACATATATATATATATATATATAGATATATATATATATATATATATATATACATATATATGTGTGTGTGTGTGTGATATTGGGAACACCAAACAACTGCCTGTTGAAACCAAACAAAGATATATATACCTTAGCGGCCATAATATATGGAACGGAAACAACAATGACATAAATATGTGTATTACTTAAAAAGTAATGCATGATTAGCAATGAAATTTTTACCGAATAAAGATTAGGGTGTAATGCATAATTATTATGCAAAGTTACAAAGATTTACATAATAGTTCTTTTTTTAAATAAAGATTAAATGGAACAAAGGAAATAAGCTACTGGACAAAAGTTAAGGAACGATCTTGTTAATACTTGATTGTGAACAAAATATCAACAAAATTTAATATTTGGTAAAAATCCCCTTTTTTTCAAGGACTTCTCTGCATCGTCGACCACATGATCTAATTAATTTCTTGCAAAAATCAGCAGTAATTTCCTCCCATTCGTCTTTTAATAACTCCCATAGGTGATCCTGGTTTCTCGGGTTTCTTTTCTGAGCCCGTTCTCCAATTATCTTCTAAACATTTGCTATTAGAATCATGTCGGGGCTCTGGGCTGGCCACTTCATTAGGACCATCCGTCCTTCTTCAAATAAAGCCATAACCTTCCGAGCCTTGTGGCAAGGTGCATTGTCCTGCATGAAAATAGGAGATTCATAAAGATTATGGTGTATTCTTGGTACCACATGCTGCTGAAGAAGCCTTTTGTAAATCTCACCTTTGATATTGCCATTCACGCGGATGATAGGGCCAACTCCTGCAGTTGAAATCATTCCCCACACCATCACACTGCCGCCACCAAACTTAACGGTTTTCTTGACACATTGAGAAGACAGTCTTTCACCTGTTGTACGGCGTACGTAAGTTTTGCCCTCAGAATCAAATATAGTAAACTTGGACTCGTCACTGAAATGAACTGTGCGTCAGTCCAAACAACATGTTCTCTAGCATACTCCAGGCGTGTCCTTTGGTTTCGCTTTGAAATGAGAGGCTTCGAAGTTGGAATAAGGGCATGCAATCCTGCATTTTTTAACCTGCGAGCAACCGTTTTCCTTGAGATCTTATTATCTGTCTCTTCATTAAATTTACGGGCAATTGATGTAGGAGTTTCAAAACGGTTTTTCTAGATATTCTAACTATTCTTCGGTCTTCTCTTTGCGATGTTTTTTTTAGGTCTGCCGGTTTTTGGTTTTGCATCTAACGTTTTATCGGTTTTATACCTGCTTATTACACGATGAACGACACTTTTAGACCTATGAACAATATCAGAGATTTCTGAAATTGACTTTTTTTCTTGATAGTGATAATGAGATTTTTCTTCAAAAGAGAGCGTTTTGCGTGTACAATTTGCCGTATTGCTTAAAAATAAAGTCCTAATGATAAATGAACTTTTACTTATTGTTCCAAAGCACCATCAAGTTTTTAACAATGTAAATTAAAAGTTTATGCAAATTATTAACATCGTTCCTTAACATTTGTCCAGTAGCTTTTTTCCTTTGTTCCATTTAATCTTTATTTAAAAAAAAAACTATTATGTACATTTTTGTAACTTTGTATAATATTTATGCATTACACCCTAATCTTTATTCGGTAAAAATTTCATTGCTAATCATGTATTACGTTTTAACTAATACACATATGTATGTCTTTGTTGTTTCCGTTCCTTATATTATGGCCACTACGCTATATATATATATATATATATATATATATATATATATATATATATATATATATATATATATATATATATATATATATATATATATATATATATATATATATATATAATATTGGGAGCACCAAATATATATATATACACAAACGCACACATATATATGTTTGTGTGTGTGTGAATATTATATACATATATATTTGTATATATATATATATGTGTGTGTGTGTCTCACTCTCTCTCTTTCTCTCTCTCTCTCTATATATAGACATATACCTACATATATATATATATGTTTCTGTGTATATATATATATATTATATACATATATATGTATATATATTTGTATATACATATACATGCATGCACACATACGCGCACACACGCACACACACTCACACACAGACACACACACACACACACACACACACACACACACATATATATATATATATATATAATATTGGGAATACCAAATAACTGCTTGATGAAACCATTGCAGTAGAAATCGTGGCAGCCCAATGGCCGATGTTTCCAATAGTTTATCTCTTAAATTGCACTATATTTTTACATTCTGAATATTGCATTGTGCAATTTATTTAGCCGTTCCTTTTGGTAAATATAATTCTTGCCATAGATTGAAATGTAACGTATATTTCTTATTACTTCAAATATTGTTTTTCTTGCATACCTCTGTTAGAGTAGACGCTGTGTTTTATTATAAAGATTATTTAATTCGTCTCTCAGTCTCTGCACTCGAGAAAACTTATCAAAGAAAAAATACATTATTCAGGATACGAATATGCACCCGTCTGTTGGAGAAAAGGCTCTAATCCTGCCGAAGGGCGCATTTCATTTTAATAAGTTTTCATGAACGTGCAAGCCAGTGGACGAAATATAATACTCTTTTAAATAAGCGTAGCATCGCAGTCAATTACGGATACCCAGAAAATTAACGCTTGAACATTTTAACATATGTCGGGTTAAAAAGAAGTATATATATATATATATATATATATATATATATATATATATATATAGAGAGAGAGAGAGAGAGAGGGAGAGAGAGACCGAAAAAGAGTGAGTAAGAGACATATATATATATATATATATATATATATATATATATATATATATATATATATATATATATACGTATATATAATATATATATCAACACACATATATACACACGCACGCACACAAACAGATATATATGTATAAGTGTGTGTGTGCTTGTGCGTGTCCATATGTGTTTACATATATATATATATATATATATATATATATATATATATATATATATATATATATATATATATACGTTGTGCAATGTATAAAATGTCATTTTAATTGCGTCAAAATAAAAAAATTAGACTGATATCTCATTTTAACATATATATTTACAAAAATTAAACAAGCATATCTTGAAATTCTAAAGCGTAAATATATAAGAGATAAGCGCCATTTGTTTTAACCGCGTCCTCCAGACGACTTCGGAATATTTTGCATCACTTCTGGACGGTCTCCTTGTTTACGTTGCTGACTGCTTTGTGTGTGTTGAGTGTAACACCGAATGGTGACAGATGTTTCCTTCTTGAATGCGTAATCTTCAGGTAATGAAGCTTGCTGACTTAAATGTCACCTTTTATAGTTACACGCAATACATCGCTAAAGATGCAGGACAAAGGATTTGTTCCCTGCACTGCACCAACAAGTTCCTCTGTCCTCGTTCTACCCTTTAACTTTACAGGTGTCACATCAGACCTCAAATTGGAGTACTGCAGTCATATTTGTGCAGGAGATCTCCAGCTCTCACTTTCCAGTTTCGATAGAATCCCAAAAACGTTTACGCGTGCTTGTGGTTGATAAATTATTTTTCACCTTTTAACACCTCTCTCACTGCGAGTGTAGCATGCTTCCCACTGCTCTATCACTACTACTATGGAAATTTCCCCGACGGACCACCCTTCTGTAGTTCCACTAGTTTTAACCTTCACGGATAAGACCCGATTGTAGCAAATCACCCTCACTCCATCCGGATTCCATTGCTATGAAGTAATTTCCACTCAAACAGATTCTTCCCGCGAACCACTGCTCTGTAGAACGGAATCCCCAGAGCATGTTTTCCGATCACTGCAATCTTAACTTGTTCAAGTCTGGGATCAAACGCTATCTTCCCCTCTCATCTGCATAAACTGTACCCTTTATTCTCTTACATCGAGTGGTTCACGGGCCTTGCAGGAGAACCACACTGTAAAAGAAACATTCTCCCCTGATATTGAGCTGTTTAAACCATAAATATATCATACCTTAAAACTATATTTTTATAATATGTATAGAAACTGCGGTTGCGGAAAAGCTTAGTGTTTTTATAGCTTAGTGTTTATATATATATATATATATATATATATATATATATATATATATATATATATATATATATATATATATATATATTGTTATGGTAGGATCCACCTAATTTGCATAGTGGAGTGCCGAATATATAAATATGGTTGGTACCGGGAAGACATGAGAGGCGAATCAAGAGATTCAACTAGAGACTCAGCCCGACTGCGACTTAGTCAACACATTCTCCAGGAACAGTCTGACCAGGAATATACAAAAGACTATATGTAAATATTGTGTACACTTTCTTGTTTCAATACATTTTGTTCTAAGTACATATTGTGTTGCATTATTATTCCATGCATTAGTCAACTTTCAGCATATATATATATATATATATATATATATATATATATATATATATATATATATACATCTCGCCTGTGGAACTCCCTTCATTATTCCTGTTTCCCTGACAAATGTAATCTCCAACTATTTAAGTGTAACGTCCATCGACATCTCCAGTTGCCTTGATCTATCCACTTCCCTTCTCCACATCCTTTCCCCTTTCATTCCTATCTGCTCTCGTTCCAAATCTTCTGTAACCCCCTTTCCTTGACGATCCACTATCTTTCTCCACATCCTTTCCTCTACCACTCCTATCTGACCTTCCTCCAAACCTTCTGTAACCCCTTGCGTGCTAGTGGCTTCCAGCCTTGCTTGGGGTGAAAAGCTTAAACATATATATATATATATATATATATATATATATATATATATATATATATATATATATCGACATATTTTATAGATTAATATTTAATGTATATGATGTTCGTTAATGAGTGGCCATTTGTTCAGCTTAACATTGATGAATATCTTTTAATATATTTTCAAATTTTCATAAGATTGACCAATTTGAACCTGTTGGTGTTCTTTGCTCGAATAAAGTTTTGTGTGTCTCTTAGCAACTAGACGCGCCGCTGTGAAATCCTTCTCAGAATGGACTGACTTTCAAAGCTCGGCCGACTTTTAATTATCCCAACTGACACTCCCAAGACAACTCTAATTAGGTAAGATACCCCTCGGGTTTCTATTTGTAAATCAATGTGTGGACAGGTGTTATCAATAGGCAGCTTTCCGTTCTGGATGGATGAAAGAAATAAAACTAAATTCACACCGCCACTAATGTCTCTGGTTCTCATTTCTCTACCAATTCATTGTTTACGGCGACGAAATTGAAGAAATTTGTAAAGCTTCTGAGAAAGACATTAGATCGAGAAGACATTTATGGAATAACAGTCCGCTATTCGCTGTGGCTTATATCTACAAAAGTATGCAGAACATCAATGAAGCCTCTAACATGACAGGGGAACTAATGAAAGACAGGTTCTAAAGATATTTGAAGTTCATTTTGTGGGATGTTTTTGCAGCCAGGAGTTGACACGTGAGAAATATAAATGCTGCTTATGCCAACCAAAAACTGACCGTCTCGAGTGCTAGCATTGTCGATATTATTGAATGTTTTAACTGCAGAAGAGAAGGATACTGTGGAGAGCCATGATCGTCCAATTCGGGAAGGAAAACGGCAGACAGAAGAAGACTGCCTAATAGAACCTGAATATAAAATTTACAATAAAAATGTGAAAATTACAATATATAAAGTATTTTGATGGTACAAAAAATCTTACATTCAAAATTAAATTGAAATAAAAACATTATAATATAAATTAAAAATATAAATTCGATTGAAAATAAAAAGCTGATTTACAGTCAATGATGAAATTATTCATACCCCTTTCAATTTTAAATATTTTTATCCATTTTTCAGAAACTAAGGCACGAATGATTCCAGGTTTTATATATGTTAATAAGCATACAAAAGGAATATAAAACTCAATTTTCAGAACAAAAGGTTAAATACAACAAATTTGACACGCGGATCATGCGAAATAGGAAAAGATAAAATTATTTGTATAGTAAGAAAATATTTTAACAATTTTCGCAATATATTTGTCAGTAGCATGGACTCTCATCCTTATAACTTGCTGCAATCTTTTTCTAAAGTTTTGCTGAGATTTCAACAAGTCTTTTTCTGGCATTTTCTTCCATTCTTCAATGGTTACACGATCTAAGTCCTGAAGTTTCTTCGGTGACCGACGATTTATTCGAATTTTCTATTCTTGCCATAGATTTTCAAAAGGATTCAAGTCAGGACTCATTGAAAGCCGTGGAAGAGCTGTAATATTCTTTTTCTGAAGCCATGCAGTCACTGATTTAGACGTATGTTTGGGATCATTATCTTATTAGAAAGAAAATAGGTGACCTAGATGAAGATTTTGCGTTGATAGTTGTAAATTTTCATTCATAATTTTGATATAGTCTGCAGATTCCATTATTCCTCTTCATGCAATTAATTGTCCAGTCCCCCTTGTGCTAAAACAACACCAAAACATCATCGATCCGCATCCATCTTTTAATGTTGCCGCCGTGTTCTTTGGGAGGGAAGCATCATCTTTCTTGCTTCAAATCTTTTATTCATCCTTATTTCCAAAAAGCTCAATTTTTGTTTCATCATTCCTTAGTAATTGTTCGCAAAAGCAATTTTCTTTGTCCAATACGTTTTGGCAAAATTAAACCGAGCAACAATGTGACATGGTTTATGAAAAGGTGTTCGTCGTGGCCGGCTTCCATACAACCCATTTCTATTCAAACAACTTTCTCTTACGGGACTACTTACGCTGATATCCAAACTTTTGGCGATGTCTTTCAAAACGACTCTTGGGTTTATATTAAACTCGGGACACAGTTTTTGTGCAGTTCTCAGTGACAATTTGGATTTTCATCCACGCCCAGGCAAATTCTCGGTCGTGCCAAACTATCTACACTCCTTTATAACGGAATATACTGTAGATGTAGCGACAGCTAACCTGTTTTAAATATTGCAGTAAAAATTTTCTGACTTGTGGAAGTTAATAATTCTCTGTCTCAAGTCAACGCTAATCTTCTTTGTCTTCCCCATCTTGTTGTTAACGTAAGAATAACACTGGTGACACTTTATGCACCATGTGATATTCTTTGCTGGAATTATCACAAATATTCTACTGAATAAATAGTCTAGAGGGCTTGACCGATAAAATAATTATGTAAATTACTTATACTTACACGTATCAATTTAAAACGATATTTTCTACTGCACGAATAATTTTGTCTTTTCCTATTTTGAATAATTCGCCTGTCAATGTGTTGTAATTAACCTATTTTTCTGAAGAATGAGTTTTAAATTCCTTATTTGTGCTTATTAACATATAAAGAAGCTGACATCGTACAGACATTAGATTATGAGAAATGGAGAAAAATATTCAAAATTGATGGGTTTACGAATAACTTCGTCGTTAACTGTATATTATTTTGTAAAGAACAAATATTATCGCCAGTCATCTTCTAACTTCTAAGATGAGAATTAGGTGTACCGATAGTGATGGTGGCCATGGGGATTACATTTATGAACTGGAATTGGAATTAGAATAGTAAAATCAACTATATTGAATCGGTCATAAAAAAAATTAGAATATGGAATTGGTATGTTCTAAAATCTACAAATCCACCTGTGTAGTGGCTCAGTTATGAAAAGTTTTATACAGGAGGCAAGGAAAATGACTACCGGATAGATTACACTAGGGCCGCTTTCTTTCCAGCACTGTAAGAAGCTGCAAACCCCTTCTATTTTTATGAAGATGAGTGTTATATATTATATATATATAATCACTTTGCTACGGCACCCCTGCAAAGTTACAAAGAAGATGCAATAACATCTTTATACTCTGCCACAACGTGCCTGCAATGTTACAATGGTTTAAATACGTTATAGCGTTTCATTGACAGAAAATGAATAATACGCTTCCAGAAGATAACAAGACGTTCATTAGTGATCTTCAATTAAAAACAATCTATAACCTTTATATATTATGTTTATGTGGAAAAAAGTTTTTGTGTAATGCATTTAGACCCTTAGGAATTTCACTGGACTGTGCGCATGAAGGCGAAACGATGGTAATTTTAAATTTTGAGAAATATTTTTGAAAAAAGAATGTATTTTTAATAATGTGTTTTGGGTTATGTTTTTTCGTTTTGTTTTTTAATAATGTGTTTTGGGTAATTATTTTTTTAATAATGCGTAGGTTTTTTTTTAATAATCTGTTTTTGGTATGTAATGTACTCAATTTTATTTAGATTCTTTTTCTTCTTGTTTTCAAGGTCTTTGTTATTAATTATCCTACATTCTGATAATAGATCATTCAAGAATGGTGAAACATTGTAAATTTACTGTGAATGAACTACCGATTAAAACACTTTCTAAACATTGTCGTTTCAGAGATTTATTTTCTCTTTAAATGTGAGTAGCATTTTTATATCAAAATTGTGGTCAGCCTCTTGCGGTTAAGCAACTAATGTGTTTTGTCTGTTTTTTTTTTTAATGTTTCTTTTCTCTTCATATAAATATTTATTTAAACTCCCGAGTTTTCTTCAAAATATTCCTTCCGGATGACACTGTAGGTGATAGAGCAACATCCTCTCTCAAGTTTTGACTTGATCTTGTTTTCATTTTACCTACAAATTTGTATTCGATATATAAACATTTATTTACCATTAACCCACATATTGTTAAATTAATTACTGAAGAATTAATGGATTTATATTTAATCAAACATTTTTATTGCTTCATACGTTATTATAGACGATACACATAGAAAAATTGCGTCTCTTTCAAATACTAATTACATTAATATTGCAACTTCCTATGAAATGAACCATCAGTTTGGGATCAAGGGAATATTTGATTGTAAACTGACGATTAAGTCTTCACATATCATTCTAATCAAAACACAACGCACCTGCCACGTTAAGAGATCTTTGTGTTGGCTTGGTGTATAGCCTTGTAAAATGTTGATTTTCATGTGGAAGCCATGTATATCCTCCCTACGCTTAGAAATGTATAAGGTATCATATGTGTTAAAATGTTTTGTCAAAGAAATAATTAATGATAATAATAATAATTAATATTATATCAAAACATTAACTCCTGGATCTTAAACGAGACGATCAAACCTCAGTTAATACTGACTGGCGCAAGAAAATCACACAGACCTATAGCAAATAATTAAACCAACACCACGTGAAAACTTTAACAGGCGGAGACAGCAACGAATGTAAAATACGTGTAAGTAGAAAATCTCCGTATCAAAATAAAATCCGTCTTTGAACTCGTGATAGGACTTGAGATTATTAGTGGTTATCCATATTTTAATAGAAGTACTGTTTATTTATTAAACAGTATATTTATCTATTTTCACCTACTGGCCTAAATATCTGAAAAACCTTAGAGAGAAATGCTGGACTGCGCATATTTTTCTCTAATGAGAATATTTAGGCCGGTAGACTAAAATAAATATACTGTTTAATAAATAAACAAAGCGTCTTCTCATTTACGAGTATCGACTAGAATAACGTTTAAATAATAAAAAAATCTGTCGGATTGATAAATAAAAAGTCCATTTGTTTCTTTACAAATTGCTTTGTTTACGTTAGTATACGAAAGTAAGCAGATATGTTTATCTTTAAAAAAAAATCTGTGCTTAAAAGTATTATTCAAATTTGTTTGATCATCGGCTTACACCACATGTTTGTTTTATAATAAGTTTTCTCAAATGTTCAGGCCAGGAGACAAAAATAAATAAATATACTGTTTAATGGATAAACAGGATTTGTTATATTTTCTTGTCAGATGCGGATTTTCATATGGATGTCATGAATGTCCGCCCTCGTGTCTAAGCTATCATGTGTTTACAAAATGTTTTCTCAAATCAATCATTAATATGGCTTCAAGTGATTTTGAATTTTAAATGAGACAATCATATTTCAGACAATTTAATTGGTGCTACAAAATCGCAAAAACCTATAACAAATAACAAACTCAAAATCACGGGAAAAAATTAACCAGTGGCAACAACAAAATGCGAAAGACTTATCAGTTGAAGAGAAACTATATAGAAATCTTCAGAGCATGATAGCATTACGCATATCTCCTAAGTAGATAATACAAACCTGCTTTAAAAATATGTTTATTATTTTTATCCAGGCTCGAATATATGTCTTTCATATAGATCGGAATCACCACAGTTGCATGCTCTAAACTTATTTATTTTTCAGTACATCATTATATATATATATATATATATATATATATATATATATATATATATATATATATATATATATATATATATCATCACCCACATACCTCTAATATCATCCGCCATACATAATTCACCACCTCTCCAAGGGAATATAACCATCAATAAATCCCTAAGCCAAGTGTTTAAAAATATCATCATTGAGAACAATTTCACCTATCCACGACACTCACGCGTTATCCAAACCATGGCTCTGAGTTGTATCAGTTGAAATCTTATATAGTTACTCCTCTGCCACAAATGACAAAAAAGGAAATCCTGTCGGAGAAACAGGCACAGAATTCCATTTTCGGTTCAATAAACATTAAAAAAAACAATAAAAGACAACAACAATTAATCTGTCGCTGCACTCTTCAACCAACTTGTCTTTAGCATTGAAGATATCAGATGTGTGCTTTTAGCGTCTTCATTCAACAGCCGACGAGAACGGAGTTGAAATATATTTTCAAAATGAAGGATTTAACATGTATTTGTGCATAATCAGAGAATATAATTTCCATAGGGAGCCCTCTAACGAACAACGACAACATTTCATAGAAGAAAGGGTCCCACTTCTTTGTTTATGCGTCGTCTTGTTAAATAAGGACAAAGGCATGTCCGAAAATTCCGACTTTAAAATATTTCTGCTTGTGCTTCAATTTAATAAAAAATCTGACATATAATAAATACCGTCAGTCTTATTGCCAATATTGTTATCATTTTGTTGGCTTTTTATTTCTCAAATTTTATATATATATATATATATATATATATATATATATGTATGTATGTGTGTGTGTGTGTGCGTGTGTGTGTGTGTGCGTGTGTGTGTGTGTGTGTGTGCGTGCGTGCGCACACACACAAGCATCATTAAAACGGACTAATAAGTTATTGCGGTTAAATATTTTATTTAGTTCTTCAGGTGTTTTCATAATTTTCTTCTTTTCTGTACATAAACTATAAATATGTTTCCTTGAATAATCTAGGCATATTATGTCAATTTATTTTTTTAAACCTGTCAAAGTCATTTGATTTTGAAAGTCTATTTACCAATGTCCTATTTAAAAAAAACGATTGCTATAATTAAAAAGAATATTTACAATAATCCATCACTTCATCCATTAAACTGTTCTTCACTTGCACTGGCGAGGTTCCCTTCTATGACAATCAAAATAATATATATACGTACAACGCGATTGTGTTTACCTGGGTTCTATTCTAGGACCAACATTTAGCAATTTCCACAAGGTTAACCTTGAAAATAATATATTTAATACCACTAAAAACGCTCCATCTACCGAAGATATATAGACGATAGTTTCATCTTTAGTTAAATGCATAGACGAAATACTTTAAGTACAAAAAAACTTCCAAAAACTCCGCACTAACGATCACATATGAACTTAACAATAATAGATTTTGTTTTCTTGATATATTGATCAACAGCAATAATTATACATTTAAGACACTGTAAAAATAAATAGAATGAATAGGTGCCCTCCGAAATATAAAAGTCAATGTCATAAACAGCGACTGTATAAAATTTAATAAACCGTGCAAATGTTAACACTTCCACGAAAAAAAAAATCAACACGGAATGAAAAAGAAACAATAAACTCTCATTTATAATGACTTTCCTAATTATATTATTGATGAACAAATTAGTCGAGGTACTAGAAAAATTAATATAAAACAAAGAGAACCTAATGCTTCCTCAAATAACCCTAAACTTATCAACCTACTATACCACAGTCAAGTACTACAAACCAGATTAAATTATCCTAAAAAGAATCTACTATATTCACCAATGACCCCTGTGAAAAAATAAAACTAATTATATTGTATACTAAATATAATAAAACCATCTTAATCGCCCGCAATGACTCTTCTCCATCAACTAATGTGTTGCAAAAGACCAACATTGTGTATAAATTTAAATGTCTTTTTGCAGATTGTATCTCTGACAAAGACGTAAATATATATGTAATTTTCATGAAGATGACACTATGAAAAAGGCTTACTTTAAACATGTTCGATTCAAGTTCTATTGCACAACATTTAAAAGAACATTGCTGTCCATATTCATATTTCATTTAGAAAAATATTAATCAACAATACAAGTATACTCCATAATGAAAATAAAGAAAATCTTCAAATTTCAGAAAAAATATGTATAAAAATATGAAACGAACACTAAAAATTAATTATGAGTATAGAAACACTGTTTTAAAATGTGTATGTAAGCAAGTTTTGGGATGCTTACATAATATAAAAAACGTTTTTTTTTTTCGGAAAAGTTTCAGGTTGAGTATTTTTAAAACATTAATAATAATAAAAATAAACTAAGTCACGTTCCTTACATATTCCCACTGTAAATTGACTATAACCGTGTGCATGCAAGGCATTTACAAAAAAAAATCACAACTAACAATTACACTAATTTTTGTCTTAACAATTCAACAGTAAAGAGGATCATGGATGAGATTGAAGCTACTTAAGAAACTAAAACAAATGACTAAAACTTTCTTACTCAGTTTTGAAAAAGCACTGAGAAATTGATCCGTGAATTTGAGGATCAAAATAAAATAAATAGACATACTATGTCTAAGTTATTCAACCAAATATGTTTCCTCTCTCTCTCTCTCTCTCTCTCTATATATATATATATATATATATATATATATATATATATATATATATATATATATATAATCGTTTATTTAAATATTATAACATAAATATTTTATAAAATCACTACAAAAATAGCCATTTTGTTTCAATGTGTATATATATATATATATATATATATATATATATATATATATATTGACTCATTTCTAAATATAACGGTTTTATATATCGTGTAAATCGTGTACTTAATAAGATATAGATATTGCGCTAGGCATTCTTCTTTTATACAGGTAAATATAGATTTATTTTATCGAAAATAAAAATATAAACTATGTATCATATAAAGAATTATATATTCATATGCTTTTATATTACAAATAATATAAAAACATTCCAATTCTCTCGCTGTTATTATGCGAAGACCTGAAAACAAAAACATTGTAAGTGTACAATCTAGTAAGATAAACAATATTTTTAAAATACACATATCCTGGAGGTATCAACTCATATGATTCGATTTTCCCAATGAGATTATTCTTCACAATGCAGCATCTATCGTGTTACTGGGTTTATTTTTCCAGTTGTAAATTTTGAATCTGTCCAATAAGGACGCGCAACCACACGTTCGCAATGTCATTGTCATCAGTCTAGGCTATGGCTTTTTCTGGCTGTTTATTTCCATATCACACTGAAAACGAAAAAAGAAACCAACATAACACTTGTTTAGTATTGCTACATAAAACGTACAACTCGAAGTTCTCTTAATGCTATTCAATGGACAAACTTCATTTACAGGCACACAGATAGATCATAACGAAACACCCCTGCTCGTTTTCTGATTATAAGTTAAAGGTAATATTAACCTTTCATCTCATAAGGAATCATTCGTTATAAATTTCCCGAGCAGCCATTATCGCTGACCGTTGAAATTTATAAAATAATTTTCTTAAATCATTTTTTCAGGAAAATGTTTACGCTAGATAATTTTTGTATTCCCAGTATTTATGGGACTTTCCTTCCTGACCTTTTCTCTGAAGTAGTGGGGAGCGTCACAATGTTGAATTTTGACTGGTAAATTTTGTTTGTTTTTTTCTCATACACTGTATTACTTTAATTTGACGAAGTATATATTTCATATCGGCAAGCAATTCACGGTTGTTATTTTGGGGCTTCCAGTAGGAAAATATAGCTTACTGAGAAAAAAAACAGGAATTCTTAACGTTGCCAATAAAAAAAACATTCAGCATTCAAAACATTCAGAATTTTCAAAACTAGACAGACAGTGAGAAAAAAAAACTATGAATAGCGAAGCATTGACTGATTATATCTTCTCACAGATCATTCACTAGAGTATGAAATTCATTTCTCATTGGCTGTCGCTCTTAGTTAAAAAACGTCAGTTGCATTACACCCACCCACACTCACGCACACGCACACTCTCTCTCTCTCTCTCACACACACACACACACACACACACACACACACACACACAGACACACGGTCGCAAATATAGTCTCACTCTATATTTATATCTTTTTATAGAACACATTTCGACTAATTTGTTTTATACAATTGGTAAACTTCCAAAGGTCCATTGTTGTTTTTTGTTTTTCTTGAATCCTTGTACTTTCGAATATTTCTACAGTCCTTATCAAGAATTGTATTTTTTGTATTTTTATAAATCCACGTTTCGCTAATTCTGTAATCAATTTCAAGGAATTTAAAGAAGACGTCGTTTACAACGCCCAAACTAAACTTTTTACGTGATTTTTCTTTTCTACACATTTCAATATAGGATATTCTACGGAGAAACATGTTTTATTCAATTTTAGCAACATCACTGGTAATGCAATGGCTTCCAGAATTGTAAGCCTTTCCTTGCATTGAGTCGTATAATGTACTTTGCTGTTTACAGTTAAATTATGTCTTATGTTAATATTATTTTGGTTATAAACGTATATATGATGGTTCTGAAGATTTCTCGTCCCAACAACTCAAAATATGACCCGATAATTAAATAATATATTTCCTTTCGGAAAGTCTATAAATCGGTTTTTATAAATTTTCTCCGGCGTAAATCTGCCTTCACACGTTTACTTAACAAATTTAATCCATTAAAAAAAGTATTTACTTGCCAAAATGGCAAAAGACGGTTGCTATTAGAAGCATTATTGAAAATGTTTCAAAATCGTTATATTTAAAAACAAAAAAAAAAGTTGCTCGTTGCCTTTCTCTAGTTCTTTAACATGCAATGGGTGTCAGTTTTTTCTGATTAGTTTCCAAGGAATTTCAGCTGACTTTTCCTGATTTTGTCCTCTTCCTGTTGCTATTTTCTTTAAGACTTCCTTGTCGCTATTTTCTTGAAGACTTCCTTGTTGCTATTTTCTTGAAGACTTCCTTGTTGCTATTTTCTTTAAGACTTCCTTGTCGCTATTTTATTTAAGACTTCCTTGTTGCTTACTCACACTGTCCATGAAAATTTCAGTATCCTTCTGTATAAGCACATTTCTTCTGCTTCTAATTTTTGCTCATCTTTAGTGAAATTAGCAAACATTCACTACCATATAACTGGAGGTCAGTCAGTTATGTGCCATGTGATCATGTATCATTCTATGTATGCTTATCTTTTGGGATGCTTATATCACTAATCCAATGCCTGTTCGGATCTGGGCGTTGAATTTCCTATCCTATGCTAAAACGCTTCCCAGACAGTTGTTGATGTCTTTCAGTTCGTAACTCGTAGATCAAGTTTTTTTTACGGGTAAGCGTACGTTCTGTCTCAGTTTATAGTCTGTCCTTTTTTCTTGCTTTCTTCTACCACCCTGTCTAGGAGGTCCTGTAGTTTCCTTTGCGAATAGCTATCAACACGGTATCATCTTTCTTTTTATGACATGTTTTTTCACGACGTAGGCGATTATGGCTCTCCAGCTCCCTCTATCCCTTGCAGCTCTCAACAAGTTCCTTCCCTCTGCTTCCGTCCCCAGATCACGTTCTGTCATCCACCTGCTCAAGCTCGCCGGGTATGTCACGTGCTGCTTTCCCTTGTCTCTCTTTCCTTCTTTTCGATCCGTGGGTATCTGATTCTCCAGGCCATCCTTCCTCATTATGTGTCCCAGAAAATTCAGCCGCCTCTTCCTGATATTAAGTATAAGCCGCCTCCTTGTTTGCGGCCTCTCTAAGACCTCATCGTTGCTCACACCCTCTGTCCATGATATCCTTAGCATCCTTCTGTAGAACCACATCTCGGTCGCACCTTTGAGGAAACCGTCCAAAATTCGCTGCCATAAAGAAGGAAAGATGTCACGTAACAGCTCAGTATTCTTTTCTTTTGTTACCAAAGAAGTCTTCCTCTCTAGCAATATTCTGCCCAGCTTTTGGAATGTGTACTTGGCCATCTCAATACGTCTACGGGTGTCAGTGTCGCACTTACCGTCCTCGGTCAAGACGCTTCGCAGATATTTAAACTTCCGCGTCTGCTTGATTCTAGTGTGCCCGCAATTAGGGCTCATTCTCTTACTGATGACCATGCATTGTGTCTTTTTGTAGTTTATGCTTAGTCCTTTCGTCTCACTCTCCATCACTACCTTCTGTATGAGATTTTGTAATTTATTTTCCGTGCTATCACTACTGTGCCATCTGCCTATCTTATGTTGTTAAGATTGTGGCCGCCAATGATAAATCCCGGTAGCCTTTCCAATTCTCTCACAACTGCCTCGCTGTATAGGGTAAAAAGGTCGGGCGTGAAGACACATCCTCCCTTAGGCCTCTTTCTATTTTTATTCTCTGAACTCGTTCTCTATGCACGTGAATGATGATTCTCTCCCACTATAGGTTCTTGATTATTCTGATATCTTTCACGAATATATCAAGGTTGGTGAGCAGTTCCAGCAGATCCTTGTGGCGCACTTTTTAGAAAGGATCTTTGCATAGCCTATGAAACTCCCATCCAACTACAGAGCACTAAAAATATTTGAACTTGATATTTATCTCTTTCAG
>OZ038484.1:98716179-98718679 GCA_964036315.1 Acanthosepion esculentum
AATAAATATGAGTTTTTTATACTGATAAAATTTCAGTTTGTAAAACTATGTAGAATTATAACACCTACAAAATTAAAACCATTCTCTATAAAAGCTTGAGGGGACTTCGGTTGCATACTATGCTAACGTAAGAAAAAACCGTTCCCACCCCTTCACCGTTGAAACTGTTAGATGTAAATGTCTCTTCTACTCCAATAGCTTCATGTGTCGCACATCTCGCCTGTGGAACTCCCTTCCTTATTCCTGTTTCCCTGACAAATACAATCTCCAACTATTTAAGTGTAACGTCAATCGACATCTCCAGTTGCCTTGATCTATCCACTTTCCTTCTCCCCATCCTTTCACCTTTCATTCCTATCGGCTCTCGCTCCAAATCTTCTGTAACCCCATTGCCTTGATCGATCCACTATCTTTCTCCACATCCTCTCCTTTAGCACTCCTATCTGCTCTTCCTCGAAACCTTCTGTAACCCCTTGCGTGCTAGTGGCTTCCAGCCTTGCTTGGGGTGATAAGCTTAAACATATACATATACATATATATATATATATATATATATATATATATATATATATATATATATATATATATCGACATATTTTATAGATTAATATTTAATGTATATGATGTTCGTTAATGAGTGGCCATTTGTTCACCTTAATATATTTTCAAATTTTCATAAGATTGACCAATTTGAATCTGTTGGTGTTCTTTGCTCGAATAAATGATAATCTGACCATGTATACGTACATAAGGCAATATATTAAATCATTATTATCAAGTGGATTTAATTTTTACTGTGCTTAATTTATTATATATAACCCGTAAGACCTATCCATAAAAATCAACGGTAAATATCATTTTTCCATTTTCATAGGCCGATATCTATTAAACAGGGACAGAAAATATCTGCTCAGAATTCGAAATTATGTTGTGCCAGACTTGAATTCTTTCAAGAGACCATAGCTTCTGAACTATGCGTCGCATGAGGAATATATTTTCAAATCTTCTTTTTGTAAGGAGAATATTACTTACCGAAAATTTAAATACCGAGAGGGTGAACCAAGCTTGAATTTATATAGAATGACAGTTATCTAAAAGGTCTTTAATAATATACGGAAGTAAAAGTAAACATGTTGACATAATATTGATTTTCGATAGGAAAAGTTTTGAAACGGGGACAGAAAATTGTATATCTATTTTCTGCAATTTATTTTCAAAGTTTTTTTTTTATTGCTTCAAAGATTGAAAACAATTCTGCATATGTTAATTCCTACTAAATTTACGTTTTTCTTTTTCTTTTTCAGGTAAGTACAGGTATCATCCGTTGCCAGTGTCGGTGAGATATGAATCTTCTGTAATTTATTCTTAAATTTATTTATCATATCCGAGGCAAATCTGAAAATGTTTCGGCCAAACCAGCTCTCTCAAATATGATCAAATTGCAAAGCCTAAGATATTTTTGGAATGTCGTTTTGGTCGGATTCTTAAGACAGCCTTCGTAAATTTTCACGTAATTCGAAGACTGTAAGAAAGATGAAAACAAGATAGAAAAAATTCATGTTGATGTTACCGCAAGTTTATTAGTTTGGATATATTTTATATAAATATACATACGGTACCGAAGATATACGTACGCTACTTAGACGATATTTTCATTTTAGCGAACAACATTAAAGAAATAGAAACATTTAAGACAACATTTGAGAAAAACTCCGTCCTTAACTTCACTTATGAACTTAGCCAGAAAAACAAACTTCCATTCCTAGATGTCCTCGTTGAATACAATAATAACACTTTCATTACATCCTTATACAAAAACCCACCAGCAAGAATTCTTGTCACCTAAACTTTTAAAAGCGAATGTCCTCTTAGGTATAAAATAGCTGTAATAAAAAAACTTTCTAGAAAGAGCACACCAAAATTCATCCTCAAGACTACTCTTCCTCAAAGAACTTAATAACGTAAAACAAACACTAATCAACAACGGCTTCCCTAACCATCTTATAGACCAACAAATAAGACTATTTCTTCCTAAAGTAAGTAATAATGAAAGTGAACACACAGTCAAAAATCACATACACATTTATTACAAAAACCAAATGCATAAGCATTACAAACAAGACGAATCCTCACTAAGACATATTATAAAGAAATACACCACCCCAATCGAACCAAATAAAAAAATCAAATTAATTATCTATTATAAAAAATTTAAGACAGTTAACCTCATCCTCAAAAATAACAACACACCTGCTAAGTCAAAATTGCAAGGAACGAACTTTATCTATGAGTTCAAATATCCTTAAGAAACTGCGTTCCTAACGACACCGGACTCATAAATAATTACATCGGTTACACAACTACAAGCTTATCCATACGTCTTACATTACACCTATCCAACCACAGCTCCATTAGAACCCATTTAAACACACACACAAATTTACCAGACTCCAATAGAAATATACTAGTAGAAAACACAAATATATTAATTGCTTCTACC
>OZ038484.1:98728679-98733679 GCA_964036315.1 Acanthosepion esculentum
CTTCTGTCTACCCAATTTCCTTCACAAGACTTGGAATCGTCTCCCCTCCATTCCGATAACAAATCGCTCATGCTGATATTCTCAATGTCAGAAAGCACTTGGCCACGCGCCTACATATATATATATATATATATATATATATATATATATATATATATATATATGCACGCACACACACACACACACACACACACACACACACACACACACACACACACACACACACACACATATATATATATATATATATATATATATATGATAAAAAACATATGTATACGCACATATACTTGCACGTACACATATTATTTTTCTTGGGTGTTACAAAAACAGCGGTTATCTTTATGTAACACAGCTATTAAGTGTATATTAGCGAATATGCATAATAGCCCACGTCGATAGCTCAACTCAGACTTTAATTCAAAAACGCAATTTTCAGGTGCAAACATACAGAGCCGATGTTTGAACCTGAAGACTGCATGAATCTCCGAGTCGTGCTATATATATATTCACTAATACACATATCTATATATCTATATCTCTCTCTCTATATACATATGTGTGTGTGTGTTTGTCTGTCTGTCTGTCTGTCTCTGTGTATGTCTGCAAATTTACACAAGGGAACGACAATTTTGGAATAAGTGGCTAATGAAAACGTTCCCATTTCAGAAATCTCGCTGAATGAAGATCAAACATTTTGATGGAGGATACCTTCTTAGTCGGGTGAAGACGTTCTTCTTTTCTCTCTAGAATTCACAATTAAATGCTTGAGAGCTACACGTACACTCTCAAAATACAAATATTTATTATCAAGAGTTGAAATAGTTAGATGTAACCGTAGGATCTATGCTTACAGTTTTTTCTCTCGCACTGCAGGGTTGTTGAAATCTCTCACGTCTAGGTATCCTTCAGTCAAACTTTATATTCAAAACCTTAAAGACAATGTCAAACGTTATCTTCTGCCACCTTAACTCCTCTTCTTTTATCGTTGTCTTTCTCATTTATTTTTCTCGTATTCTCTCACACCTGTCGTTTTACTTGGCTCGTCTGTGCGAAATAATTCAAAAATATATTTAAAACCAAAACATAAAAGGAATAAAAAAAAACAAATTCGTAGTATTTTTTTAAAATTATTTTTCGGAGATATATACAAATAAGTTACTAATGAACGTAGACGCGCAATTATCTATCATAATATAGGTGTCAAATTGTCATGAATTTCTTTTGCTTATCCATAATCCCAATAGTTTTTTCTCCAACTTGACTAGAGACGAGGCGGCATTCAACGATATAGGGACTTGTGTTAGTTCATTTGGGGAAATTTTCATTGCGGCCCGAAACTGGGGGATCAGTCATATTTCACTTCTTTATAACTTTTTTCCAGTAAAAGAAATATTTTCAAAATTGGTATCAATTATCTGAGTGTTATCTGAATTTTGTTTAAATCAGAGTTCATGAAACCACTGCATATTCCTCGCAGCGAATACTCGCGCAGTTTTTTTCATTCTTTTTAATTTCTAGGCCTTAGAATAATTCAGTGATAACAGCAACTGATCAAGATGTTAATTTCCGTTAAAAGACGACGAATGCATAATTAAATCAAGACAATTTTGTTGTCTAAATTTCAGAAATATCGTTAAGTTTGCTGTTAGGAAAGTCGGTTCCCTTCTATCTTACTCGCCAGATTTTATCCCATATATACTACACAGTTCAAAATTTTGAAGCTACCCCTGAATTAGCATGGGAAAAAATTGACAACAGATGAAAAAGTATTGAAAAAAGAGCTCTCAGAGTTAATGAAAAATGAATGGGATCAATTACCAAACTTATAATTTGAGAATCTTTTGCAATGAATGCCCAAACTTTTTACTGCAGTTATCACGGCTAACGTAGGGTATTCTGATGAGAGCAAAAATAATCATAATTTGTTTTCTGTTTGTCTTAAAATTTCTAATAAAAAATCACGTCTCACTTTTTTAAACATGTATAATAATTTTCGATTAATTAACGTACGAAATAACTATTTGGGGTGGAAATGTTAACAGAATTACCAGGGTTACCTTCAGAAGTTTGAACTGTAGTCTATGTAACTGGTTCAAATCAAATGTGTTTGATAGGTATCACTACGTTTTAATTGGTAATATTAATTAAAGTTTCCGTACGATTGCATGTAGTGCACCGCAGGGTTCAATCCTTGGCCTACTTTTTTTCTCATTAACTATGTACCAAATATATGAAAAAGTTTACATTTTACTTATTAGCTGATGATACCAACATTTTATTGTGAAGCAGAATCTATGAAAACACTATTCAAAACTGTTAACTCTCAAAACTGTTACAAAGAGGCTAGACGTTAATAAATTATCACTCAATGTAAATAAGCCTAATTAAATTATATTTCATTCTCCATACACAAACATTTTTATGTTATGATTAGGATTTTTAAAGAATGAACACAGAGGGTAAAATTTGTTAGATTTTTAGGTGTACTTTCAGATGAAAGCTTGGATTGGAAATACAATTTCAGTGAACTTTCAAAAAAATTTGCAAGAACTTGTGGCATATTCTTTAAAATAAGAATCATGCTTCCTTACAATGTGGCTGTATGCCTTTACAATGTTTTATTCCACTGCTTTATGTAATACGGAATAATAGTGTGGGGTCAGTCTTTTTCCTACTTCATTGATCTTATTTCCAGTCTGCAGGAGAGAGAATGTTTAGGGCTTTTCGGTTCGGCATTGTTCCTTAAACTCTCCGTCTATCCTCCAAAACGCAAAAATATTGAGAATACCGGAAATATTTAAATTAAAATTACTAACTTTTGTCTATGAGCCTGTTAACAAAATCTCGCCGTCTTGTTTTCACAAGTACTTCCCTCTCAGGTCATCTATACATCATTATGCAACAAAGCTATCAACTCGTGGAAGTTTGCTTTTGATGTGCAATAATACTTTACAATATGGTTTGATATCGGTTTGCTATCTAGGAACTAAGCTGTAGAACACTTTACTTGAATTGATTACTACTTCTTCTTCAAACATTTAGAAAGAAACTTTAAATATATTTAAAAGAAATGGAATCCAAACAACTCAATAATACCTCAATAATGATTCAATAACTCAATAATAATAATAGATCTACAATGGATTCTATAATTAATAAACTTCATAATTAGTTTCGTAACTCGGGCTATAATTATGTACACTGTTGTGTATTTTATTTTACTTCATATTATTTTATTAAACGAGTTATCTTTGAATAAATGGGCTTCCTTGCCGTTAGTTAACGTACTTAGGGAGCCTTTTGTTATGAATAATCAAGAGTGGTCTCCCTTTGTTTTCTTGCTCTCCTATTTGAGAGAGCTATTTCAATTCTATTTACAGGGACTATAAAAGGAGACTATACGCGAATTTTGTATTCTCTGTTGAATAAAGCTTTCATAAATCCTACACCTGCGTACTTTTGTCATTACACCCTTCTCCTCCTTTAAAAAAATTGTATGTACATATTTTAATAACTCTGTTAAAATAATTAAATTATGTTATAATCATAATTGCTGTAAATTGTTATCGGCTTAATTCCTTTAATTATTCTATTTCCTGTAAAATATTGTTGCGAATAAATATCTTCTTCCGATAAAGAGAGAAGAGAAAAAGAAAAAAAAAACAAGCATAACATTCGGCCGTGCATCCTATATTGCTACCAAATTTGGTCTCTTGCTTATGTTTTATATCTAGAGATTCTTGGGAAAATCCAGATAGGAATCGGTATCATTATCGGACCTGATCTGGCATCTCTGCCACCGTAACGGAGCTTCCTTTTGCCTTTTTTGTGACTGTTTTCCCCTGTAGTTGTTCTGGTGAGCTATCGTGGTTAGAAGATCAGCTACACGAATTCACGGAGTGCCAGCTTGAGTAATTGGATGGAGTAGCAAGGTTTCGAAGAGATAATAAAAAAGAAAACTTGATAAGAGCTCTAAAAGACAAGAAATTGTGAAAAGCCATGACGGCCTTTCAGATAACTTATACACTGATTACAAAATGTCTGAAAGTTTAGCCGAAAGACGTTCGAAGTCTCAATCATTTGGATAATTCCCGAACCTCTTTGTTTTGTGTACCATCAGGAAATGGGCTATCATAACTCTCCACAGACTCATCTGTTTTGTATAACGAGAAGGCTTTGTTTTTTTTTCGTTATTCTTCCTAATACTTATCCTAGTAATCATTTACACAAGTTAGTATGGTAAGTTATTCGCTGCTTTTTCGCTTTCCGCATTGACTATCGAAGAAATTTCAGCTCCTTTTATGTTTTGGGTAAAAGTGGCCTTTTTCCCATTTTCCTTTTATCTTGTTTTTCGTTGTTTACGGGCCCACTTCCATCATATTCTGCGCTTCCTTCTGTAAAACCACTTTTCTGTTGTTGTATTCTCTCGTCTTCTCCCTGCTGGTGGCGAAATGATTTTGGTTCCCTAGGTAAGAGAGATGAAAGGACTCCAACACAGATAAATTTACTCATCAAGTTTTATTAATGTCGTCGACGTCTACATTCTCTGATTATGAATTAGGGTGACTCTCTCACTTGAGAGCCGTTTCAGACACGAAAGAAAACATGTCTACATTCTTTGACGGTTAAGAATAACCTCACTCAAAAACCATTCTATCTCTCTCATTCCTACGCTGGCATAGACAATCAAAATCGACTTCCATATTTTGTCTTGCATCTGCTCTCAAAAGTCAACCTCAAGAATCCGACCAGAGATACTATTGGCCCTAAAAATAATAGTCTTCTAAACTATTATTTAACACTGTTGCCTCAAGTTGCTTCTTCATATTGGAGGAAAATGTCTAGCATTCAATGCCATATACGCGAGTCAATATTATATAAAATTCGTCGGTGTAGTTTTTAATTTCTAACATGATATCCCTGTTTTTTTTTTAATAATTTGCTTAACAGTAAGACGGTGACTTTCGCTATCCTTGTGAGCCGATTTAAGTGTCGCA
>OZ038484.1:98738679-98766179 GCA_964036315.1 Acanthosepion esculentum
GGGGAAATAACTTGACAGATTTTAAACCGTTGTCTGCCAACCTGATGTTATCCTCTAGTTGTACGACTACACAATTAATTACCCCAGTGTTTCTATCTAAAAGAAAAAGAAAAAAAATCTTTCTCGTCTAATTTGACCAAGATGTCGACATATTTTAGTATAAGAAGTCATTCGGATATTATCTCTTTTGAAGACTTTATTAATTCCTGTATTGTTTATGACATAAGAGCCAGTCTTCCTGTTTTGCCATTAATTCCTGAAAAATTTTTTCTCAATTTCTAGATATCTGTCATCGAATACGCTGGTTTCTTATCCTAACTGGCTTTCCAGATGGATCTTATCCAAATTCGTATTTTTTCGAACATGAAGATCATTTAAATTAAAACTGAATCTGATTGTAGGAAAATATCATAGGAAATAGGAAAAATGATAAAAGCCAGCCACGCCTTATTCTGATATGTCTGGCTTGTGCTTAATTTAATTTCCGAATTTCGAAAGAGGCAAAATGCCCGACTGGCTGCATGAAAATAGCAAGGCAGGAAAAGTCAGTAGACATGAAGAAGCCACTCTTCATCATGTTTTCTTGAAAACCTCTATACTTCTCATTATATATATATATATACATATATATATATATATATATATATATATATATATATATATATATATATATATATATACATATATATATATATATATATATATATATGTATACATATATATATATATATATATATGCATATACATATATATATATATACATATATATTTATCATATATATATATATATATATATATATGTATACATATATATATATATATTTATATATATATATGCATATACATATATATATATATACATATATATTTATCATATATATATATATATATACATTTATGATATGTATATATATATAATCATATATATATATATATATATATATATATATATATATATATATATATATATAGAGAGAGAGAGAGAGAGAGAGAGAGAGAGAGAGATTCTTCCATAAAACATTAGCGTACAATGCGCGTCGGGATAAGCCATATTTACTCAAACCATCGTCAAATTTGATATAATCTCTAATCGATGATGTTTTATTGAATATAAAATTCATATTTTTCATGGGAGAATTAAAAATTGATATTATTCATATGGATATAATTTTGATTTTTTCATGGTGAATATGAAATTGGTCTTTTCCTAGGGAATATAAAATTGATATTTTTCATAGGAAATATAAAATTTCTCTTTTCGTAGGGAATATATAAATTGATCTTTTCATAAGGATTATAAAACTGATATTTTTCATAGAGAATATAAAATTGATTTTTTTTTCATAGGGAATATAAAATTGATTTTTTCATAGGGAATATAAATTTGATCTTCTTCATAAGGATTATAAAACTGATAATTTTCAGAGAGAATATAACTTTGATCATTTTAATAGCTACGCAGCCATCTATCTTTAGGTAGGGAGGAGGAAAATCAGTCACTTGTTTAATAACATGCCCTTTCGAAAATTTACTCTTTCTCACCGCACTTTCCCACACACACTGGCCAACCTACAGTCATATTCAATATCACTTCAGGACATACGATCAAACGACACAGGTTCTTTTCATGTTCAAGTTGTTCTTTACAAGCCAACTACTTTGTCTTTGATAAAATCATTCCACCATACATTTACTGCAAATGTTGAAGTAATTTCTCTTCGTGTTTCCCACCTTTGGTAGTTATCTTTCTGAGATGTTTGTGTCAAAGACTTTCCACTTCATGATACAGCTCAACAAATTCATTAATTGTTTTCTAATTGTTAACATCAGTATTGTGTACTGCATATTGCCCTTCAAAGTTTCAGATATCCATCTATAGCGTTCAAAGCATTGGAAGGTAGATCCACACCACTGACACGTGAGGTGTTTTAAAAATATAATTAAATTATCCGCAAATCACGCTAAAAAGGGAAAATTAGCCAGCACTATTTAAAAAAAAATAAAGGCAATTTAATTTTTTTAATACAAAAAAGCATCTCATATATATATATATATATATATATATATATATATATATATATATATATATATATATATATATATATATAAGAACAAATGGAGTATAATTCTACTGCATTTAATTTAAAAAAATGATTTGTTGCTGTCTGTTTTTGAAATTTAAGAATATTATTTTCCTATTTTACCATTACCTGAGGAAGTACAACTGCAGTGCTGAAACATGAAAGCAACTGCATAGCAATTTTTAAACTGTTTTTGTTTTAATCTCATATATATATATATATATATATATATATATATATATATATATATATATATATATATATATATATATTGTCATCCACAGACTGTTTCGCTGCTCATCAATAAGACTAGACATCCGATTACCTCAAGCCGGTATCGAAACCCAACTGATTTGACATCAGCCAGGGGAGGAAATTAAATTTACACGTATCTATTTTTAGATAAACAACCTGCATTACTCGATTCGTCTTAACGAAGGGACTTGCATCAGTAGCAGTAATAGTCATTGTTTACAAATTCTCTTTTCTCCCCTATACGCCATTGATTTCTTTATTATAGTTTCTGTCTGGTAGTATATTATTTAAAACGATACGTTTCTGCACTGCTTAATTTTGATGTCCACGTTATGAAGCTGATATTTATTGAACGAGTTAAAGATCCGTTTTGCTTCTAGGTTTCTTCGACGACCTTAGTCAATACGTTTTTCTGTTTTTTCTTTTGGATTTGACTTCAACATCATTTTGCATCTGCTTTTAAGTTTAAGCCTACTGACAAATAAGAACTTGTATCTCATTGAATCTTCTTAGGACTATCTCGGTTAAATCCACCTTGATCTCTTTCGGGCATTCGCTGTATTCCTTCTCGATGCATACAAAGTGTGTATTCCCAGTGCAGATCACAGATTATTTTACCTTCCTTTTGCGTAAGTCCATCCTTCCCCACATTTTCAAGAAGTATTACATAGAATATCTCTATGTTATTTACTAAAATTAGATATAGATATTTCTTTCTTTTATAATTGTTCACCAACTACATAGCACAAGAGCAACTAGAAAGCTGCTGACTGAGGTTGATGCACATAACATTTGAATGTAATGTGTGCAGGTTATGAGGATATGTGGAAAGTATAACGGCTGATGTAGAATTTATGAGGTAGGTTGAAGTTAAATATAAAACAGCGAAATTTGTCTCACAACTCGATACGGAACATTTTCTTTCGTCCAATGGCTATCAGTAATCGGAGTCAACTTCAAAGTACAAAAAATGAGACTCAAACTGAGAATAAGTGACCGAAGTAGGTACTTTTTTAGACGAAGACAAACATCTGTTGTCTATAAAACTGATCATCTGGCGAAAAGACAAACCGAAGTTAGGAAATGGGCCTCACAGAATGCGCATAAGCGACGGACGTTTAACTGCGCACTTCCCCACATTACTTACGCTAAACCCTACTTTGTTCGCTTTAGTAGTATGTTACTACCAAAGAATAAATTCTGCTTTACTGCTAGAAATTGTTTTGTTTTTCAGTCGTGGGTATCGATCTGACCGAAGAATAATTTTTAAGCCACAAGCGTTTGACTGAAAGAAACTGCAGCCTGTCAACAAACCTGGTGTCAGGTCTGAGCTGAAACACAACATTAAACCTAGCTGTTAAGAATTCAATGGCCGGGAAAGCATTCTCTCGAAAATATTTTTCATAAAGTACCGCTATTTGAGAGGAAACTGTTCGAATGCAACTTCCTTCTTACGAAACGAATAATAACTGAATGAGAATGATTCCTTCCAATGTGCAGGGCATGGCGGGGTTTATCTGTAAAGGTCAGAAATGGCGGAAGAGATATCGCTCATCCGAATAGAGAGAAACTTACGAATATGAATGGTATAATACAAAATACTGCATCATCCACAAGGCCGGGAATAAGTTTCTGAACTCTTTTAAAACTGGAATCTTTGGACTGGGCAGCTTCCGTCCAGATATAGCAGTATCAAAGTATTTGTTATCTAATCTTGCTCTGGTAATGATAGCACGTAGGCGGTAGAGTCATGCACGTAGGGGAACGGTACAAGTATATTATCATTTTTCCAACAACTTTAGCGATGGTCCACCTTCTCTTGTGATGGTCCTGAGTCTGACAATAAACTGCATCTGGCAGCGAGGCCTTAGATCTGGAGATTGGAAGTTTTGAGGCACGTGGAATCACCACTTAATTACTGATTTTCTCATGTCCACCCTGACCTCGGGTAGTAGCATCTGTTAGGGTGCAAGCTATGGGCAAATAATGAGCTCCCAAACGTAAACAAAACACTATGGAAGTATAAAAATATATTACTATAGTAAAAAATACCAGTAATACATTTTAGAAATAAAATTAACACTACAGTTTGCTTTCAAACAATTTAGTTGAGAGCCATAAAATTGCTCAAGATATTTAGATTTTGTTATTAAATAACCATAGAGTTTGATATGCAACAAATTAAACAAAATCACCCAAACAACCAACATGAAGAACCCTTTCATTACATTAATCCATATAATATCCTACAATTTATTAAAGAAATCAATTGTATTCCAAAATATTACTTCGATAAACCTACAAGATATGACGTACATATCAACACCTATAGTAATAGTGCCCGCACAAATATGCATATGCAAAAAAGCTGTGTAACATCTAACATGTATTCAAATGTCAAAGGAGAATAATATAAATATATATATATATATATATATATATATATATATATATATATATATATATATACATATATATATATATATATATATATATACATATATATATATATATATATATATGTATATATATATATATATTTTGTCATCCACAGACAGACAGTTTCGCTGTTTCACAGCCCACCAGTGTGGCTAGACGTCCGGTTGCCTCTAGCTAGGATCGAAACCCGACTGAATTTGCGTCAGTCGAAACTTCTCCCACTAAGCCGTCGGCGCACGGCAGGGATGAAGGTAAACTTTTTAACGTGTTTTTTTTAGATTTGGATAAACACACAGTGACTGAGAGTGACTCAATTCTGCCGAAGAGTCGTGCAATGTTAGCTTAAATAGTCACTGTTTACAAATTCACACCTCAAACCAGAGAGCTCAACCGAAATTAATTTTTCAGGAGCCAATATTTTTGTCATCCACGCACAGACTGTTTCGCTGCTTCACAGCTCATCAATGTGGCTAGATGTCCGGTTGCCTCTATCTAGGATCGAAACCCAACTGAATTGGCGTCAGTCGGAACTTCTCCCACTAAGCTGTCGGCGCACGATATATATATATATACATTACTTCAAAGGCTGAAGAAAATTAAATTTCGGCATTCTTTCTATGTGCCCTATCCTTTCAGGACGTAGGCTGTCATGGCTCTCCACCTCCCTCTATCCCTTGCAGGCCGCAAGGTATATCATGCGATGTTTTTTTTGTCGCTCTTTCCCTCTATTCGACCAGTTAGTATCAGATTCTCCAGGCCCTCCTTCCTCATTATGCGTCCCAGAAACTTCAGCTGATGTTAAGTATAAGCCCCCTCCTTGTTTGCAACCTCTCTAAGACCACATTTTTGCTGACACGCTCGGTCCATGATATCCTCAGAATCCTTCTGTAGAACCACATCTCCTTCGCCTCGAGTCTCTTCTTCATCTTTGAGGAAATAGTCGTAAAGAAGGAGAGATGTCATGTAACAGCTCAGTATTCTGTTCTTTGTTACCAAAGACATCCTCCTGTTGCGCAATACCCTACATAGATTTTGGAATGCGTCCTTAGATATCCCAATACGCCTACGGATCTCAGTGTCGCATTTACCATGCTCTGTCAGAACGCTTCACAAATATTTAAACTTTCAAGTCTGTTTAATTCTAGTGTTACCAGCCTAAAGTGTTGATATGCCGTTAAACAAACAAATCTGGCCCAAATAAAGTAAAACTTCTATTGTTCGCTCGAATAGTATTCGTTTACTGAAGATTGCCTTCCTTGTTTCAGTGTCTGTAATGATAGTGACAATGCTATTCCTCTATTTCCAGTAATTATACCACTACGACCTCTCTTTATTACAACTGTAAGAATAGATTAATCATGTCATCATGAATTATTTGATGAATTTCACAGACATTCTTTCCTGATATCTTTTCGCTCTTATGAATATATCTACATATAGGATCTCAAGTGTTCTCCAGTGTCATGGATGTGCAGTTGGTGTAATAGATATCAATGAGAAATCAAAGAACCGAGTTCAAATTCCAGTCGGCTTTGTTACACTGACTTTTCTCGCAAGTGCTTTTGAGAAATGTATCTGTCACCTCGCCACCAGACATGGTTTGAAAACTAGAAAAATCAATTTTGTTATCCCGGCCAATACTTAGATTCTGGCCCACTTGGGAGAGCCAGATACTATTAGAGACCTCCTACAAAACGGATGATATATCAGCTTTAAATGAGCCACAGGATGTTGATAAGCCATAACAAACTTATCAGTCAATCAATCAATCACAACGAATAAAATAATAAGAAATAGGAAATCTGGATTATAGATAAAATCCATTAATCTTCTAAATAAATAAATGGCAAATTCTGACTGTCCATCCATGTTTTTGAAATCCATCTATCGCGGGCTACACGTGCACTTTCTTTTCTTTTTATGTGATTTTGTATTATTAATTGCCACTATTCAATCTCGCAGCCTTTCATATGTTTAATTTAGTCTGTCTTGATATAGTTAAAAAAACGTCTACGTGTCCTTGTGGGTAATGAATTTGTCTCAACCTCTACAACCCCTTTCCCACATAAGAAAACGTTACGCTATTCTATCGCTATTTCCATGGCAAATGTCCTGTCGAGATTCAACCTTTAGTTACACCAGTCTTAACCTTCGCAGCAAAGACCCACCAAGGCAGATACACAGCGGCGAATCATCATCGTGTTCCATTAGAAAGGAAGTAGTTTCACTCGGAAAACAGGCTACCGAGATGATCTTTTCCTGATCTATAGAATCTTAACCTCTTCAAGTCTAAGGTGAACAGTTATCTCCCCGATATAACCTCATATACGTCATTGTTACGTCCACTTTTACGATCAGGCAGCAACATAATTCATTAACCCTATGCCTAGAGTGGCTATTTGACCTTGCATGAATAAACATTAGTAAAAAACATATAGATCCTTAAAATATTCCTCAGGATATATGTAACTAGCTGCTTTTTTAACCTGTGATAATACAGATATGATTTATCTAATATCAACTCCAATATGTTTATTTTGAATTTTGATTTTATATTTTCTAAATACAGACAAAAAAAGGGAAAATATACGTGACGGTAATTTATCATTGACGACATTTGCACTCAATATACTTAATGAGTGTAACGAATTAATGAAACAGTGTGCTTTATTCTAAATAAATAAATTTAAAAAATTGATTTTGTCGTAAATAACAATAGATATTAGCTATAAAATTTATATTTACAGAATAAAAAATAAACACTATTTACATTATTCAAACTACTGGCCACATCTTTGTTGCCATATTTATCACAACGTTTCGCCCGTTGTTCACTCCGGCCTACTTCAGATGGTTCGAATGTCGAACTGAACCCTTTATTTCGCTCGCTGAAGTAGACTGTTCTAGTTCCACGTGCCATGTCTAATGGATATCAATTATCATTTATCTCCTGTTAGTTCACTTCTCCAAGTTCTTCACTGTCTTGACCAGGTATTGAACACACAACTCTTTGGGTCCTGTCACTGGATTTAACCAACGCTTTTCTCCACTGTGCCATGTATCCTTGAGGACATCTGTTTTTGAATTTCTGGGACTTTATTTATATTTACAGAAAAATATTGTTTAATTCATTCGTTTTCTACTGGTTACCAACCCTTTACGGGTTATTTAAAGTCAGAAAATATTTTAGAGTGTAAGATTTTTGATTGGAAGATAATTGTAATTTAGTGATACGCCTCTTACCGATTAACCCAAAGCTAGGAAGGAGATGTGGATTCATTAATTTCCCAAGGGCATTTACTCGTATGCGACTATAACAAATTTAATCGGAATTGGAACTCGACTCTCCGATTAACAATTCCGAGCTATTATCCCTTACACAATCCACACATTCAAGCCTACAGTATTCCCAATCGGTCGCCTTTCTCAATACTGACCAACCACTACGTTGCTTAACTTTGGTGATCGTACAGGAACCCGTTTTCCAACTTGATGTGACAGTAAGCCGAGAATAAAAACACAAGCTGACTTAATACATGTATCATGTGAGCATACTGGTCCCTCCTATTTTTCAATGAGATATTCAGCTGTAATGGTAAAAGGAGACATTACCCAGCATAACTGATACTAGCACAATAATTTCTATTCTTAAGTAGGGGAGACCATGATGTTATTGCATGATTTTTTACTTCTATGTTTAGTTTTAAATTTACTGGGATAGGTGATGTATTTTCAGGACGTCTGAGATCGTGGCTCGCCACGAGTTACTCTTTCTGCTATGTGTAAATAACAATGCATTTTGGGAAAATGTAGTGGAGATGG
The DNA here is from genome assembly GCA_964036315.1 of Acanthosepion esculentum. Taxonomy (NCBI): domain Eukaryota; kingdom Metazoa; phylum Mollusca; class Cephalopoda; order Sepiida; family Sepiidae; genus Acanthosepion; species Acanthosepion esculentum. The sequence continues at coordinate 98,747,277 of OZ038484.1, forward strand.
TTATTGTTGCCGTTTCTACATTTGAGACCTGTTACAATCGAAAGCTACAGAGCATATACTACCTTGTTAGTTAATCCATTTTTCTCTGTTTTTAATGTTAGATGTTTTTTTTCTTTTTTCTCTTTTATAATGCGATTTCCTTTCAGGGCATTGTAATTTATGACACTCCACGATTTCCTATTGTCTACTGTATATGAATGGCCATGAAAAGCTTGGAAAATATAGTGGCATGGTATACCTTCCCCACGAGTTGAATTTAGAACTTTCCTCCAATTACATAGGTTGCAGATCAAAACTATAATGTCAAGTCGACAAATTCATTGAACCGTTTTTACTTTTTGGTTTCGTTCTGTATTATCAAATCTCTTTTGATTCAGTTTTCCGGGTGTTTAAATTTCACTGCATTCACTGGCATTATAGAGAATAGATATTATATTTCAGCAATCATTTTTTGTTTCAAACGAAATTTTCTTGTTTCTTAATACTTCCCTTAGCTTTTGGATGGTATCCTTTTCACTTCCATAATTATTTATTTTTTTAATACAATCAGCTTTCGTTGCATTGGCAGGCCTGGCTCTCCAGATAAACTTTTTTTTCTTGACAATCCACTGAGTGTATTACAATGAATTCTTGGCAAAGATATTGTGGTAGTTTCCCGTCGTGTTCTGGGATTACGTCCATATCATGTTGAAAATCAGTTCTCGTATGATCACCAAATTTAAGCAACGTTGAGCCTGATCAGTATTGTAAGCTTGGATGTGCGGTTGGTGTAATCGAAAATGGCTCGAAATTGTTAATCTAAAAGCCGAGTTTCAATCCCAGTTACATATCCACTTACGCGCAAATACCCTTGACAAAGGGATGTATCAATTATTCTCCCATCCAGCTGTGGCTTAATTATTAAAACTTGTATCAAAAAATCATTATTATCTAAAAAAATCTTACAATCTAAAAATATTTTCTGGCTTTAAAAAAAACCTGCAAATGTTTGATAAGCTGTAAAAAATAAACAAATCAATTAATAATGTTATTTTCTATTTAGATTGGACATTTTCTTTATATTGATCGCCATATAAAGCCAAAAAGCCCGTTTCATTATGTTGTTTCACTTTTACTCTTCTAAAAAGCAGAGGAATTTCCGAAATGTGACAACCCATTTAATATCATAAATAAAAATCCTTATCGACCCATGAGGAAAATATAATCAATGTAAAAAATCTAATAAATAAATAGATTTATTAATTTTGTTGTCAATTCTCAAGAACAAAAAATATATAAATTAACTTTCATATGTTTAGGTAGTATTACAATTCTAATCATTGTTTTTTTTTAAATCAATTAACATTGCCGAGTAGTGAAGGTAGTTAAAATAATACCGGTGTTAATGGAAAATCCGTCCTTTTCACACTTCGTATTTTTTGCGGGCAAGTTTCTCCAAGTTTACTAAAAATTCATTATCAATAATGGGAAAAAAACGTTAAGAACTTCATGAATTAATTTAAGCATCACTATAGAAATTGGGTTATTATATTCGTAGTGTAAAAGAATTGCCACAGAAGACTTCCTGTAGATGTATTAAACATCTTTAATCTTTAGATTGTAATATGATGTTTGTCGAACAGCTTGTCAAACTTTGTCATGGTGATAATGGATACCAAACACAAGTCTATCGATTTGCTAAAGAGTTCACCTTTAATTCGAAAGCGAGAAGAAATGACTAACCATCAACTGCAAGAACACAGGGCTTATGGTTGTTTACTCGTAGAACAATACAAAATCCGAACTACGTGTTGTAGATACACAAATCAAGCAGGTATGGAAAATCTACATCTCTGGTAAGTGTTTTAACGGAGGACAGAAAAATAGGACACCGAACTCTAAAGATGCATTGGAACAAAGGAATATGCCATTCAAAAGCTAAGGCAAGTATTATGAAACAGGAAAATTTCGTTAGAAACAAAGGAAAGATTGCTGAACCTTTATGCAATATCTGTTCTCCGATATGGAAGTTGTTGTATTGTGTTGTTCTGCCACACGTGATCAGTAGTCAACTTCTTGCCCGTTTCTTAGTTCACTACACACTTTATATCTCTTCTCTAAAACATAAGTAAATAAGTACAGTCCCATTTACCAATGCAGTAGAGAATACTGAAAGATCCACTCACAGATGAAGAAGGCACCTGAAGCAACAGAAATTTGGCTCTACAGAAGGATTCTGAGAATGCAGACTGAATGTGTGTCTAACGAGGAAGTTTTAATTAAAATGGAAACGAACTGGGCACTTAGAGTTAGAAGCAAAAGGAGATAGTAAACATAATGAGGAAAGAGAGCTTAGAGAGTTCGACACTCACAGGGCATAGTCAAGCAAGAAACTTCATAACAAGATTGCGTAAATAGCTGGAAGAACAATGATTGAGAGGAATAAAGAAGAGACGAAACTTGCTTAAACTTGAGAGATACAAATTCTAGAACGTTGTAGAGAGACATGATAACTCACATTCCGAATGCAACTCCATATAGAAAAAGAAAAATATTATTGACTTAAGAGAATTCTTCCTTCTATGATGGAGACTCGTTATATATATATATATATATATATATATATATATATATATATATATATATATATATATATATATATATACTCGTTATATATATATATATATATATATATATATATGTGTGTGTGTGTGTGTGTGTGTGTTTGTGTGTGATTGTGCGTGCGTGTGTGTGTAATTATAGCAGTAGAAAAATACAGAGAAGCCGACTGATATAGAATCCAAGATATCAGCAATGATTATTCTCTAGGCCTACATTCTAACCACTCATTATACAAAATTACTCTGTGCGTTGTTATTTACAAACGCAAATACTCAACCTCGTTGTTCCGTGTTTGCATAGCAAAATTACATACCTTGTATTTTTAGATATTTTTGACACGGCTTCTATTAGTAATTGAAAAAAACGAACGCAAAATTAATCAGTAAGTCTCTATCAGGCAAATGCCTCAAGCTCTGTCGAAATAGGTAATAATATATACCAAAACGTTGAACGGTGTCTTGTTTATAGGCTGAAATAAGAGTGTATATTTATTTTGACGTATCTAATCTGTGACAGCGTAGATAAAAAAAAAACAAAGATTTCAAATATTGATGTACTTGGCGCTATATAATCATCCTATCTCCCAAAAGATATCGTAGGATACTAGACGAATTTTAAGAAATATCTCTATGACACAAACAAACCATTACTTTATAATAGCCTAAATATTTGAATTAATATTTGTGTTGTAACCTAGGGAAGGTTACTGAATAGTATAATCACATGAAGTTTGGTAATGGACGATAATACTTAGACAACGAACAACACGTATAAGATTCACCAGCAGCGCGTCGTAGTAGTCAACTGCTAGAGGTGAGTCGAGTAAATTCCACAATGAATCTTCAACTGCAGGATATCTACCAACCGCCCCATGTGGTCAGATGAGGCACAAAGCCGAATTTAACGTGGGGTATCCGAGCCAATCGTCCCGTCCAAAAACTACCCGCAAACACCATATAAAACGGGGTTGGGTAGTTTTTTTTTCTCGAGAGGATATGTAGCCCTTCGACATAGCCTCGTTTGGGGATCCTCTCTGCACGGAAGCAGAGAGTTTGACCAGCACATCTGGAGACAGATCTCCAACTGCAGGACACCTACCAACCGCCCCACGCAACCGAATTTAACGTGGCGTATCTGAGCCCGTAGTCTCCGATGAAACATTTCCCGTAGACCCCGAATAAAACGGGGTCGAGTAGCTGTTTCCCGAGAAGAGACTCTGCCCTTCGACATAGCCTCGTTTGGGGATCCTCTCTGTTCGGTGGCATAGAGTTTGACCACCACAGCGGATCAAGCTCTCTCCCTTGCGCGCTAGTGGTACTCCAGACAAATCTCCAACTGCAGACCAACATACAGTATTTACTACCGTATTTATGTCAATAGGGACATACCCATTATCGTCCGTAGGTATACTGCAATAATTTGAATTATTGATATTTGGGATATCACCTGTTTAAAATTTTCAGATGATAAAAACAAACGTCTGAAATGAATAAGGAACTCATTATGTAAGTTCTATGCTAATAGTTTCTTCCTTCGCAATTCTCGCTTGCGGATCACTCTTTCGGCTTTTTTGTTTCCAACCAACTTTGATCGTCAAAACTTTTAATTCAATGTCAATCGCTGCCTTCTCTCTTAATTACTGTTTTTTATTGTTCACTTTCCTGAATTAGGTTTACTTTTTCTCATATTCTTTCGCACTCAGTAATCCATTGCGTTTAAGTGTCTCTATTGCCTTGCTAATGAACGTCGGTTCTCTGTGTCGTGCCAGAAAGTTTTTTTTCTCGTCTAAGTTCATCTTTCAAATCTATAAATCAACAATCCGTCCCTGCATAGAATACTGCTGTCATATATGAACCGGTGTCCTCGCTGTACCTCTCGATGTCCTCGACAAAATCCAAAGACGGATATGCAATGTGATAGGTCCTGATCTGGCATCTCGTCTACAGTCACTTTCTCACAGACGTGCCATGGCTTTCCTCTGTCTCTTCTACAAGTATTTTCACGACAACTGTTCCGACGAGCTACTTACGCTGGTTCCCAGACTGAACGAATTTAAGCGAGCTGCAACGATGGTATCTCGATCCCAGTCTTTCACTGTCAAAACAATTAAATATAACCGTCTGTTCTACTCAAACAGTATTTGCTCTCGCACTTCCCGTCTGTGGAACTCCCTTTCTCTTGATTGCTTCCCTGATAACTATAATCTTCAAATATTCAATCGACATCTTCTGATAACTTGATCTTGTTACCCGTCCTTCTCTGTACCCTTTCCTCAAAGAACGACTCTTTACTCTTGTTCTCAACCCTCTGTAACCCCTTGCTTACCAGTGGTACTCCCGCCACTTATTTAAAAATATCCAAAATGATGACTAATTTACTGGAATTAACGAATGTAAATTTAAGATGATTTGCAGATGTGCGCGCAGCATAAGGCCTACGGGCGCAGGGAGGTGGATCATTGAATAATGTTCCAGTCTTTTATTCTCTTCCGCAGAAATGACTTTATGAAAAGTATAACTACATCTCTTCTTCACCTGTAGTATGCGTTAAATGCTAGCAAGGATTCTAGTCTTCATTAGCAAACAATATAGTAGGTCAATGTTCAATTCAGAACGGTTTATCCTAGTACTTCTATAGAATAAAATCCATTGAGACCGCCGCTGTAATATCTACCATGGTGACGCCGAGCCATTGCGCTCAGTACATAGTCTATAACCTCACCGGACTGTAGTTATGTGCAAAAGCGAATCTCTATCGATAAAAGCAGGATAAGTGTGTGTGTGTGTGTAATGAATGCACGGCCGCAATTTTCGACGGATTTGCACCAAAATTTACATGCTCATGCTCCAAGTTAGTAAGAAAGCCACGACCGACATTGCATTTCCCAACTCCCATCGATAGTGGAAATAATCGATTTTTTCATGCTTCTACGGCAGTTTTCATGTAGTTTGCGCCCATTTTCTACTGGCCAGAGTGGGAACATATAGCTGGCTGCCACGAATAGGCAGGAAGATTCTATTGGCCAGCATGAAAGCCAACAGCTGACTGACACGAATGTTAACTAGCATGCTAACATGCAAAAAAATCGATAGCTGCATTCGTCACGAGTGGGAAAAATTTAAATCTGCATGGCATTTTACTCCAATTGGCTCATTCGCTTGCTTAAACTCAACGTCGATTCTGATTCCGCAGAACTGGGTTGGGTGTGAAAAATTATTTGTTGTTAACATTCTTTTTTCATTCGGTTTTTCCAGTTACGAGTTTTTTTTAAAGCTGATCGTTTTGTGTTCATTTTGTTTAGTTCTTTTTTCGTAACAGATTTAATGTTTAGTATAGAGCTTAGAAAAAAATCGCAGTGTGAGATAGGCAAGAAGTAAGGCATATAGCAACATCAGCACGGCAGAGGGTAATCTTTCAAATATTTCCTTTGCAATCCCAGTTTACTTACAATGAAGAAAGATGAATTGAGATAGACCAGCGTTCAATCTTGGTTAATGAATCACGATTTTGAATGCAATTTTTCTAGACAGGAACGGATTTTTATCAAACTGAATGCTTGGCACAGCACCTTTAACCACGGTTATTTCCACTGATTTTTCCTCCTGGCAACGGAAGCTAAGTTTAATAAAAATGTATAGAAAGAAGAATCACTGGAGAAAAATATTGTTGTTAGAACCTCGAAAAAAAGAACAAATGTTACCAATATATAAATTTTACGATATCTCCATACATGTGTGTCATGTGGATGGTCTGATATAATATTCGGTCCCAATTATATTCTGACACTAAAGACAATTTCTTGGAATAAGTTCAACTAATTTATTCATTTTAAAATATTTCAGGATAAGCAATTAAGTTATATATGTCATTTTTTGTTCAAGTAAAAATCAATTTTTTATCGATTTATTTATCATAATAAGACTTCGATCAAAACAAATAAGTAAGCAATGCCAATCAAACGGGGAAAAGGCAGACACTTCCCCCGTAAAACAAAATTTGTAAGATAAAATAATCTCATCAAATTCCCATTCTTTGCCTCAATAATTTCGGACAAAGATTTCTTACGTCATTCGCTTAAAACTTTTAAGAAAGTAAACAAATTTTGACATAAAATGTCGCACGTTTGAATATAAAAAAGCTTAAAATAGAAATTCTCTCACGCAGAAAAAAAAACTATGTTTTTGACATTTGATAAAATTTGTTATTTAAATTAAAAGACCAACCTCAAATCATTTATCAAAGAAATAACTCATCATAGTGAATATTTCAAAGAAACATGATTTACCAAAAATGCCTTCCAAAGTATTAACAAGCAGGAAAACTTCATTAGAAATTTTGTGATGTCAAGGAACAATCGTTGCCATCTTTGTGATGCCAACGAATACTCTGTGTTACTTTTGTAATATTCGCTGTAATCTCAGATACAACTACAGTAACGCCGTTGAACAATGCCGGTGTCAGACGCCTTCGAATAACACTCGCACTAATTGTACTTACTCGATAATACACGCTCGAATAGTCATCCGTATTGTGATCAGAATAGAGAAATAATATATTGAATAATATAGAGAATAGAAGCCCGTATAGTAATAATGTATAGAGGAGGAATAACGATCCGAATCGTGATAGAATAGCGACCGTTAGTCGTCACGAGACTTTCTACATATGCGTTTTTTCTATGGTCACGTGATCTACTTAATTCAATAATGGGATCGCCTGTGTTTGCTCACAGGCAATCTGTTTTCAAACTCAAGTGACGGCAGCGACACTTTATTCCTATATAACAAGAAACGAGTTGAAGAGTGTTGAAATGCTTTGTAATATCGGCCTTCGTATATGTCACTGTATACTGAATTGTATACTCACTGATGAAGACGTGAGAAAACAGAAACATGGTTCTCGAATTAATTCTGAGAATACGATAGACGGAACCTCTGAGCACTGTGGAAGATTTCAGTAAAATAGAAATAAAAAAACCTATACACCTATACTAAGAATCAGAAAGAGAGATTAAAATTTCTGGGACAAAAAATGTTGACCGTAATTGACAATGCAGATAGCGTAGCTATTAATGTAGACATCTTTATCAAACTTTAATAGAGAAATAGTATAGTGAATACTATAGAGAATAGTGGTCTGTATAATAATAGAGGATAGACTAGAAATGGCGATCGTTAGCCGTCACGATACTTTCTACTTATGCGTTTCTTCTAGGGTCACGTGATCTACTTAATTCAATAATGGGATCGCCTTTTCCTGCTCATTGTCGATCTATGCTCAAAATCAAGTGACGGCAGCGACACTTTATTCCTATATAACAAGAAATAAGTTGAAGAGTACTGAAATGCTTTGTAATATCGGCCTTCGTATATGTCACTGTTTGCTGAATTATATCTTCAACGATGAAGACGGGAGAAAACAGAAACATGGTTCTCGAATTAATTCTGAGAATACGATAGACGGAACCTCTGAGCACTGTGGATGTTTTAAGTAAAATGGAAAGAGATATATATGTATGTATACTAAGAATCAGAAAGAGATTTTGAATTTTTTGGGACAAAAAATATGTTGACCGATATTGACTATGCAGATGACGTAGCTCTCTCTGCAGACATCATTACCAATCCCGCAGTTCTCCTTCATCATCAAGAAAATGCTACTAATGATATTGAACTATATGTAGATGATTCTAAAACTGAATCCTTAAGCTACAGCCAAAAAAGCTCAATAGAAACTGCCTCATGTGAATCCGTAAATTCAGTTGAATATTTAACATACAGAGGAAGCGAAATAAATTCTACCAAAAGGATTGTGAAAATTCGCAGAGCTAAAGACTGGACCACAATGAATGAAATAGATGGAATCTAGAAATGTTTTCTACCATATAATCTCAAACAGAGATTCTTTCACGCCACTGCAGATTCGGTTTTAACGCATTGTGCCATTGCTTGGATACTGACTAAAATCCAAGAATCTAAGCTAGATGAAACCGACACTCAGATGCTGATAACTATAGTTAATATATTTTAAAGACAACAACAAACTAAATTATCGTTCTATGTAACTAATCCCTGATTTTTCCACAATCTTACGCCAACGCAGACGTTCTTCGAGGACACTGCTGGCGAGCATAACAAGATATTGTTAGTGATCCACTGCTCTGGGCACGTAGCTATGTCGCAAGACGTGATGATCGCCCAACACTCACCAATATTTGACCAGCTGTGTTATGATACAGAATTCCACCATAATGAACTTCCGGCTTTGATGCAGGACTGTGATGGTTGGCGTGATTATGGGCAGAAAGAAATTGAAAAATTGAACAAGCACAGAACATACATATTGCAAGAAAGGCAGAAGTAAGCGCCGTGTATCGTATAATTTGCTTGTGTAAAATGATGGCATAAAACAGAGATAAGTAACAAGATTAACAAAAAAAAAAAAAAACTAAAAACGACATGACGTTGTAGAGAGTCATAATATTGAAGATACACATAATGAAGTTTTGCAAAATAGGCTTCATAACTATCTGTGACAACCCTGGTAGAATTTATTCAACAGATACCTCAAAATAGTTATTCATTTATTACATGTTACGTCAAAAAATAGCCTAAACGTTACATCTCACAATTAAGCTAAATGACACACATCACTTTCAAAACTTATTTCTTATTTTTGGGGATAAATCATTCTCTCTCAGGGGAATAGAAAAAGAAACGTATGCTAGACTCCAGAATAGCAATTATTATTATTTTTATTATTATTATTATTATTATTATTATTATTATTATTATTATTATTATTGTTGTTGTTGTTGTTGTTGTTGTTGTTGTTGTTGTTGTTGTTGTTGTTGTTGTTATTTCCTTTGATTTCCGGCGTGTACACATTTCTTTCCGGGTCCCGCCCAGAGACCTAAGGTTAGAAATGGCATCATGACACTTTCCACTGACAAAAAAAAAACAACATATTTTACATAGATGAAGCCCTTCGTAAAGTGTGGGCTGTACTTGTGAGAACAATTTTTTGTATTTCTTTGAGGCATGGGCTCCCTGGAATCCATTCAATTATTATTATTATTATTATTATTATTATTATTATTATTATTATTATTATTATTGAGATGAAATAGGCAGCAAGGAAAGGCCAGACCAACTTCCAACGCCACATTATCATGATCAGCAAGAGGAATTAGATTTCTCATCAGTCTTCACAGCACTACTTCTATTTATTTTTGTTGTTTTTGTTTATCGGCATATCAAACTCTATGGGTTATTTAACGACGAAATACATTTTGTACACAATTTTTTTGTTTTCTTTAGACATAATCATATTTTTAGTGATAAAAGTCTTGCTATTTAACCCATACAATGTCCGAAACAAGATGGATTCTTACTTTTCCCATGGATATTTTTGCGTAAGTGAATATAACGAACCCAACTGGAACTGGAACACGACTCTCCGATTTCCAATTCCAAGGCATTATCCATTACAGCATTTACACACCCAAGCTTATAGCACCTGGTATTCACAAGCAGTCGCCCTTTTTGACCAAGCTCCAAAAAGGCAGAGGGTTACTGAATGATATTGACCAGGTTCGACGTTGCTTAACTTCGGTGATCGTACGGGAACCGATGTTTCAACCTGATGTGGCCGTAAGCTCTATTTTCTGAACTCTCGAACTAAAATATTCCATCTCGTAAAATAATTTCCCTCCAAAATTTATGCATTTGATAAATTTAAGACAAAAATTATTTGCATAATTTACATGTTAGACATGTTTTTTCATGATTTTGAATGCTACGAGGGTCATTCAATAAATAAGGTGAATTTTTCGGTATAAGGACTTCTATTACAGATAGAAGTTTGTTTTTTTTTAAACTTTGAACGTAGTCTCCCAGCACTGTCACACACTTTTCCCATCTGTGCACAAGCTTCCGTATTCCCTCAGCTTAAAAATCTTCGGACCTATGTTTCAGCCAGTCGCTCACAACACTTTTGACTTTATCGTCACTTTTAAACTTCGTGCCTCTCGTAAACGCTTTCAAGGACCAAACAGGTGAAAGTCTGAAGGGGCAAGGCCTGGGCTGTAAGGGGGATGAGGGAGCAGTTCCCAGCCCAGCTCGTTGATGGTCTGCACCGTTTGGGCTGCTGTGTGAGGCCTTGCGTTGTCATGATGCAAGATGACTCCTTCTGACTGATGATCCCTGCGTTTGTCCCAACAGATAAGCTCAAAGTCCTTGCAATGTCATCCACTGTCACCCTTCTGTCAGACTGAATGAGTTCATTGACTGATTCGATCACCTCAGGAGACCTCATTTCTGTAGGCGTCCCAGGCCTGTCTTCATCCTCAACACTGCTCCGTCCTTCTTTAAACAATTTAGCCTATTTATAGACATTTTTGGCTGAAACATGTGACACCATACACAGTTGACATTCTCCTATGAATTTGAACTGGTTTGTACCATCCAACAACCAAAAAATTGATAACTGACCGCTGTTCAATCCTAGAGCATGCTTCTTGGTCGGCCATCTTTGTTAATCGCCAAAACTCTCAAAGTTTTTTTTTTAATCTGCAAAAGAAATTAAATCCATGTGAAAAAGAAGTAAAACAAAAAAATAATAAAGAGTAAGCTTCTATCTGTATTAGAAGTCCTTATACTGAAAAATTCACCTTATTTATTGCATGACCCTCGTATTTTTCCAGACAGGAATGGATTTTTGTGAAGCTGAAGGCTTAGTGCGGCACATTCAACCACGCTTATTTCCCTTGGTTTGTCCTTCTGCCAACTGAAGCTAAGTGTAATGAAAATAGAAAGATGAATCCCTGGAGGATGTTTATGACCCCATCTTTTTTTCTATTAACAAAACGTTTTAGCCATTGTGCGTTCTGAATTTGTATGGTGGATGTCGAACTGAACATGTCTAATGATGACCCATCTCGTTGTTTTTAAATACTACTCAGATAATATACACTGGTTTCTTCTAATTTTGAACCTGAATTATCCGGAAGAAGAATTAAACTTACATTTATTATGCTCACAATTTTACGAGCCAATGAAGTAAGCCTCTAGGATCCACACTCCCTGTTTAACCTTAAACTTTGGAGCGTATATATTACTGTAATCATTATAGTATAGTATTCTAATATCTTTAATTTTTAATGAAAGCTTATTTACTTAATATACAATCTACAGCAAATAATTTAACCACTGGAATGCATAGTAAAGCTCGTCAAGACTTTATGAATAACATAACCCTAAAGCTGTATATATATACTACATCCATAGCGTTGTTCCACGAAATGAGTGATCATGGCCCAACTGCCTATCCCGTTTGGCTCTTACCAGTTTCAATCCGTTTGCCCTAAGGCTCCTAATTCGGAGTGTACTTTCTATTAAAACTTTCTTTAAGACTTCCTTGTTGATTACTCGACCCGTTCATGGAATTTTCAGTGTCCTGTAGAAGCACCTTTCTAATCTGCCTCTAGTTCAATTTGTCATTCATCCGGGCAAGATTGTCTAGCATTCAGTCCGATGTCAGAGAATGGATATGAGATGGCAAAGAGCAGAGAGGATCCCCAAACAAGGCTATGTCGAAGGGCAGAATCTCTTCTCGGGAAACAGCTACCCGACCCCGTTTTATACGGTGTCCCCGGGAATTTTTGGCTTAGTCTACGGGTTTGGATGCACCACAATAAACCCAGCCTTGTGTCACATCTGACCGCGTGGCGCGGTTAGTGAATATCATTTGAAACATACTAGTAGAAATTACAAGTATAATAGCCTCATCCTTATGTAAAAAAGATTAAAAATAATGAAAGCTTTAATGATACGAAAAAAAAGCCAACACTCAATAATATCAATTACGAACACGGTCACAATGTGCTGACTGTGTTCGGAAAATAAAACATCTCTATATCTCAAGATACATACACACAACCCATATATCTTGTTAAGAAGTAAAAATAAAATCATTTTTGGTTATGGCTAAAAGTATATCAGAAGGCCCTCGGAATCACAGAACATTTCGACAGTTTCTATACGCTCTATTTCCAGAATAGAAAACACTAGTTCGAGCACAAGAAAAATTAAATAAATTGTTTAATTGCAGTACTTTGTTAGTCATTTTTAATTATACATGTATAAACGAGCGATTACTGTCTAAATACACAATATATACATACATACATATATATATATATATATATATATATATATATATATATATATATATATATATATATATATATATATATATATATATATATATATATATATATTGAATTGGACAAAGTCCGACAATTTATTTAAAAACATTTATGATATGTTTAACGTTCTTTTTATAGATACAAGTATTTAAGCAAATGCTCTGTTTTATAATAAACAGTATTAAATAACATTTACCGGCCTGGATGTCCGAAAAATTTTCATAGAAAATTTTTTTCGTTCTCCGCCGCTATGATGGAGAAAGCATTACCTCGAACCGTCGCCAGTGAGAGACGCTGCAAGAGCCACTCCGTTTCGTGAGGTTCGTTCCTTAAACGAGACGCACTCGCGCCAATCCTCCGAAGGAACACCATCGAACGAGGGCCAATAAGCCCTGAAGTCTCCACTGCCGGAGGAGTAAAAAATCTATCAGCAAGAGAAGAATATTTAGCTATTTTTTAATCTCTGCGTCTCGGGCGACGAACCGCGGAATTGATCAAATTACCGACCGAAAATGTATCTGCACAGGTCGCATCCCAAATCAACGACCTCCAATTTTACAAGGGAAAATGGTAATGACATCCGGCCGCTTTCCATCACCACGGTCGAGGCCTACAGGTTCGATTTGGGAAGGGAACCCAGCTGCATCCAAACCTCTTTTAATGAGGTAGTTAATTGCTGCATGCCGTGGAAAGCTGCCGGCACTACGACGACAAGAGAGAGGATGTAAACCAAACTCATCGATGGAGGCTACACATCTGCATCTGTGACGCTCACATAATTTGAGTCCAAGACGGATCGCGACTCCGACCCGAGTGCACTCATCATCTAAAAGGGTACCGGTAGATGAAGAGGGTACTGCGTCGAGCCAGGCGCCACTACTCGGCTGTGAAGCAGATAATAGACAGAGAGAGCCTCAAATTAGTAAAATTGGTCTCGAATTTTATTTTATCTCAGCTTTTTTGTTTTGATGTGTCTAGTGGGATAGAAAATAATTCTTGGGTCCAGACGCTGCAAGCTTGTTCGAAAGAACTATCCGAGAAACACTGAGACGATCCACTGTGTATCTTATCAATTAATTCGCGACTGGACGAAAATGAAGAAAGATATGCTGGAAGGGCCAAATCTACCGCTGATCGAAGGCCCAGGGCTCCGAATCTCAGAGGGAGCTTTGCCTGCCTCCAGCCTGTGTCGTCGAAATTGACGTTGCAAATTAGCTCCGTGCATCCCTTAATTGTGATATCTATCTCATTTAAGAAATCCTGTTCGAGGTAGCAAGGGGCACTTCGGAGATTGTAGAGGAAATTCGGTGGCGAAAAACTGTTCTTCAAGACGAAGAGGGCAGGATGTGCATCAATTAGTTGCAATTCCTCAGTCATTCTCGTTAGAATGACATGTTTAGTATCCAAACACTCTCGAATGGCCATTGGAAAGACTGGAGAACCAAGAATGTGTAATTCCTCCTTAGGTGTTATTTTTATATCCTCAAGGATGAGTCTGATATCCACCCTCGAAATCATCTGCACTATAATTCAAGTTTATTATCTCTGACTTGGACGAGTTAATCTCAAGTCCAAGCAGCGATAAAGCAGGAATAACTCTTCGGAGGACAGCAGCTACGGCCTCGACAGATCCTCCCAGCGTTGCATCGTCAAGATACCATATATTGAAAGGAGAAGCGATGGAACTAGCTACCCCGTCAATAGCCATCGCAAAAAGTAGCGGGCCAAGTGGATCACCGTGCTGGATTCCAGTAGCAGAAGAGATAATATTATCGGAGGGGATCAACAAACTTGGTTGACTATACGAAAGATGAGCCAATTTAAATATGGAAGGAGTCCGTTGATGGCAAACTTCCAGGGCATGATCTTTTCTGATGCTATTGAAAGCGTTTTTCATATCCAATTTTAATAAGATACTGGGGGAAACAGGTGATGTGTTCTCGAAAAATGATCTTGTGGCATGAACCGCGGCTTCACATCCGCCCTGTATGCCTACACCGAGCTGGACAGGTCGCAATTCATGCCCTATCTCCTTCATAACAACTCTACAAACAATTTTTGCCCCGAGTCGACGAAAAATGTTACCAACATCGATAGGGGGGATACCGCCATCTTTTTTTTTTAAGCCGTTAAGTTGGCTGAAAATATTAAGTTTATCGTTTATTTATTTCATTACGAGAATTTACAAAGAGGAACGATCAATTATTTTATCCTCATACCATGCCTGGTGGCAAACGCTGCTGGTGGCGCCTGGGGAGGCGGTCCCGCCGTAGCCACCGAAACCGTGAGATCACCCCTGGTCGGCGGCTGATGAAGACAGGACATCGCACGTGCTAACACACGTTGTATGTTCAATATATATATATATATATATATATATATATATATATATATATATATATATATATATATATATATATATATATATATATGCACATTTCATTAAAAACGACTGAAAAATTATTAGATCGCACGAGGAATTATATAAAAAAATAAATAAAAGCACCTTGTCAGTTGTTTTTAATGAAATGTGCATGAAAGAAGGATTGCTGCCTAAATACACAAATATATATATATATATATATATATATATATATATATATATATATATATATATATATATATATATATATACATACATACATACATATATATATATATATAAATATATATATATATATATATATATATATATATATGCCTTCGCTTATATACACTGCAAAGACGAAACGTAAAGTTACTTAAGCAATTGCATACATCCGCAAGTGTTTACACACGCGCAGAGTTAAGCAAAACCACTGTGTATACAACCAGGGATACATCTAGATTAAAACAGAATCAGTGATAAGAGGAAACAGATATAATAGCACCCACAGGCTTACACACTTATATGATCAGAAATAATTAATTTGAATGAATGAAATAAAAAAACACAAAGATTTTGTCTGCTATTTTTGACACCATATAAATATTCCTGCCCGACTGGATGGCGTCTCATAAAAACCGGAGGTCAATTTAATTTTCAATTTTAAATTATTAGTGACTTGGATGGGCACAAAAGTATTTCATAAAACAAAAGATTCCCAAATGTTAGCGACTTCGAATCTAGGACAAAGTGTCTGGATGATGGCAATGCGAGGAAATGGTTGGGAGACGTTATAAATCATGACGCTGGGAAGGTTTTCTCATTATGCAACTGGAAAGGTGGAAAAGAAAGGTGTAATTTCGAGACGTTTTATTTTCTTTCGGTTAATTACCTTGTATTAATGGCGAACAATTCGATCGTTGGTATGTTTTATCACAAGTTTTGATCGAAAAATATTTGAAGAACATCGTTGTTGCATTAATTACAGAAAAGAAATAAATGAATAAATCGAGGCCTTTGACGAGTTTTGCTATCGCCAAATTGCTACATCATATTTAGTAAAACAAAACAAACCATTTCAATAAATGGCATGTATACTAAAAGAATATAATATATAAAAGTGAATATAGAATTATACATATTTAAAATAATCTATCTATCTATCTATCTATCTATCTATCTATCTATCTCTCTCTCTATATATATATCAGTTCGTTCATTATCTATCTCACTCGCTCGCCCACTCTCTCTCACATTCTCTCTCTCTCTATCTCTCTCTCTGTCTCTAAATATATATTAATATATATATATATATATATATATGTGTGTGTGTGTGTATATATATATATTATAATACTTCATTATAATAGATTGAAATAAATATATTTTAGCGATTAAATAATAGATTGCAATAAAAACATTTTACCAAGTAAAATGGTTTTAGTGTAATCTATTATAATAAAAATATTATAATAATATTTGGCTCTATTTTCTATTGAACAATTTAAAAAAAAACTAAATGATACAAACTGTGTGTTTTTACTCCATATGTTCTTTCTCTTATTTGTGTATATATATATATATATATTTATATATATATATATATATATATATATATATATATATATATATATATATATATATATATATATATATATGAATGTGTGTGTGTATGAATATAAGATATCGCACATTGAGTTCATGAAACTCTGAGTCAAGTTATACATGATAAATTATATATATATGCATATATATATATATATATATATATATATATATATATATATATATATATATATATATTTATTTATTTATTATCCATTGATGATGAGTAGGGATAATTCCAAAGTGGATATACATCCAAAAAGAGAGCTCAATATAAGGACGGAGTAATATATAATGAATCCTTACATATCCATCAGGTCATCTGACCTGATTGATTTTTAAGGATTTTGTATTCATGATATATATATATATATATATATATATATATATATATATATATATATATATATATATATATATATATATATATATATATATATACGACCATGTCTCTTTATATATGTAGTTATTGTATATTTCCAATTTTCGAATATATTGAGAATTATGATCGAAATTGTATATAAACTATTCGAAGTGTCATTATTTTATATTCACGTAACTTTGAGATTTTCGCTCGTTTTCAAAATACTTATTGATTATGGCAGTATCATTTCAGTATAGGCTTTTTGCTAATTGATATAAGAGAATTATATGCGAGATCATGGGAAATATACCGTTAACTTTGTGTCTTTTTACGTTCCCGTATAAAAAAATTAAGAGGAATCGTATTGATCTTGTAATGAAGAAATATCGTTAATGTTTCTTGACATCGGACTCGTTGAAGCTATACAGCGACGCGATACTGGGAGAACTATAACATTTTTGTCAGGATTTATTTTCAGCGGCCACAATCTTAACAATATGAGATATGCAGATCGCACAGTGTTGGTAGCAGACACAGACAGAAAAAAAATACAAAATACCTAGGGAAGGTAATGAAGAAAACCGAGAAGAAAGAAATCAGCATCACCTGCAAGAAGACAGAATGCATAGTTGTTAGTAAAAGGATGAACCCAATGTGCGAATTTCAAATCGGAGATACGACAAGAAAATAAGTGTGGAAATATAAATATCTGTGAATTTTTTTAACAGAGGCCGGAAAGTGTGACATTGAAATCTTAAGGCCTATTGGGAAAGCGAACGTTGCACCCAAATATTAAGCATATTCCATAGCCCATCACACACACACACACACACACACACACACACACACACACACACACACACACACACACACACACACACACGCATACACTCACATACACATACATATAAACAGATAGGTATATATACCGTATTTCTTTATTTCTGCGCTTTCTATCAGAGTCAGTGAGTTTATGGATACGTAAATGTGTACATGGGAATGAACACTGGATGGCGACCGTAAATTCCAAGCCTCAATGCTATCTTCAGACCAACGCTTAATCTGTGAATCGGGGAAATTAGAGTCACAATGAAGAGATGCTGTCAGCTGGGTTTTGATGTGTCTTTGTCACTTGTTCATTATCCACCTCTGTTAATATGAAATTACAGAAGTTATTTTATCATATATTGTTGTTTTTTTTTTGTAAAATAAATGAATCTATTATCACCAATCCACAAAATTATTGATACTAGTACATATAAATAGATAACTGTTTATATTTATTCTTATATATATATATATATACATATATTTTTTTTGTCATCCACAGACAGACTGTTTCGCAGCTCATCAGTGTGGATAGACGTCCGGTTGCCTCTAGCTAGGATCGAAACCTGACTGAATTTGCGCCAGTCGGAACTTCTCCCACTACGCCATTAGCGTACGGGATGAAGGTGAATTTTAGCGTGTTTATTTTTAGATTCAGAAAAACACAAAGTGACTGACAGTGACTCAATTCTGTCGAAGAGTCGCAATATATATATATATATATATATATATATATATATATATATATATATATATATATATATATATATATATATATATATATATATATATATATATATATATATATATATATATATATATATATATATATATATATATATATATGTGTGTGTGTGTGTAAAGATATGATTTGCGGTACAAAATTATATTACCGCCATGAAATGAGAAAATTTATTATTACCACTCATGATG
>OZ038484.1:98771179-98778679 GCA_964036315.1 Acanthosepion esculentum
TGTACTATTAGCCGTCACGTATTGTCCATTTTGGACGTTTTTGTACTTAATAAGAGCAACAAAATGACTTTCCTTGATATACTGATCAACATTAATAACAATAATTTCACTATTTCCCCATATATAAAATCTACAAGCAGAAATTTCTCTACCCTCAACTATAAGAGCGAATGTCCATATTACTACAAAAGAGCAATTATAAAAAAAATAATAATCCGTTCAAAAATTAATTATTCCACAAAACAGATTTTCTACATCGAACTAAAAATAAGAAAGCGAACACTTATCAATTATAACTTCGCAAATATATTGTTAATGAACAAATTAGATGCTCAATCAGAGATCTTCATACAAAACAAATAGAACATAATACATCTCCAACTAACCCCGAACATATCAACCTTTTATATCACAACCAAATGCACCCTAACTATAAGCAAGACGACAACATCCTGAAAAAATTAATGAAACTAATACATGCACCACAGATCCCAGTAAAATAAAATAAAATAAATTATATACTGTACTAAATCCACTATATCTAATAAAATCATTCGTAATGACCCTTCCTGTCCACTAACTTGTTGCAGAAAACCAGCATTGTTTATAACTTTAAATGTTTTCTGGGAGATTGTATCTCCAACGCTAAAAATAACATATATGTTAGAATCACGAAACAACACTTTCATATAGGATGTCTTATTGAATAACACATCCAATATTTCCAAACATTTACAACATACATGTCCAAATTCGCAATTCATACGAATCCTCGTCGAACATACCTCCATATATTTCCACGAAAAGAATAAACACAAACTAAAAATTCTCGAAGCTATTTATAGAAAAACTGTAACCAAACATTAATAAAATTAATTATGAATGCTCCACAAACATTTTAAAATGTGCACAATAGATACTTTTCAAATTTCAATGATCGTACTAATAGTTTCTTACGTTACTTTTTCTACTACTCATGTCGGAAAGATTTTCCATTTCATACCTAGTTACCTAACATAGCGGTCCCGACTCCATGTAAAAGAAAGTTAATTTCATATGTTCAGACATTTTTTTTAGGTTTCATAAACATGAACAACACAACACTTACCTAATTACTAATACCCTGATGATGACATTATGATATGTCGAAAGTCCTCGTATAATAAATAAAATATGAATCATCATGACGTTTTCCTCATCATGACGTTTTCCTCTCGTCGTTCAATAAAGACACAAAAAGCTTAGACGTGAATATGAAAGGATCCTATGGAGAATAAGTAGACAGAACATTTCAAAATTTTCAACGAAACATGTCTGAATATATATATATATATATATATATATATATATATATATATATATATATATATATATATATATATATATAACAAAATGTATTCAGTTTTTGGAATAAATTGTGTACAATATAAAAATATAATATAAGGTTTATATTTGTTTGAAATTGACAATGTATTAGTAAAGTAATATATTTTTTTATTTCAAGGACCGGACAATTCTGTAACATTTGTAGTTTCAAATTGTTTCATTTCATTCTTTGATATGAATCCCAGATTTAATTATTGGTGTCCATTATATATATATATATATATATATATATATATATATATATATATATATATATATATATATATATATATAGTGATAAATTTTTGTATATTAGAGAGAAAAAAGAGGACTTAGTAAAACTGTGATTACTAGTGTCACGACGAAATGGCCAATCACATTCTTATTTGTTTAGGGTTTTCGATTTAGATAGGTGGGTTGTTTGGTTGGGCTGGGGCGTCATATTTTGAATCACACTCAAACGACGCTTTCTGAATGAACAGAAACCGAATGCCAACATAGAATCTGGAGAGCCTGTGATAATAAAAAAAAATAGAAAGAACGAAAGGAAAAAACGAGGATAAACGAGATACGGAATGAAGCCAAAGCAAATAATAGGTTCAAAATTGTGTGAAAATAGGGTAAGTAAATATTGGTAGATGCAAGTGTAGCATTAATGGAAAAATGGGTGAAAATTGTCACGTAATATCAAAGGATGAACGAAATAAGAATATGAAAGACGGGAAACTGGATATGAAAATAACAAATAACGTTAAAAAGAAAAGCGGAACTGAAAAATTGTCGGAAATAGATGTGTACAACAAAGAAGAATGGAAATAAGTAAAGTTGAAGACGAAATTAATAATATAACTGGTATCGAAAGAAAGAAAAACTATTTTTCGAGAAAAATGGGTAATAGCTGGGAGAATGTGCTAAAGAATGGAAGAAGAAATGACAAGGATAAAATGATGAAAGAAAATGAAGGAAAGAAAGAAATAATTAAGAAAGGAAAATTTTACCGAAGAAAAATGGATGAAAAATTGAAGAAGATATTAAAGAGGAAGATGTAAATATTTCATGCAAAAATTATCGATGAATGGTTGGAGAATATGTTAAAAGGCAAGAAAGAAAGAAAGAACGAACGAAAGAAAGAAAGAAAGAAAGAAAGAAAGAAAGAAAGAAAGAAAGAAAGAAAGACTAGGAGTTGAAGAAATATATGAGTTGAAATGTAAAGAATGCAAAATAAAATACGGTTAAAAATAGATAGGAATATCAATTGATCGGAGAAAGAAAGAAAGAAAGAAAGAAAGGAAGGAAGAAAAAAACGAAAGAAAGAAAGAATTGTATATTCTTCTATTTTTAAATATTTTTTATCGCTTTTGTTATTAAGCATACCACATTGTTATAATAGAAGATTTGTCAAGAAATGTGAAATGTTGTAAGAACCTGGATGCAGATTTATTGCGGTCTACAGATTGAATCGCTGTATATATTATATACTCTTTCGTCTTAGTAAATTAATTTCTCTTCAATTAAACTTAAAATATTAAAATAACAGCTTCGTCTCTCATTTTGGCGCTTGTATAGTTACGTCAACGGAAACATTATATATATATATATATATATGTGTGTGTGTGTGTGTGTGTGTGTGTGTGTGTGTGCGCGCGCGCGCGTATAAATAAAAAGAAAGAAAAGTAAGATATATAATCCGTTGTTCTTATTGATATTTTTTATTTATATTTTTACAAAGTAATGCTCAATGTAAATTTACAGAGCATTAATATTATAAATTAACTGATTTAAAATATGTTTTTTTTCGCTACACAGAAATAACCATGTTTCAAATATGGAAACTAAAAACTTCAAATTTAATTTTTTAATTAAATTCAAAACATTAGTTCCATTTCATTTTCAAGCGAATTTTGGAGTAACTTATTTTTTAAATTTACTTAGTTTTAGCCACTGAGAAAAATTCATAATTCACTGTTTCCAAGGATACAGAAAAATGCAATTAGTGTTCATTTTTATCAACTTTTGTTGTATCAGTTATTAGTTGCTAATAACTGATACAACAAAAGTTTCAGTCGGTCCTGGCTTGAGACAATCGGTTGTCTAGCCGCTCTGATGATCTGTGATACAGCGAAACAGTCTGTCTGTAGATGACAGCATATATATTTTTTTCCAGGATAGAAATTTAGTAATACAATTTTGGACATTTTAAATATTTTCAAAAGGGCATGAAGCATTAAATTATCAATCGTTTTTCACAAGTATGAGTTTGGAATTTCCCTTTTTAGATGACTTGAATAAATTTATTTGTCGTCAGTTACACACATATATAAACACACATATATCCACAGGCACACGCCCACACACCCACGGACGCTTCTTAGACATTTTAAGGGGGGTAACTTTTAGGTGTTGCTAATTTCTTTTCATGTTTGACTGTTGAAGATGTATTTTTGTGCTGTTTGAATATTACTATGAGCTTTTATTGTAAGCTTCGTGATTTGCGCGCGGTTGGAATTCGTACACACACACACACACACACACACACACACACACATGTGTGTGTGTGTTTGTGCGCGCGCGCGTGTGTGTATGTGTGTGTGTGTAGAGGTGTGTAGTAATGTGCCTGTCAATTTCCGGGTCATTGTTCTGATATTGTTTTCATTATCAAAATGTATTATTAAATTCTATTGAATTATCACGTGTCATATCTGATAACTTCTCTACCGTTGACAAATATTAAGCAATGAAGACAATAAAAGTATGTGTGCATAGTATTGACAATGTATTATGAAGAAAAAAAACAATTTCATATGATCTGTTGATGTCAAGCGATAAAGAAAATGATGGCTTCAGTCGTTATTCATAAAATATATATTACTTATAACTTTTTCAATGAGGGTGACGATGTTTTCTTTATTAATCGACCAACCTTTTGCTTTGTGTGTTGTTGCTTTTATAATAAACTCCGGATGTTTCTTTTTGTATTTCCTGATGTTTGAGTTTCATTTATTTTTTCCCTTGGTATTTCTTTATTATTACATGCATTGTTACACACACACACACACACAACTAAACATACACATATGTATTCTTCACAGTTTGCTATATTTATTGGAGAAGGTATACGATTTCTGACCAAAATCTATCGGGGCTGTTGCCATGTTAACAGACCTAAAGTACGCAGAGTAAAACCACTTAATACAGAATGACCTTTGACCATGTCACGTGTATACATTAAGTTATGACGTTTTTGCTCACATCCATTTGTTTATATCAGTGCTTGGAACGAAAGTCTGTAAAATGCTCTCATCTCACCACACTGCATGAATTCTATCTGTGGATATGGCTTGGACAGCAGTTTCTGGCCAAAGACAACATTACCTAGGTATGACAAATACCATATTCCCCAGATCCTGCTACCCGCGGCTTTTTTCCGCTTCAAAAATCAAATCACACGTGAACGGGACACAATTTCAAGAACTCGAGAAAATCCAAGAGAACTTGGCAGCTGCTGGCTATCCCAAAAAAGAAATTCCAGGAATACTTCAATTAATGGAAACGACGTCGGATAAAGTGTCTGCCTTCAGAAAGGGATTACTTCGAAGGAGATTAAATGCCGAATTGATATGTATTGTAGTTTTCTTTTAATGGCATCAGCCCCGATCCTTTTTCGATATGACATCGTACAATATCAGGAATAGAGCATTTGAATGGTGAATGTCACATCGAATCAAGCAAAAGTTCTTCTTTCGCTGGCTCTGTATATAAAATGTTTAAAAAATATTAGGGAATGATGAGGCCGGCTCTTCCTAGTTATTTTACTGAGGGATAATCCAGTAAATTATTTTTAGCCAGGCTCTTTTCTTATATGGTCATTATAATGAAACCGGTAGGGCAACTTGATGTGATGTAATGGTTAGCCAGCTTGTCTCGCTAGAACAATTACGAATCAGTAGTGAGGTCGATCCTCACTAGGTGCCCCTTACTTTCAGCCTTGTGGCACACACAAACTACGCTTGGGAAATCGCTGTAAGGAAATTGGTAATATTAGCATTTATTCATTTCTTTTTGTTGAAACTTGACTAATGCATGGAATAATAATGCAACACAAAATGTACTTAGAACAAAATGTATTAAAACAAGAAAGTGTACACAATATTTACATATAGTCTTTTTGTATATTCCTGGGAAGACCGTTCCTGGAGAATGTGTTGACTGAGTCGCAGTCGGGCAATGTCTCTGGCTGAATCTCTTGATTCGTCCCCCTCTCTTCCCGGTACCAACCATATTTATATGGTCGGTACTCCACTATGCAAATTAGGTGGATCCTACTACAACACTTTTGCATCAATATGATCTTTTTAGGAAGCTTAGTAGGAATTTGGTTTCGTGTTTACATCTCTTTAGGTATATATTCTGGAAAACTTCTCTCCTCCAATTAAGGTTTACACGATTTTTTAATTATTATTGAAAGATTGATACTGTGTGCTTATTTTTCCTACAAATTCTGGTGGGTTTAGTTTGTGTTTTAATAATTTGTTAAATGAACTTTTGCTTGAGAGGCTTCTTTTTATAAATAAAACTTCGGTTATTCCGATGTATAATATTCTGGCTTTAATTTGAATGTTACACTAACTTGATATATTACGTTATGTTGTAGGCATTTAACGTCTCGTTTGCATAATTACTGCCGTTTCAAGTGGGGGAATGATGTTTCTGTTGTAAGTTGATATGTTGTTGGTTACTTTATTATGTTTCACTGAGGCTATTGATAGATTTAAGAGTATTTCTTTTGGATATTTCCTGTAGTTTGTTGCGAAATGTTTGTCAATAATATTCATGATTCTTTTTTGACTATATGTGTTGTTACTGTTTTTATCATATGGACAGAAGTGTTTAAACCATATGACACTTCTGTTTCTGATAGAATCTTGTAGATCTATTAGGAATAAATATGAGATTTTTTTTCAAATATGTCAATATGTGTATTTATGATCTTCCACATTATTTTATGGATTCGTTGAATTTTTTCTTTTCTTTTGACAATTTGTCCGATAATCTGCAGCTGACGAAGAGGAGACTTTTTCTGATTATGCTCTCTGTGTGTTTGGTGGTAGTGTGTCGGTGGTGTAATTGTTTGGCGACTGAACGACTGATATAAAAATGTATGTATGTAAAACTGTATATAAAAAGTCTACATATTTAAGAATTGTTTTTATATCAATAGAGAATCCTATTTCTTAGATAAATTTGTATATTTTTTTCTGATTATATCTGTTTTTAATCTTTGAGAGTTTCTTCGCATTAACATCTCAGCGCTTCCTATATTTTTGCTACTTATCTCTCTCTCTCCCTATATATATATATATATATATATATATATATATATATATATATATATATATATATATATATATATATATATACAGTAAGTTGGGAAAATATTATTACGCCAAGAATTTTTATTTCACATAGACCTTATAAATTAAATTCATAATTCATGCAATATTTGTATACCATACTACAAATACAGAAAATGAACAATGAAACATTAAACATTAAAAATAAAATAAGGAGAATTCGTTACTTTAAAAATAGATTCCTTTAATTTGCCTGAGGAAGGTCACGAGACCGGAAACTTGTGTAGCAAAAATATTAAGAATAAAATATAAAATATACACTAAAACAAATCGGTAATATAACCAAAAACGTATGAGCTTCGCTTTTTTTTTAAATATAAATTTTCCACACACACACACACACACACACACACACACACACACACACACACACACACACACAATATTATATATATATATATATATATATATATATATATATATATATATATATATATATATATATGGTGGCGGGGGAAATGTTCCTACACCATTATTTTTTTTTATTTAAAATTAATTTGGTAAAAGAATTTTATAATGTATACGATATTTTATACCATGACATAATGCTGCAATATACAAACATTTCAGAAAAAGTGGTTATATTAATGAAATTATACGAAAATAAAAATAAAACCTTGGGAGGGGAAAACTTTATTCGTATATTATAAATGCTTTTGCATAATGTATAAAATGTGAACATTTTATATACATATAATATATATATATATATCATATATATATT
>OZ038484.1:98783679-98846179 GCA_964036315.1 Acanthosepion esculentum
TGTCTAACATGTATATCCCTACTAAATCCGCTATTTCAGCAGAATCGTATGCTCCCATAGGAACATCAAAGTTACCATTATTACTTTTTGTAAGAAGAATTATTATATATTAGTATAGATTAGTGTAACCTTATATATATATATATATATATATATATATATATATATATATATATATATATATATATATATATATATATATATATGATGAAAATGTGGAAAAGACAAAGCAAAATCCGAATATGTGAGTTTACTGTTTTTTGTATATTTTTTTTTTATATATAAAAAAGAGTAAACTTTTTTTTCAAATTAAAAAAGAGTAAACTCACATATTCGGATTTTGCTTTGTCTTTTCAACATTTTCATCATACCGTCGGATCTACATCCACATATTTGCTTACATATATATATATATATATATATATATATATATATATATATATAGAGAGAGAGAGAGAGAGAGAGAGAGAGAGAGAGATTAGTGTAACTTTAAATATATATATATACTGATTAGTGTAACTTTAAATATATATATATATATAGCATAATTTGCAACTTTTCAATTTTTTTTATCCATATTATATATATATGTATATATATATATATATATATATATATATATATATATATATATATATATTGTGTTTGTGTATGTGAGAAGGTGAGAGTGTTTTTTTCTTAGAAAATATCGCAATGAAAAGATATTGCATTCACTTAGTCACAATTGCCACTAACTGCATGCAACTTTATTTTTGAAGAGGAATAACTGGCAATGGGCGATATCTGCGGAATAAGCTGTTTATCAGACCTAGGGAATGTTGTCTAAAAAATAACTGCTGCACAAGCCATGGTCACACATGGAATCTCTTTGGTGTGGTGAAACAGCCACAATCGACACACCTTGCTTCCAAACACCGCAATAAACAACCGAAGTGAACGAGAAAGTTGTAACTTAATATATATGCGCGACAGAGTCGATGTTCAATTTGTGATAAGCGGCTTCACACTGCCTGCTTCATCCCCGTTTACTCTAGCAACAAGCCCGGTACGTTTTACTCTTTTGACCTCGAATATTGCCCGTTAAATATCGGTAAAGAATCCCAAAGAAAGGACATTGCCAAATAACAGAATCTACCTCATTTGTTTATCTTCGGTGACATCACAAACTAAAACGGATAAGCACACGTGCGAGGAAGAGAAGATCATGAAAAAATGAAAAACAAAAGGTTAGGGAGGAATCTACCGCTAATATTGAAAATAGTGATAACAGGTACTGAACTTGAGAGACATATTTTACCGAAAGAATATTTTCAATAGAATTTTTTTTTAAATTTCAAACGAAAATAATTGTGACATATCGGTCAATGAATTCCGAATATTTCTTTACAATGAAGAGTCTAATATTACAATTGTTTAAAATTTTCTTATTTATCAGAAAACGTAAATTCTGCAGCTTATAATAAATGTAACAGCTGTCTTGACTAGTTTCTATATTTGATACGAACTCCGGAATCTCCTGTTGTGCAGATGTGTCATCAGTGATACCAAGTTCTTGACTTTCTCAGAATAATCTATAATAAATAGCAATATCTTGATTTAAAACTTTTCGCTGCTAAAGATGTTTACTCGTGTGTTCGCTGTTAGGCCTATTTTATAAACTATTTTGAGTAATAGATAGATAGATAGATAGATAGATAGATAGATAGATAGATAGATAGAGAGATAGATAGATAGATAGAAAAGAACATCGGGGAAGATTAGTCAATAAATTCGATGTGATACGAGACTATTATTAAGAAAAAAAAAATGTCAAATTTTTCGGTAAGTGACAACTACCGGACAACAGACTCCTAAGCAGATCATCTACAGTAACTGAACATTTTATAAACGCTTCCTTTTTTTTATTCCCCCAACTATTTCTCTTTCTTTCTTACTCTCAATCTCAGTTTCTCGATGCTAGTTTTATCAAACGAGGTGTAAGAAATATGGAACCAATTTCCAATACTGCCTTCTACCGTTTATGACATTTCTTCAGTAAAGAAAATAAAAACCCAGAAAAAATATTCAATAACCAAAAGAATCGATACAATTTTCTCTTAATATACACTCCTATACTAATGTGCACGCCTCGCTAAACATATTCGCAGTGTGGTAAAAATACTTGTAGCCTAAACACAAGTTGTTTTATACACGCCAAAAAAAAAAGAAAAGTTGTTCGGGAATCAAGAAGTTCGAGAGCAGTTTCCAACCACATGTATTAACTTTAAGGGCGATTGCTTGCGATCGATGTTTAAAATTTATATCGCTTAGATCATTAATAGTAGACTGAGTATCGACCTAACAAGAATCTATTGAACATTTCTTTTACCTAAAAAAATATATATATATATTAAAAATAATTATATTAGAACAAGCTGGCATATTTTGCCATTTTTAGTAAAAGCTGTTACCCAAACGGATCTGATGCATAGACAAATTATATAAATAAAAAATATATTTTTCTCTTATTTAGTTATAGTTATTTAGTACACTAGTGAACAAATATTTACGACAATTTGTAACTATGTGTGAGAGATGCACATTTTATTTGTATTTACTTAACCGCCGACCAGGTCAGGTTGTGAAACAAGGTTGGTTTAATATGGGGAGCCAATGAATATTGTAAATTATATCGGTATTGTTTTCTAATATGTGCCTTAAGTTATTTCTTTTCGAGTTTGTGATATGACTGTGAACTTGTATATGAGTTCTATTAAGTTACCTGAGGGACAATGTAATCGATGACGGAGTGTAGTAGTTGACTGATCAATGTACTAATTTAATGTTGTGACTTGTGCCGACACGAGAACTTTTACCAATATCCCCCCACATATATATATATATATATATATATATATATATATATATATATATATATATATATATATATATATATATTATAATAATATTTTTAGTTTTTAAAAATATGATTCTTTCGCTACATAAGAGTTCTCATGTTTCAAAAGCGAGAGCCGAGACCCCTAACATAATTTTTTAAGTTATGTAGAGTTAAGGTGTCTGGAACCCAAATTCTCGCTTGACAAGGAAGCGGGTCCAGACACCTTAACTCTACATAACTTAAAAAATTATGTTAGGGGTCTCGGCTCTCGCTTTTGAAACATGAGAACTCTTATGTAGCGAAGGAATCATATTTTTAAAAACTAAAAATATTATTATAATATAAGCTCTATTTCTGTATGTAGCACTGTCCTTTTGAAAATAAAGCTAAATACTAAGGAACACCGGATTATCTACCTAACGTGTTCTTTCCTATTTTACTGCACACCTGCATACATATATATATATATATATATATATATATATATATATATATATATATATATATATATATATATATATATATATATGTAACGTAAATCATTCAAACGAATTTCGATTGAATGATTTACGTTACATAAATTGAATACGCACTACAAAACCGATATTTATATATATATATATATATATATATATATATATATATATATATATATATATATATATATATATATATATATAGTGCTTAAACGTTATTTTAACCGGATACCCGTATTTGAATAGTTAGCCGGTTCATTTATTCAACAATATATTTATTTATTTTCAGCTACCGGTTTGAACATTCAAGAAATCTGGGCTCATTGACAGTATTCGAAATAGATTGTTTCATAAATAAAAGGTGCGCCTACTCACATACGACTATCCACCAAAAATAATGTTTAACTGATAAAAATCTGTGGAATAAATGAATTAAAAATGCATCGCTTCTCATATATATATATATATATATATATATATATATATATATATATATATATATATATATATATATATATATATATATAAATATATACGAAATTTTTATTGCGGATACATACGAGGAGAGGTTAAAAAAATTTGGTTGTACTCACATATACAAAGCAGACTAAATTCTTAAATAAAATCAGGTAATATTTATCAATATGTATATACTTATATATTTCCTGTGTATTTATGTATATATTTAGTTTGCAATCTGTAGTGGAAAAGGAGGTAAATCAACTTAGTACATTTATGAGTGATTACTTCTTCTAGCCATTTTAATAAACTAGACAAATAATATATTTATCTACGTTTACATGAAATTACTTCGTATCAAAATAAACTGTTTATGCAATCAATTCTTTACTTTTACGTATTTTAGTTTGCAGTCTTATTTTTTCAAGCCTTTCATGTGAGGCACTCAAATAGCTATTAAGGGATCGTCTTCGTACAACGTGGTCGTGAAATACGCTTTGTTGTATCATACGGCAAAAACGCTTCTTGCATAACACAATGGTGGAAAGGCTATATATCAATGACAAATATAATTAACTTACTTCTTGCAAGAAAACAAGGAATATCAATTTAAAACATGAATATGTAACATGTTCACGACATTTTTACCGAAACACAAGTATATATATATATATATATATATATATATATATATATATATATATATATATATATATATAAGATAAAATATGATTTTATGGTATAGTATATTTATGGGTAAAATTGTTCGGTATCAGATATAGAGTGTATGTAAATATAAAGTAGTCACTGAAGTTAACATCAAGAGTCTATTTCATCATTTAACTCAACTGAACTTTGCTAACCGGAAAGTTTTCTCTGCCTGAATGGTTAACAGCACGTCAGGCTAAATGACGGTTCCCATATTGTATACAAGTTCGATGTCTGTGGGATAACGCATATTTTCGAGGAAATTTCTCGAATACTCAAACCGGCAAATGTAATTAATGCTGTTTAATTAAAACAGTGCATAACTGTATCCAGAAAAATAACGTATAAACAGAATATATATATGCAAACACACGCGCGCACGCAAGCGCGCACACACACACACACACACACACATGAGGAGTAAAGCGTGCGATGGATAAATTATCGTCCAAATTACGCAAAAGTGGAAATAACCCTGACATCCCATGTTAATATAGGCCATCACGTTGATTCTGTGTCCCTGCGTGAAGCGGAATGGAGGCCCAACTCACAATCGCCAGTGATCACTCTAAACACCATATATGATCCACCACTTTCCGAATCCTCTGCGTTGTCTTCAGATTGACACCTAAATACTCTGAAATGTTCGTATTGTAGCTTCCGAAACGAATGCCAATCAGTAAGGCAAGCGTTTTCTACATTTGTGGCGGAGTGAACTGCGGCATGGTGCTCTTTTTGTCACAGACGGTGGCCAACTCACTATACTATACCCTGCAGTCCACAAAATCAAAAACAAACAAAACATCTTGTGTGTGTATATATATATATATATATATATTGAATTGGACATAGTCCGACAATTTATTTAAAGACATTTAACGTTAAACATATTATATAAATGTCTTCATATATATATATATATATATATATATATATATATATATATATATATATATGAAACGAAACCAGTATATATTTATATATTACATATATTTCTAACGAAATTTACATATATATTTTTCCATATAGTGATGTCCAAAATGTTGGGTAATCTAACAATTTGGATTGTGTTTCTTGTGCGTCGCCATGCTTTTCTCATTTCTCTCGAAATCATTTAGCATGCAAACCATTAATCTCCTGTTATATCAGTTTCATTCTTGTCACAATAACTTTCCCGAGTTTATATATATATATATATATATATATATATATATATATATATATATATATATATATATATATATATATATATATATATATATGTGTGTGTGTGTGTGTATATATATGAATGGAAGTCCTAAAAATTCAAGACAACAACATAATATCGTTTATCTTTTCTTTTCGGCTGAATTCCGTCGGCTACGGTACAAGTCACGGTGTCTACGATTTGCTGTATTCACTCTCAAAGTATATCTGTCCAGGCACGTTCAAGGGCTTTCCATAATTGAGTTGTGTTTGTTGGGTGTGGCTACAACGAATTTATCTCTAACGTGCCCTAAACATGGCGAGCCCGGTGGCCAATGAAGTACCTGGAAGTTAGCGGAGTGTTGCTGAAAGCAATTTCGTTTTACCATCGCACAATGGGTTTTTTCGACATCAGTATGGAACAAACTGTGTGTGTGTTTGTGTGTTGCGTAAAATTATCCCTGCTTCCTTTATTTTTATTTTCTATCACCACTTGAATGGATTTATCGCCACTTTTTCATACTTTAATCGTATCTCCGCCATTTTTTTTTCTTTCATTGCCTTTCCAATTATAGCGCATTGATTTTCACTTTTTATTCCTCCATCTTACTTTGCCTTCCTTCTCTCCTTCTTGTGGTTCTCGAACAGTCTCAGATTTTTATACTCTTATCCTATCATCATTTACTCACTCTCTTTTCCTTTACTTACCTAATGTCTGTCTTCATAATATTACATGTCACTTCCCCAACTTGTTATCCTATCCTTATTCCATTATCATATTCCAGAATATATACACACACTCTGTTTTTTCCCCATTTAACTTTTTCTCTATCTCACATTTCTTTTAATATACAAATTCTTCGTCTGAATGTAAATTCCTTTCTCATCTTCTCACTTTATACCAATATTTAAGGCCATATCACGCCGAAACACCGGTTCCCGACCGAAGTTAAGAAATATCGAGTCTGTTCCATACCAAGATGGGTGACCGTTGTAAGTTTCTATGCTCGGGGACGTGTAATGCATACGGTCTCGTAGCCGTTGATCAAAGATCCGAGTTCCAATTCCTTTTGTGTTCGTTTAGGAACAAATGCCCTTGGAAAATGTATGATTCAACCTCTTCTTCCTCCAGCTATGGGTTCATTTGTATGATTTATATAACTGAAAATATTTTTATCTCCACAAAAAATAAAATGCATACAAAAGATGTAGATTTCGTCGCACTGAAACACCGGTTCCCGTACGATCACCGAAGTTAAGCATCTTCGAAGCTGGTCAATACGAAGATAGGCGAGCGCTTAGCATCACCAGGTGCTGTAAGCTTCTATGTGTTTGGGTGTAATGGATAATGGCTCACGATCATTAATCGAAGAGCCGAGATCTAGTTCCAAGTTGGGTTCTTTATGTTCACTTAGAAACAAATAACATTGAGAAATCTATGAAACAAACTCTTCTCTCGCAGCTATGGGTTAATTAGTATGACTTTTATCACTAAATCATTATTATCTCAGAAATACATCTTACGAGCTAAAATCATTTTCTGGCTTTAAATAACCTTTAGTTGGTTGATAAACCATAAAAATGAATGGATCAACCAATCAACTCATTTTAACATTATAATATACATATTCTGCATCTTCTTTTTTGTTTTACGCTTTCTCGTTATAAAATTCTATTTAATAGTAAAATGTCCCATCTTATTTTTAACAGAACTATTTTCTTCACCAGACTTACAATACCAGTTCTACGTCTTTGTTCTACCTTCTCGTCTCTGTCTCATTACTTGATACATACACATTTCTTGTCGTTTTTCTTAGCTCACCTTTTCCCTTCATCAGATCCAGGTGTCTCAAGAAATAGGACACAAGATAAGCCTTTCCTAAACGGAACCCATGATCTTGACTTAGAATAAAAGCAGTGGTAGCATGTAACATGAATCCATCATACAATTTCAGGATGTAGATTTAGTAAATACTAAACACTTCAAATACTTCGATGTATGGGTCAGTTCTAACAAATTTAGCATAGGTGGTTAAGTAAATGGAACATAGAATAGACTGAAAAACACTGATTAATCGACTCATGTTCTTAACTCGCCTCGTAAGATTGAAGCTTTCATATGGATGTTATGCAGTACGCCCGACCCGTTCAGAAATATCTAAACTATAAGCTCTATACAACCACATTCTCAAATAAAGAGTTAAAAATGGCATTGACCGAGTTGGTCTTGGCGGAGACTATCCTAGTTCGGACTTTCTAGACTGGAGCTACAGAATCGCAATCAAAGTACGTTACTAAGTAACAGAAAATGCATCACGTGAGAACTTTCAATAGCAGCAACAATTAAAATGGATATCACGCGTAACTCGAGAATAAAAGACTTAATCAAGAGGCTGGCGCTTTACAATACTTTAAAAAAAAGATTAGGGAGGAACCCTACATCAATAATGGAAAGAGCAATGGTAGTGAACTTAAAAAAAAAACTTTTTTCCTTGAGAAAATATTTTAAGAGTACTATTATAAGAATTTTAAACCACCAGTCGTAGTGGATATTTAGTCATTGGACGCCAAAGGTTTCCTTATAAGGAAACGGCTAATATTATTATTAGCTTTAGGATTCTTTTCATTTCCTCGTTCGTCTTCTTTCTTTATCACATTCTTTATATTATAGGCATTTTTCGACCTCTTTTCTTATTTTCACTCATTATTATATAATTTTTAATAGATACATCCCTCTTTTCATTTCCATTTTCAACTTCTCTATTCATCATAGACCTTTACAAGCCCCCATTCCCCTTCCTCTTTGCGATATCATGTTCTCTCCGTCCTGGGTATGACGATAAACTACGTCCGGTAGCAAGGCCTCTGATCGGGAGCCTTTGAGGGGCGGGAAATCAACGCTTAGTTGCTAGTGTTCCCAGATCCACCATGACCCGGAATGGGTAAATAGTGACCCTCCCGCCAAAACTTGGGTCAAAACACTGTGAAAGTACCAAAATATAATTTCATAGTAAAAAATGCCAGCAATAGATATTTGTAAAAAGAAAATTACCAGCAATATTTTTTTGAAAAGAATTACACAGTCTCCCCCCAAAATTAAATTTCACCATTAAATGTCCCATAAAATGTTCATATGCCGTTAAACAATCTAAGAATTGTAATAAAAGCTTGAATTATCTAACACTAAACTACTTACCACATTTATAGCCTCGGAATTAACGAGTCCAATATTGGCTTCTTTTTCAAGTCCATTAACAACAATTAACTGATTTTTCGTTGCTCCTGCTATATCTTTCACAAATGCTTCGTAGATGACTGTCTGAACGAAAGTTCGATTAGCACAGATTCAGGTCAGTAATTGGAATCGGGAATTAAAAAATATTAAAACACAGTATTCAACTTGATAGAACGAACTTTCAGACATTATATTAAAAAAATTTCCCCAAATCGTATAAGTAGTATTTATTAATATAAGTTATTCTTATAACTTATTCACGTTTTGAAAATACCAGATAGCTTGAACGATTATCAAGAATTAAAATAAAACATTGATATCAACATAAAATGACCCTGTCATTGTATTAATCCATATAATATCCTACAATTAGAAAATAACAAATCGTATTCCAAAATATAACATGTTTGAACTATTTCACCCCAAGCAAGGCAGAAGTGCCACTAGCACGCAAGGGGTTACAGAGAGTGAAAGTAACAGTAAAGAGAGATGTTTGAGGAAGAGATAAAGAGAAGGACGGGGTCAAGATGAAGGCATCAGAATATATTAGGGAAGCAAGTAAGTGGAGGGGAGTTCAACTGTCGGGAAGTGCGAGAGAAGAAGCTGTTGAAGTAGAAGAGGCGGTTACATTTAACTGTTTCGACAGTAAAAGAGTGGGACGAAGATGCTAACATAGTAACACGCTGAAATTCATTCCGTTGGAACAAAACTGAATATAGCTTGTCAGAGCAGTTACCATGAAAGTGTTTGTAGAGAAGACAGATTGAAGCCACATTAAGTCTGTGAGAAAGTGACTGAAGTCGAGATGCCAGGTCAGGACCTATCACATTGCATATCTGTCTTTGGATTTTGTCGAGAACCTCGAGATGAACAGTGGGGGTACAAGAACATATATGACAACATTATTCAATGCAAGGACGAATGGTAGATAATAAACGATTACAATTTAAAACGCACATATCTCTGTTCTAGTAAGTATGTTCACACAAATATGAACATGCACAATAGCTGAGTGTTGAGTCTTGACGTATGGTTCGTTCTACTTCGTCGCCATTGTTGAGTCTTGACTCAATGTTGAATCTCGCCTATTGCATGGAATAATAATGCAACACAAAATGTACTTAAAACAAGAATGTATTATAACAAGAAAGTGTACACAATAAGTACATATAGTATTTCTGTATATTTCTGGGAAGACGTTCCTGGAGAATGTGTTGACTAGTCGCAGTCGATCAGAGTCTCTAGTTGGATCTCGTGATTCTCAACTCCTTCGTCTTCCGGTATCAACCATTATTTATATAGTTGGTAGTCACCTATGCAGATTAGGTGGATCCCACCACAACACTGAGTATCATATACAATGTATTATTACAAAGCTTCTACGAAAATTAATTTTCGGCACTATATGACCCATATGTTGATATGTCGTTAAACAAACGAATCAAACATTTTATCTCCTTACCACCTTTATTTCATCTTTCTTCTCCCATCTGCCTTTATCAAATTTCTTTTAAATGCATCCATTTTCTGTCTTTCTTCATGTCACACTCTCTGTCTTCATCCCATTCTTAACATACCCTCGTCCTGGGTAAGACGTTATACTACATCCGCGTCCTGGGTAAGACGGAAAACTACATCCAGCAGCAAGGCCTCTGAGCAGGAGGTTTTGAGGAGCGTGGAACCACCTCTTAATTGCTGGTGTTCCCAGGTACACCCTGATCCGGGGTGGTAGCACCTGTTAGGGTCCCAGCTATGGGAAAATAATTAACTATTACCAGCAATACGTTTTTGAAAAAAAATTATTAGCGGCAATATAATTTTGAAGGAAAAATATTACCAGAAACAGATTTTTGACAAAACAAAATATTACCAGCAAAAAAAAAAAAATTGTTGGCAATAAATAACCCATTGATGTTGACATGTCATAAAACAAATAAAACCAAACCTTAAAATACCCGCTATCTTTCATATATATTTCATATTTCACATTCTCTGGCTATCCAAATGTGTAACTCTGTCATATGGGCGTTGGAATGCTGGCCGATCTTCACTTTCCACACCTTTTTTTTAAAGCTTTTCACTCCAAGCTAGGCAGGAGTGCCACTAGGACAAAAGGGGTTATAGAGAATGGGAGCAAGTGTAAAGATGCTTGATAGATGAAAGGATGAAGCGAAAGAAAGTTGAATAGATCTGGGCATCTGTAGATGTCGATTTACATTGTATTTCAATATTTGGAGATTATAGTTATCAGGGAAGCAAGTAAGAGAAAGGGAGTTCTGCAGACGGGA
Organism: Acanthosepion esculentum; assembly: GCA_964036315.1. Classification (NCBI taxonomy): domain Eukaryota; kingdom Metazoa; phylum Mollusca; class Cephalopoda; order Sepiida; family Sepiidae; genus Acanthosepion; species Acanthosepion esculentum. Next base: position 98,794,909 of record OZ038484.1, read on the forward strand.
AGTGACAGACATGACGCTATTGGAGTAGAAGAGACGGCTACATTTAATCGTTTCGACAGTGAAAGGGTGGGACTGAAATCCCCTACGCTACCTTTCGGGTGATTAATTTTTTTTTTTTTACCTCGTAATCCCTTTCCCAAAGACACAACATCGCAAACCTTTCGCTGCTCTATCGTTATTTTCATGACAAATATCCACCATGCCATGTAAACGTAAATCATCCTTCACTCACTTCTGGTCTTCTTCCTAAGAGCCACTATTTAGTGGAACATTCTTCCGGGACCATGGTTCACCGATCGCTACAAACTTAACCTCAAAATATCTAGACTCAGCCGTTATCTATACTACAGATTCACATAACCTGAACTTGTTACCTCTGCTGTATGTACAACAATGTCATTCAGTAATCCTCTACCTCGAGTGGCTCTTGAGACATTTGTAAATAAAATCACTTTCTAGTTAAATTACCATTACCTCATCTTACATAAATAACCTGCTCTATTTATCAGATAATTTTAATATACCAGTTTTATATCTACCTTCCTAATTTACTTTCTATTTTGATTCGTTTTCATTTTAATATAACCACTCCTGGTCTTGTCCAAACTCCTTGTGTTACGTTATCATTTTTTAATCATTTCACACCAAACAAGGCAATAAAGCCACTAAGACACAAGGGGGTTTGAGTGGGAATGAATAAGAAAAAAGAAAATATTATTAATTAGAGAGAACAATAAAATAAGAAGAATGTACAAGACGGTAGATAACGATTGAGATTTAATTAAAATTTTTGTTAATCAATGTTAGATGAAAAGCATGAATCCGGAAGAGATTCTACAGGCGGAAAGACGGTGAAAGGAACGTGTTAGCATAGAACATAGAATAAAAAAATTCCTAAAAGCAGACCGGACAATACTTCTTTTAATATAACCATTCCCCAATTTCGTTCTTCTTGTAACCTCTTTGTTTATCACATCACATGAAATTTACCAGTTACATCTAGCCAATTCATTTGTAAAACGATATAGACCTTGTTGCCTACCTAGCATTGTGGTAAAACTTATGAAATGTTCTTACCACGGAACAAAGTTCATCAGAACAATTACCACAAAAGTATTCATAGAAAAAACACAAGGAAGCAGCATTACGGCGGTGAGAAAGTGACTGAAGATGGAATGCCTGGTCAAGACATATAACGTTGAATATTCTTCTTTGAATTTTATTAAGAAATTTATAGCAGAAGCACCGGATGTTGTGTGACAGCGTCATTCGAAGCATGGACGAATGGTAGACTTATAGATATGTAAGCTAGATTCTGAAGAGAGGAATTGTCTAGCAAGACACAGTAAAAAAAAAACATTCCAAAAAGCAGACCTGGCAATTGTTCTTTTAATATAACTGTTGTGAATTCCGGGAATGGAATCCTGCACAAATAAATAAACAACGCCAGTAATGTAGGTAGAAAAATAAGTGTATTGAACGTAAGAATACAACTTGAAATGAGGATTAGTATTCCAGGAATGCGGGTTAGTAGAAAGTATATGTACAAGTCTCTGTAAGTGAAGCCGTAATTATCTCTCTCTCTCTCACACACACACACTCTCTCTCTCTCTCTCTGGACTCTACGTATCTCAAACTTGTCTCAACGTATCTCCACGTATCTCCAACTCTGTCAGTAGAAGTATACTTTAGACGAGTCCAACTTGTTTAAAGGGGGAGAGCCCGACAACAGTCCCTCCCTAGCTTCTTTTTTGCGGGGGAGTAAAAAAATTCCTGAAAGCAGGCCGGGCAATACTTCTTTTAATATAACCATTCCCCAATTTCGTTCTTCTTGTAACCTCTCTGTTTATCACATCACATGTAATTTACCAGCTCCCCGTCTTTTCTCCTATCTTGTCGTCTTTAAGTATCTCGTTAATATTTCAATTCTTCGCCATATTTTCTAACTCATTTTCACTGATAATGAGTTTCCTTCTTTATATTTCAAAATGTTGGTATTTATTTTTTTTCTATTTAAAATTTTAAAATTGTCTTTAATCATTTCTAAGCTCGTAGATTTTGAACCTCATATTTGTGCACGGACAATCTTTAATGTCAACACATTCCCAATTAGAGGAAAACTATCCATGCGGTTGTTATTGTTCTAAGTGAAGTACAGTTACGCGCTCTGACGTCTGTAGAATTAGAATGTCTCAAAAGCTTTAGCAGACACCTACATAATGCGCCTTTATTTCTATCCAGAATAAAGAGACTCTGTTTACACCTCTCGCCAAATTCTGCCTCAATCTAATGATGTGTTAAAAGCATAATTCCTTTGTGGCTAAATGTTTTTTTTGTTTTGCTTATTGATAAAAAAAAATAAAATTTGAATATATTGGACATGCGCAATTGAGCAACTCTTCAAGCGGAAACTACGTACAAAGTTCAAATTCTGCCTGAGGTACAATCTATTCACTTTGCAATATGGCCCTTGGGAAAGATATAGACGAGCCAGTCTCAGCAAATAAGGTCAAGTATTGTACTCTGCCCCAGGTACCGAATAAACCAAAAAAAACTGCCTTATTTTTCTTACAAAAAAAATGAGTACCGTCAAGTAATACATGCATTTTGTGACACCCTGTATTGTGTGTTGGCTAAATTTGGATGAGGTTAATATGTGTTTTAAGTTTTTTGATTGGCGTTTGCTTTTAATTATTTTAGTTGCTTTTATTATATTTTTAATTTTATCATTCTTGTTAATTAGATTCCTTGTAATTTCTGTAAATATTTGTGGATTGTTATCGTTCTTGTTCTACGCTGAGGCATTTGTTCGACGTTACGTTTCTTTGAATTTCGTAGTTGGCTTAAAGTTTTTTTTCTGCTAGTTAAAAACCCTTGTTTATTAATGTTGTTGGGTAAGCTCGTTTTTGAGAGTTTTGTGTAGATCTTCTAGGTGGGTCTTTCGAAGGTGTTTGTCGGCCACTATAGTGCAAAATGTACGTGCTAGGGAATAGGGGATGGATTTCAAACAATTTCTTGGGTGATGGCTCTTGAAATGAAGATATTGGGGTCTCTGTAGGTTTGTGGCACATGTCTGTGATAAGGTGGTCGTTTATATTTCTAATGAGAATATTTATATTTTTGGGTGAATTTGATTTTTGTGCGTCAGTTCTGAGGTAGAGTGTGGAATTGGATAATATCGCCCCATGAGGATTTCCAGAAAATGAAGCAATCATCTAAGTATCTTTTATACGATGTAGTGAAGTGTGTTTTATATTTTCCTTATATATCTGTTCTATCTGTTAATATAGGTTTTCCTCCTGGTAAGCAAATGCAATCAAGGCAAATTTAAAATTATGACAATATACCAAACAGTTACTCTTTCCTACAAATACAGAAAATACCTTCATAGACAAATTTAGAGCAACACTGAACTGGTCATAGCTCCATACACAGCGAATGCACATATGATGGCCGAATAAACTGGTCGGATCGCACGCGCAAACAGGTATTCATGGAGAACAAAAAAAAATATATACATACACTGGAAAAACAGATAGACTACTCACGAGTACACACACGAACACAGGAAGAGTGTCTATGTATGTGTGGGTGTGTAGGTATGTATGTGTATTTTTATATACATATATGTGCATGCTAATCCCTTATTATAAGACAGTATAGTTTAAGACATTTTTTTTTATATTTATACGTTCTTTTTATACATAAAAATATTTATGTAAATGCTCTTTCTATAATAAACAGTATTAACATTTACCGGCGTGAATGTCCGATAAATTTACATATAAACATAAAAAATGTCTTAAAATAATTGTCGGATTTTGTCCATTTCATCAGGTGTGGTATATTTTGTTTACATTTGGATACGCATCGAGCAGATATGAATGTATGAGAGAAAAACATGGAGAATTGTAGTTTAAAACCAGTAAAATCGACTTTGCTCTGTGGCTCAATCGGTAAAGCACGTCAGGCTATATGACGGTTCCGTATAAGATGCAGGTTCGATTCCTGTCGGAGGACAAATATTTTCTATGAAGATTTCTCGGATATTCAGGCCGGTAAATGTTGTTAATACTGTTTATTATAAAATAGAGCATATACTTAAATATTTGTATCTATAAAAAGAACGTATAAACATAAAAAATGTCTTCAAATAATTGTCGGAGTTTGTCCATTTCATAATCAAAAACAGCATATGTACATGGGGAGGGAATATATATATGTAAATAGGGTGTGTAATGCAGTATTAATATGCGATACTGGGAGTTGGTGGTGGGGTACAAAAATCTGTGTACACAAAAAACTGCTCTATCACAAGTGAGATCGAAAATCAATTAAGAATACAATATAAAAAATACTTTTTTTGGATGTAGAATTTAATCTCGATGCCGGCACTGTTTCGCCGTACTTAAAGCCGAATACCAAATCAATATGTAAAAACCAAATCAAACCACCTAGCAAATGTTATCAAGCAAATACATAAAGGTAGAATCTCCCGTAATTCATCCAGTGAGGAGATTTTCAACATTAAAAAAAAGGTGTATGAGAAAACATTGAAAAGAGAAGGCCATAATACTTGTTTGCCCTTTCAACCACGAGCCCGCCCTAAACCCACAGCCAGGAGAAGGGTCGTTATTTAGTTTAATCGCCCATTCAACGTGCAATTGAAAACCAAAATCGGAAAATTGTTTTTTAAGCTGTTAGATAAGCATCTTCCTAGAAATTCTGCCCTAGCTAAGGTGTTCAACAGAAGCAAAGTAACGCTTAGCTACAGTTACATGAGTAACTTATTAAACCTTATAAAAAGACACAACACCAGACTCTTACAAGCAGAAAGAGTTGAGGTGGTAAAAACGAAATTATGCAACTGCAGATACTGTAATAATTGTCCTTTGGGCGGCGAATGCCAGATAGAAGTTATGGTTTATTCAGCGAAAGTCAGTGATAGCCAAAAATTTAATAAAACCTACATTGGTTACACAGAGGGCCAATTCAAGAGGAGATATTACAACCATACTAACTCTCTTAGACTCGAGAGCCATAGTAATGATACAAAATTGGCAAATTGTGTCTGGAGGTTAAAGGAATTTAATGGTAGAGTCCCACACATTAAGTGGAAAATCATTAAAAAAAATAAAGCCGGTCAGAGTCCGAGGGAACAAATGTAAGCTCTGCCAAGAGATAAAATTGACGATCGTCACTAACCCTAACAAAGACCATCTGCTAATTGAAAGATCGTATGAGTTATCTAAGTGCAGATACCTTGGCAAATATTTGTTGTGTATATACGAACCTGGAAGAAAATATTTTTTTTCCTTTTTCCTCTCCCGTCCTCTTCAAATTCCGGTATTCGTATATAAAGATGATGGAGGAAACTAAAGTCTTTCATCCGACCTACCTGAGGAAACCTACCGATCGAAACCTGGGTAGCGTGGTAGATTAAATTTTGGTGTCCCTAATCCCATTTTGCTCTCCAACCCAAATTTTCCGGATTTTGTATTTAGCGCTTTTTTGGATAGCACCTTCTTAAACGCGACTGTTTAAAGCCTCTTTTTACTAAATATTATTTAACTATATATATATATATATATATATATATATATATATATATATATATATATATATATATGCAAATGTAAAGGAATATATACTGTTAGAGAAAATGGAGATAGATAGATAGATAGATAGATAGATAGATAGATAGAAATGGAGATAGATAGATAGATAGATAGATAGATAGATAGAGATAGATAGATAGAAATGGAGATAGATAGATAGATAGATAGATAGATAGATAGATAGATAGATAGATAGAAAGAAATAGAGATAGATAGATAGATAGATAGAAATGGAGATAGATAGATAGATAGATAGAAATGGAGATAGATAGATAGATAGATAGATAGATAGATAGATAGATAGATATAGATAGATAGATAGATAGATAGATAGATAGATAGAAATGGAGATAGATAGATAGATAGATAGATAGATAGATAGATAGATAGATAGATAGATAGAAATGGAGATAGATAGATAGATAGATAGATAGATAGATAGATAGAGATAGATACATAGATAGATAGAAATGGAGATAGATAGATAGATAGATAGAGAGATCAACCGTAATTCATCCAGTGAGAAGATTTCAACCTAAATAAAAAAAAGTGTATGAGAAAATATTGAGAAGGGAAGGCCATAATACTTGTTTGTCCTTTTAACCACGAGCCCTTCCTAAACCCACAACCAGGTGAAGGGTCGTGATTTAGTTTAATCGCCCATTCAACGTACAATTGAAAACCCAAATCGGAAAAGTGTTCTTTAAGCGTGATACAGAGATAGATAGATAGATAGATAGATAGATAGAGAGAGAGAGAGAGATGTACAGACGAGGAATTTAGACAAAAAGAACTACAAATATTAGGAAATTGTGGATAGCCAATATCGCTTCTGTCCTGATGGGACACCACAGGTAAGGAATTTTTGTTACATAAAATAGCGCAGGTTCGTCATTGATAAAAATCGGTGATGTGGCGCGAAAACTGTGTTTTTGCTTTCATCGTGACTTGATAGGAACCGATTAATTTTCTAGGTAACCTACATTTTTTTCTTCTAATTTTTGGTTACCTTTTCCTTATTTTTGTGGATTAAATGAATTATCTGTTTTTCCTTCTTATTTTGTTTTGTTTCTAATTTCTTTTTTTTTTGTTTCACCTTCTTTTCAGCGGTCTTTAAATGCGATTCTACCGCATTTCTTTTCTCCATTCAAGATTGTACCGAAAGCTATCAACATCTTTTTTCTTCGCATTGGACATTATACCTTTGTTTTTTCTATTCTTTGGAATCAATCTGTTCTTTGTCATTCCTTCACATCATCACGAAGTCTCTTTCTTAAAAGCCAGTCTTGAATCGGATCCAGTTTTTGTCACATAATAATAAGATCGTATAAATCACTTCCCTTTTTTCCCCACGTACCATTTTGTGCATTCCAGTATTGTCGCGTTCCTTCTTATCAACTGCTCGGCACTCATCATTTCCTTTAACTGCTTCTTTCGTATCATTACTCGCCCGTCTCCAATTTGACTCCTACCATATATCAGCACTTGATTATTTTTTTATGTTGTGTCTTTATGCGAATTTCTGTCTTTTTTTATTAAAAAAAAAAAAAAAACCTATTACACTGCGAACGACGCCATAACGAAAAGGCGATTTACGAAATAAAACAAACGCTCCCTAATTCTCTTTCCAGTATCTGATATTGTTTTCATTTCAGAAAATCACACATTTTCTGAAGGAAAAAAAAAAAAACACCACGCAAAAAAAAAACAAACGATCCCAGCCATCAAAGGCTTCAAGGATTGAAAAGAAAGAAAAGAAAAAAAAAAGAAAATAATATAATATGTAGGCTTAAAATTATGATGGATGTCTGCAAAAAGACGATTAATCTCAATTCCTCAACTTATGTTATATAGTTCCCATTCTAATAGACAGCACTCCTGTCTCAGCAGGTGTAGAAAACACTGGCTATTGATAATTGTACAAAAGCAGACGACATGCCTCGGGATTGGATGTTTTTTGCGGGGGGGGGGGCAGAATGTGTAAAGATTTGGCGGGAAATTTAATAAAATGTGACTAAAATGTCTGACTGGCAGAATGATTGAGTTGGACATCGTTCGAGGGAAAAAAAGGAATACTTGCAAAAGATCGATCGGCCTAATGAAAAAGAATAAGATTTGGGAATTTTACTCAGTCAGAAACGTGTATAAAGATATTTTGTTAATCATATAAAACACACACACAGAGACATATGTGTGTGTGTGAATATATATATATATATATATATATATATATATATATATATATATATATAAACATGCATATATATATATATATATGTATAGACATGCATATATATATATATACATATATATATATATAAATATATATATATATATACGTGGGTGCGTGCGTGTGTTCCCTGTGTGTGTGTCCATGTGTTGTGGGAGGGTTGGTTGGTTGTGAGTGTGTAAACAGATGTATATGGAAAAGAGAGAATTGCTGAAATATTCTCGTCTCAAGAAATAAGGCTTTCCCTTGGAAATAGTCTGAGCCGATAACTTTTCGACACGCAATATCTATCTATCTATCTATCTATCTATCTATCTATCTATCTATCTATCTCTCTTTCTCTCTCTCTCTCTCGATATATATATATATATATATATATATATATATATATATATATATATATATATATATATATATTCCTGTTTCATTGAATTATATAGAGATATCATATTATGCCTTTTTGTTTTTATAATAATACTTCCTACTTATCAGTTTCTAATAATAAACAAAAACTTCAAATTCTCATGGACCTCTATATCAAAAGAAACCAACCAAGACGGAATAAATTTTGTTAAGTGTGTAGCAAGAACGTTTTGTAGTGTATTTAACCAACTTTTGATGCCATTTTTGCATTTCTAAAAATTTTAATTAGCTCCCTTATATTGGAACGCTTGTTTTGAAAATAGTCCATAGCTACAACAGATGAAATTAAAATGGAAAAATAATTATAACAGGGCGTGTTCACGTGTGTGTTTTTGTTTTAAATCACCATAAAAGTTAAAATTAGTTTATCGTTGTAATTCAGCTCTGATAATCACTTTCGAGGAAATCGAAAGTATATGAGTGGAAAAAAACTACGCCTTCCCTGATGAATGTCAAGAAACTGATAAGGAACTAGAAAGGACTATCATAAAATAAATAAATAATAATATCAGTCTATATTTCTGAGATGAGGTATTATGTACATTATTTACATTATTCGGACTATTATCCTCATCTTTGTCGCCATATTTATTGCAACGTTTCGGCGGTTGTACGCTCTTCAGGTTGTTGGAATGTCGAACTGAACCCTTTATTTCGCTTAATTTCCCTGTTGAAAGTTCTCCACTGCTTTAACCGGGTATTGAACTCACACTCGTTGGGTCTTGTCACGGGATCTAACCCACGACTTTACCCACTGTGCCATGTGTCCTTGAGGACATCTGTGTATGCATTTCTGGGTATTATAAACCATATTGTCTTCAGCATCATTTTTTACCAGTGCTCATATTGCAACATTTGTTTTTATTATCACTTTTATCTGGCACTACTTATTACTGGTTCCCATATTGTAATCATTTCTATGCTTTGTCGGCTCAAGAGATTTTTGTGGCCTAGCATATGTGCTGATTCCTTAAGTGTACGAATTTTACAATGGTGTTCCTTGTCTTTCTGTACACAAACAACACACTTCGGAATGGGTCACACATATATCGACAGGATGAGGGCTTAGCAATGGACTCGCCATTATCACCAGCAATGGCGAATATATACATGGAATACTTTGAGGAAATCACATGATTTCTATATTTCTAAGGCCAACCCTCTGGTTAATGTACGTAGATGACACCTTCATACTCTGGCCATAGCAGGAAGGTGTTCAGGTTCTACTGGACCATGTGAACTAAATAAGACCTTCGATACAGTTCACAATAGAGAAAGAGAGTAATAACACTCTCCCATTCCTGGATGTTCTAATAACTCGAACAGAGCATGGGTTCAAGACATCCGTATACCGTAAACTGACATTCACCGGACAGTACCTCAATTTCAACTCCCACCATCCATACAGCGTAAAGAAAGGGATCGTCCGCTGCTTACAACACCGAGCAAAAGTCATAAGTGGCGACCCAGAGACATTATATAAAGAATTGGTCAGTATAAGTAGTACACTGCAACGTAACAACTACCCTGGGTACATGGCAGCAGCCCCAAAAAACTGGGATAAGCGGGTACAAGAGGGGAACATCAACACTCAGAAAACCTTGCCTGTCTTATGTGAAGAGGTTATCAGAGAAAATACAAAGGATCTGCGGTCCATATAACATCAGGACAACCTTCAAAAGCTTGACGACACTTTGCAGATATCTCTCCCGAGTAAGACCCCCCCCCATAGAGAAGAACATGTATAAAGACTGTGTGTACGCTATCCCGTGCAGCTGCGGAATGAAATATAAAGGAGAGACAGGCCGTCCCCTTAAGGTAAGGCTTCAAGAACACCAGAAAACTGTAACACGAGGGGAAGTAGAAAAATTAGGCGTAGCTGACCACATATGGAGAGAGAAGGGAAATCACCGCCCTCTGTGGGATCAGGTTGAGATCATAGAACAACATTGGACATTTCGTAAATATAGATAGATAGATAGATAGATAGATATGAATAGAAGGGAAGATTGATATATATAAATAGAAGTAGCGGATAGACTGAGATAGATATTAATAGACGAGGAAGATAGATAGATAGACTGGCATAGATAGATAGATAGATCGATAGATAGATAGATAAATAGATAGATAGATAGATAGATAGATAGATAGATAGATATGAATAGAAGGGAAGATTGATATATATATAAATAGAAGTAGCGGATAGACTGAGATAGATATTAATAGACGGGGAAGATAGATAGATAGATAGATAAATAGATAGATAGATAGATAGATAGATAGATAGATAGATAGATAGATAGATAGATAGATAGATAGATATGAATAGAAGGGAAGATTGTTACATATAAATAGAAGTAGCGGATAGACTGAGATAGATATTAATAGACGGGGAAGATAGATAGATAGATAGATAAATAGATAGATAGATAGATAGATAGATAGATAGATAGATAGATAGATAGATAGATAGATAGATATGAATAGAAGGGAAGATTGTTACATATAAATAGAAGTAGCGGATAGACTGAGATAGATATTAATAGACGGGGAAGATAGATAGATAGATAGATAAATAGATAGATAGATAGATAGATAGATAGATAGATAGATAGATAGATAGATAGATAGATAGATAGATAGATAGATATGAATATAAGGGAAGATTGTTACATATAAATAGAAGTAGCGGATAGACTGAGATAGATATTAATAGACGGGGAAGATAGATAGATAGATAGATAAATAGATAGATAGATAGATAGATAGATAGATAGATAGATAGATAGATAGATAGATAGATAGATAGATATGAATAGAAGGGAAGATTGTTACATATAAATAGAAGTAGCGGATAGACTGAGATAGATATTAATAGACGGGGAAGATAGATAGATAGATAGATAGATAGATAGATAGATAGATAGATAGATAGATAGATTGATAGATAGATAGATAGATAGATAGATAGATAGATAGATAGATAGATAGATATGAATAAACGTGGGCATAAGATAGATAAATATGAATAGACGACGAGGTTAGATCGATATGATTCGACTAGGATGAATAAATAGATAGATATCAAAACATGTTACATAGATATACATATCAATGTACGTCTGTTCGCTGACATGTATACGTTAATTTCCTCACTGGACAATGAAAGAAATCTGTACAATTTTTTTCCACGCATTATATTACAAATTACTTGTGACAGTATAGAAAATTGCTGGCAAAACACGCTCTTCTGATAGTTTTAAATATGCACCTTTTTTCCTTATATCCTTCCCAGCTCCCATCAATGATAAAAAATATTCCATTTCTTCACCCATTCGCATTTATTTCTTTACTTATTTTATCTGTCCGATTCAATCAGACATTGGGGAATAGAGTATCACTTTTCACACTAAACTTTGTAATCTCATGATTGCGTTTTGTAAAGATATAAGTACAGTACATAGCAACTTAGGAAATAAAAAAAGAAAAAAACAAGTTTAAAATATGGAAGCCTGTTGTGGACAAATTCGCCCCGCGAGGGACACTGGCTAATATTGTATGTTAAATCACAGACGGCGATTGCAATGATACAAAATAGCCATATTTTCCAGAGAGCCGGATGAGTCTTCTTTATTTCAGTGATTTCGATATTAAATGGAAATTGCAGTATTTTATTTTTCTATCAGAATTATAATCATACGAACGATTTAGGAAATCTGTCGACAAATAATGATTCAACTTTTCTATAATGGTAAATTACTTTCTTTCTATTGTTTTCACTTACAACCTCTCATAGAAATACGAACAAACACAATATTGGTAAGCAAATTATACCCTCGATAAACTACGCAGATCCGTTTTCATCATCCAAGGAGATGCTCCTTATTCGGTCTGATTGGAACACAATCTTCAATGATTCATTTACTCAAACCTACATCTCCTTCTATGTACCATGTCTATTCAGGACATCGGCGATCATGACCCTCCCCAATTTTCTGTCATTTGTAGCTCTTAGTAAATTTTGTCATTTTGCAGTCACTCTTAAAAACATTTCTACCATCAATTTACAATTGCTCACTAGGAATGCTTTGCGGAGTTTTCCTCTGTTTCTGTTGCCTTCAATCTGTTATGTATTCTATTTTCTCAAGCCTTCTTTATTCATTACGTGCCCTAGAAAATTCTCTTACTGATACTAAAGTGTCATATAGGGAGAAAATGAGTAACCACCGACACCGAGGTTCGAGCGTGACACTCTGGACTTATGAATATGATTTCTGCCAGGAGGACAAATAGCGGTGTCAGGCTACTGACTGCAGTGATTATTGAGTGATTATTGTGAGGCACTATCCAGTCGAATTAGTGTGAATTATTGTGCGTCGATGATTTGGGTTTTGATTTAGCATTTACCGGACGTTAAGCAGAGCCTCGCTACTAACAAGTTATTCACTGAAATGGTTAATTATCTTTAGTTGACTTTTACTTCTTTGTTCTTGTTAAGTATATATTTGTTGTTGTTATTTACTAGTGTTTTATGTTAATATTGAAGTCTTGAGTTATACTTAATTATTAACGGCCACCGTACGTCTCAAAATAAAGCATGTGCCCTTTTTGTTTCCAACTTCTCTAAAACTTAATGTTTGTTGTTCAGTCCATGGTATTATCAGCATCATTCTAAAGAACCACTTTTCTGTTGCTTCAAGTCTTTTCTTCATATAGGAGGACTGATATTACATACACTTAAGTACGCTTTTTTTTGTTTCTAACGAAATCTTACTATTTCTTAATATTTGCTTGGTTGTTGGAAGGCAACTTTCGCTATCCCAGTGTGATATAGGATTTCGATGTCACACCGTGCTATGTTAAAATATTTTCCCAGATCATTAAATTGCTGTACTTGCTGGGTTTTGGTATCTCCAGTTTGTAATTTTTTATGTTAAGCGGTTTATTTCAATGACAGGTATTCTGTCTTCTTGCAATCGTCTTGGTTTCCTAAATGCCTACTCTAGGTGTTTTTTTTAGTTTCCTTTTTGTGTCTGCTATCAACACATCTGGATAGAATCGTCCATATTTTCTACTCACCCTCGTGATAAAATACACTCTTCCATCAATATCAGTTTTAACCAATGAACACCTCACATTACAAATCTCGACTTTTTATTGATCGAGACGTCACAAAAATCTGTAACAATTGTCGAAAACCTTTTTTCGCGCCAAGTCTCTGGAGCCTACTTTGGATTCCCAAAACAAATAAAAAGGAACATTTCGACCCAATTCACCAGTCAGTCACTTAGCTTCAGAGAGATGCCACACGAATCCACGCGTGTCACTATTTTGACTTAAGAAACTTTTCGCGCGTCAACTGCTGACTCAAACACCAACATTATTCTCTCAAAATTCATTTACAACTTTCTAAGAAAAGTGTTCTTACACACTACTAAGATAGAAATTGTATTTAACAAAAGATAAACACAGAACAATCCAAGGTAAACAACTCTATAAAATTAAGACATTTATACTCTACTTCATTCACGCACACAAACTACACACATTTCTGTATAAGTAATATTTTCCATTTTACTCTATTTGACCAGTTCTTTAACACATGAACAATTTAGAACTGTAAATTAATAAGACACCCAATTTATACATGGTCAATTCTTGCATTATCAAACCACAAGTTTTCTAATTGTATATTAATTGTATATAAATGTATGTGTTTTTTTTTATTGAAACCTAAATTACCGTTGTTTCTTATTCAATTGCCTTGTGATTGATTCGTTTTGAATGCCTATATTCCATATTGTTGTGGATTAATATGTTGAACATGCCCGTAAATTAACCATCTTAATATTAAAAGATTTTGCTAACAAATTCGAACTCATAGCAATCCCAACAATCTACCTATGTTATGTTGCAAAGACTGTGGCCGTCAATAATGAATTCTCATGTGATTTATAATTCTCTTAGACTCGTTTCACTTTATAAGTTAAATAAGTCCTGTGAGAAGGCATATTCTTATATTATACACCTTTCTATTTTTGAATATATATTGAAATCATTTTTCTATCCGTATGCAAGAAGTTTGCTGTCAGTATAGATTCTGGATTAGTCTAATATCGTTCCCAAATATGTCAGTGTTAACTCTCTCTTCCAACACATCTGTGTGACGTAAATTATCAAACGCCTTTGCATAATCTATACGACATACGTATACATCCGTTTGCGTTTGTATTAATAAAACATATTTGAACCAACTAAACGGAATATTCGACGCGTGAAAGAAAAATGTTTTATATTCTGACAGGCTAACAATATAACAGGTGTTTATTAAAGTGATTTCTGCTGAGGACATTCGAGATCGAATCTGGTTGTGGTAAATTTGTCAGGGTGGTTACTTCTTGATAATATGGGACTGGAGAGGAACTGTCATTGTCCGGTACCATAGGTAAATGCCTTAAAATAATACCAAGAGTTGACCCAATAAATACATACATACATATATATATATATATATATATATATATATATATATGTGTGTGTGTGTGTATGTATGTATGTGTATATATATATATATATATGTATGTATGTATATATATATATATGTATGTATATATATATATATATATATATATATATATATATATATATATATATATATATATATATATATATATATATGACAGAGTAAACGAACAGTGAAATATTTGTTAATATCGTACGCATTAAAAGAGCTCAATATCAATTTGGAAGACCAAACTTGCAGAGGTCTTTTATGTTTGAAAAAAATATGAATGCTGACCAGAACACTACCACGGTTTCGACCATTACGTTTTTCTAAGGTGGTTTGTTCAGCAAATCAACATTTTTTTTTTCATTTGCTATATCTCCCACCACACTACTTCCGGTTTCAAAAGAAAGTACTTAAGTTGTTGATTTCCATATGGTTGATTTGCTGAACAAACCATCTGAGGAGACTGTAGTGGTCGGAAACCGCGGTAGTATTCTGGTCAGCATTTATATTCTTTTACATATATACAGGGTGATCCAAAAAACAGGAACTTTTTAACAATCCAATAAAACAAAGAATGATGGAAGAAAAATATGTAAGTCATAGTAATTGAAACCTTAAAACATGCCATTTAAGAAACTATGATGGAATTTTCATTAGTTTAAAAATTATGTCCTGTAGATGGCGTCCTCCTGTACGAATGCATTCTTGAAATCTGCTGTTGAGATTCCTCATTGACTGCTGCAACATCTCAGCAGGGATACTGTGAATTTCATTCTCGTTACTAAAATGGCGAAATGTTTACTTGCTCAAGCTCACTGTCTCGCAGTGTTGCCCCTTGCTCATGTCTGGCAATACGCACTTCAAAAATTCCCATTTTTTGGCTCACCCTATATATATATATATATATATATATATATATATATATATATATATATATATATATAGAGAGAGAGAGAGAGAGAGAGAGAGAGAGAGAGAGAGAGAGAGAGAAAATGGGGTATTTTGATTAATGCATATCAATAAATGAAAAAGTCAGTTGAAAACACATTTTGAAAGGATTAATCTGCGGACTATAATCATCATGTTCCTGTCAACAAAATGTAGAATATGACATTTGAATTTAGTAATCATCCATTTCCAGCTTGCTCCCTTTTAAGATGACAATTATCTGCTTGCTTCACACATTTTTATCTAATTTACTCTTTAAAAACTTTCAAATATAAATTCAAAGAATCCTTACGAGATATTTATCGAATAATTTTTAATTAAAGATTATCTTTGTCTTCACTGTGGTCTTCTGTTTCCTTAGCAGATGACAATTTTACGGCGAACTGCATTAAAATTTTGATAATGCTTAAAAGTGTTCGTATATATGTTTTAAGTGGATAGAGATATGTTTGTTACTCTCTGTGTGTGTGTCTGTGTGTGTGTGAGAGAGAGATAAAGAGAAAGTATGCGTATGTGTGAGAGGGTGGGGCTGTCGAGATCTAGCGGGAAAAATCAGTGCTTAATTAGAAGCCTTAAAATTTTCGGAGATCGCCTGTGATTATTTCTATATAAGAGAAGCATATATCCATATGAATAATAATGATTTGTCAATATTCACAAGATAACGATTCAGAGGTCACTCGATCGCTTGACATATCATTTGTCATATGTCAGTGGTAACGAAGGTAGGAATTCTTTTTTAATATATTTTTTTCTTTTACTTTCATTTTATTTTCTTTTTTTCTCATCGCTTAAATTATTATATATTTAGTTTGTTTTCTCCGTTAATTTTGTCATTATTACTTTCCTTTCTTCTTTTTTACATCCATTTTCTTGCTTTAAATTCCATTCACATTCTTTCTCATAAGGATCACAGTTGCTACTGTTCCCAATGTATTTTCTTTCGCTAGGGTTCATTCCATAGAATTATTTTCTTATTCCCCCATTAAATTCTATTGCTTTCTTAAAATATTCCTTATATTTCTGTATTTATATTCTTACGTATATATATGTATATATATATATATATATATATATATATATATATATATATATATATATATATATATATACATATATATATATATATATATATATATACACGTGTGTGTATGTTTATGTTAGTATATATATATATATATATATATATATAAGTGTGTGTGTGTATATATATATATAAATATATATATATATGTATATATATATATATATATACATATATATATTCATACATACATACCTAATGAATGAATGGGTGTAGATATATATATATATATATATATATATATATATAGATAGATAGATAGATAGATAGATGCATATGAGCACACTTAGAATAAATATAGAGATAGATATGGATAGATTATGTATATATAAATAAGAACAGATTTCGAATAGCTAGAGTGCTAGATAAATAGGAATATATGATCAGATTGACAAACGATATATATATATATATATATATATATATATATATATATATATATATATATATATATA
Organism: Acanthosepion esculentum; assembly: GCA_964036315.1. Taxonomy (NCBI): domain Eukaryota; kingdom Metazoa; phylum Mollusca; class Cephalopoda; order Sepiida; family Sepiidae; genus Acanthosepion; species Acanthosepion esculentum. Next base: position 98,812,181 of record OZ038484.1, read on the forward strand.
TATATATATATATATATATATGTATATTGTGATACCCACTATAGAATGGACCAACTGGTCTGTCCAGGAAACTCTATACTCGGGAGTCTGAAGGTAACATCGATCAGCTTTGTGACAAATTTTACTCATAATAATCATATATATATATATATATATATATATATATATATATATATATATATATATATATATAAACATATATGATTATATATATATATATTTAAATATGACTATATATGCATAAACATATATGCATAATATACATATATATATATATGTGAATATGTATTTTTATGCACATATGTTTATGCATATATAGTCATATTTATATATAAATATTCATATATATGTTTATATATATATATTAATTTATATTATATATATTATAGTTATTATATATAAACACACATATATATATTAATATATACATATATGTATATGTAGTTACGTGTATATATATATATATATATATATATATATATATATATATATATATATATATAAACAAATAGGTTGGTAAAGAAAAGTTTTCCTTTTGACTTTTAATCATAATGCCATCATAGTCAAATTATATTTATATTTTAATTTTTGAATTCTCACACGCAGTCACATGCAAACATATCTGCAAGCCACTCATAAGTAAATACACATGGCAGTAGAAAATTGTATATGTTAGATAGATAGATAGATAGATAGATAGATAGATGCGAGATTTTTGACGAAATTTCAGTAACATATGTCTGACTGTAATAGACGCCTATTTACCTCTGCCCGTAACGAGTGTAAGCGTATCCTCAACGAAGCTAATTCACTATTTGATGCTCGGATGAACGAACGTATTGCATTTCGCAAATTCGGCCCCAAAGATTATTGGCGCCTCTGCAAGAGCGTTCTGAACAATAGCAAACCCTCCATTCCTCCCCTGTTCAATCAGTTTGTGGTCCTGACCACCTCTGCCGACAAGGCTGAATGCTTTGCTCGGAATTTTTCTTCTAATTCAACGTTAGACTCTTCCGGGGTACCCATGCCCGATTTCCCTCCCAGAACCGAGGCCCTTTTGAAATGATTGCACATATCCCCGTCGTTGGTATTGGGCATTATTTATAACTTAGATCACCACAAGGCTACTGGTGGTGACGGGATACCAGCCATTGTCCTGAAGAAATGCGCGCCTGAACTGGCGCCTGCCCTCTCTAAATTATGCAACCACTGCCTCAAGGAGTTTTGTTTTCCTGACTGCTGGAAGTCCTCAAGCATTGTTCCTGTCTTTAAGAACTCAGGTGAACCCCTCCGGCCCTTCTAATTACCGTCCTATCAGTCTCCTACCCCTCTTCGGAAAAGTCTTCGAGGCCATTGTCAACACCGAAGTGATTAATCACCTGATATCCCATGATCTGCTCTCAGACAAGCTGTATGGTTTCCGTTTTGCCCGATCTACAGCCGATGTGCTTACGGCCATCACTGAAATTGTCTACCAAGATTTTCATAATAACGGTGAAGCTCGTGCCGTGGCCCTAGACATCACCAAAGCGTTTGATAGAGGTTGGCATGCCGGCCTTCTTCGCAAGCTCCAGGGTTATGGTATCACAGGTCGATTGTTTGACCTAATACAGTCATTCCTGTCAAACCGTTTTCAATGGATTCATCTCCAGCTCCTATCCCACTAACGCAGGTGTTCCTCAAGGCTCCATTCTAGGCCCTACTCTGTACCTCATATTCATAAACGACCTTCCTGACGCCATAGACTCCCAAGACGGCATCTATGCAGACGACACCACAATTTACTCCTGCATCAAACACAAATCTAATGATGCTGACAAAGTTAACCTGTCAGTTCGAATAGAAGAGGACCTCCAATCGGTTGTGAACTGGGGCAAGAAATGATGGTTAACTTTAACGCCTCTAAAACAAAACTGCTCTTTATTTACCACCACAAGAATCAATCCCTGCATCCCATTAGAATGTCTGAAGACCAACTTCTCGAGAGCTCCTCTCTGCTGCTGCTCGGTTTCACGCTGGCCGCTGATCTGAGATGGAACAAATACATCGAGTCAATTGCATCATCCACCACAAGGAAAGTTGGCTCCCTGTGACGAGCCAGGAAATTTTTCTCCCCGGAATCGATCCTCCAAATCTATAAATCGACCATTCGTCCTTGCATGGAGTATTGCTGCCATATATGGTCTGGAGCCCCTGCTGTTTACCTCAGGGTTCTTGATAAGATCCAGAGACGGATATGCAATGTAATTGGCCCTGATCTGTCATCTCGTCTGCAGTCGCCCTCTCACAGACGCGACGTTGCCTCGCTCTGTCTTTTTTACAAATACTTTCACGGTAATTGCTCCGAGAAGCTGCTTTCGCTGGTTCCAAGGCCTCATGAATTTAATCGTCCTACGAAGCTGGCATCCAGTTCCCACCCCTTCACTGTTGAAACTGTTAGATGTAGACGTACTTTCAAACTCCAATAGCTTCATGTCTAGCACATCTTGCCTGTGGAACTCCCTTCCTTATTCCTGTTTTTCTGACAAATACAATCTCCAACTATTTAAGTGTAACGTCAATCGACATCTCCAGTTGCCTTGATCTATCCACTTCCCTTCTCCACATCCTTTCACCTTTCATTCCTATCTGCTCTCGCTCCAAATCTTCTGTAACCCTCTTGCCTTGATCGATCCTCTATCTTTCTCCACATCCTCTCCTTTACCACTCATATCTGCTCTTCCTCAAAACCTTCTGTAACCCCTTGCGTGCTAGTGGCTTCCAGCCTTGCTTGGGGTGATAACCTTTAAAAAAAATGGACATCGAATGGGGCGCTTCCTTGGATAATCTCGGTGAGCATTGTCATTCTGTAAGAGCGATAAATCGTACAACAAATAGAGGTTTGAAGATAAGAGTTGCTATAAATATTTGTGTAATTGTCATATTCCGCAAAACTTGTCACATGCTTCCTAGATAGTCGGTTATCTACTCGATAGAAGTATGATATGATATTAAGAGGTCTTTAATAGTGTCTGAATATATTAAGAGGGATTGACTGGATGATTTTGCAGCAAAATAATAGTTAGGGTTCTACATTTGACTTTTATAATTTGGAATTCTGTACCAAAAAATTAGCATTATGATTATGACGGATGTACTGAAATTTAAACAATTATTTCTGTATCTTTCTTTTTCTCTCTCTGTCTCATTCTCTCTCTCTCTGCACGCATATATATATATATATATATATATATATATATATATATATATATATAGAGAGAGAGAGAGAGAGAGAGAGATAAGAGACAGATATAAACAGACGGAGATAGAGGCGTAAATAGCAGAGATGGACGTAAAAATAGGGATATAATGCGTAGATAGATAGATAGATAGATAGATAGATAGATACATAGATAGATAGATAGATAGATAAATAGATAAACGGAGATAGTTACATATTAATGAAATTGTAATCACTTACATGCATACACACAAAAACCCACACAGAGATATGTGTGTGTGTGTGTGTTTGTGTGTGCGTATTTGTATTTAAATAAGTATGTGTGTATATAGACTGGGTCAGATATCAAGATATATATCCCGAATATGACATATATATATATATATATATATATATATATATATATATATATATATATATATATATATATATATATATGTTTCGGGAAGGAATTATTAAGAGAAAAAGGAAGGAAAAAAAAACAATTTTAAATTCAGGCAAAAAGTCATTTTTTCATATCGCCAAAAGCAACATTTTCCATTATACTTACCGGCCGATGGTTTGCGTAGTATGCTGGCCGAAGGGTGTAACCAATCTTAGGAAAATAAACAATAAAATCCCATTACATTTCTTGCTTTTTCAATCATGACCTCAGGAAAACCTACACTCTCACACGGACGCACACAGACAGCCACACACACACAAACATATATATATATATATATATATATATATATATATATATATATATATATATATATATATATATATATATATATATATTGATGTGTGCATTCGCAATCATACAATGAAATGTATTAATAAGCAGAGTCAAAAACATGAACATACAAAACTATACTTACACTCATACAAATAGACTAACTCACCAACATACACAAAAACGCATATTGCATCCACCGGCTCCAATTTCCATGCGTAGCCTCACGCATAAATATTTATAGATAATTACGTTTTGTACGTACAAAAAATACATTCATTCACGCAAATGCATCAACATTAAAGGGAAAAAAATATATTCATACACATAGCTATATATGTAACAATCATAAAGATATATTCATAAACGCTCTCATCTATATAGTCTTTAAGCATTTAACCCAAGCAAGGTAATAAGGCCACTAAGGCGCAAGGGATTACTGAATTAGAAGGAATATTATAAATCGAAAAAAATATTTAAAAATAAAGAGAACGGAAATAAAGAAAGAAATGATAATGATTGATACTGAATTTAATTTTTTGAATATCCATGTTGGCTGGAAAGCAAGAATCCGGAAGAAATTCATAAGAAGATAAATGCCATGGTTATATCTAGCAATTACAACTGCACAATGACGTCACCTAATTGCCAATCTCGTATTGCACTTAATATTCGTAAAGACGAGGTATAAAACTGGAATGCTCCCCAGAATAACCATGAAAATATCTATAGAAAAGCCTAGATGACATCTCTAAATGGATATCTTTTAGGGCTGTTTCATATTCTTGCTTAGCTTTGTTAAATAAAGATTCATTGAAGGAATTGTCGGAAAGCCTGTGGTTAATCGATTTTGGTATCTGTTTGATTATAGAATAAATGAATCTATATTTAACAAAGCTGAGAAAGAATACGAAACAGCCCTAAAAGATAGCGGATTCCTAGCAACACTCACATACTCACCACAGAACACAAAAAAGGCCAACAGGAAAAGAAACATATGGTTCAACCCACCGTACAGCAAAAACGTAAAAACAGACGTAGGAAAAATATTCTTCAAACTCTTACACAAACACTTCCCGGAATCAAGCACCCTATACAAAGTATTCAACAAAAACACAGTAAAAATCAGCTACATTTGAACCGAGAACATGGCACAAATAATAAAAAAACACAACAGGAAAATTATCAACAAACCACACGAACAAATTAAACCCACGTGCAATTGCAGAATAAAGAACGAATGCCCCTTAAACGGTAATTGTTTACAAATCAACGTAATATACCAAGCTACGATAAAATCACCAGATAATGAAGACAAAATATACATAGGAGTAACTGAAGAACCATGGACACAAAAAAATTACGAACACAAAATATCTTTCTCAGATAGTAAATATGCGAACAGCACAATGCTTTCTAAGTATATCTTTGAAATTAAAAAGAAAACGCACACCACACCAAAAATATCTTGGAAAATAAGTAAAAGTTCATCAGCCTACAACAACCAATCAAAAATTTGCAAACTTTGCTTGGAGGAAAAATTAGCTATCATTACTTTCTCAGACAAAAATAAATTATTAAATAAAAGATCCGAGCTCATCTCAAAATGCAGACATAACAACAAATTTTTACTACGTTACTTAAAAATCGAAAACGGAATAAATAAGTAAATAAACAAAATGATAATAAAATAAGCAAAATAAATGAATCCAAAAAAAATACCAAATCACACCTGTTAGAATAGATGAAATAGAATAAATGATAATAAACAATATCAATAAATAAAGTAAATAATAAACATATTATCAAAATATTATGACCAAAATATTAGTTAGACTATAAAAAATCAAAATAAAAATTGGACGGAAAAATAGCTACAACTGTTATATAACGATAAAAAAATTAATAAAAAATAAAAATAAATAATAATATACTACGTTACTTAAACGAAAACCAAAAAGAGAAAATATACAGTATAAAAAGTAAAATAAATTCATCTAAATACATCCAAATATATAAGAAAACTAACAACCGCTACCGATAAAATAGGCGTTAGGAAAAACATATAAAGGTAATGAATCCAAATAAATCCATGAAGTAATAAAACATTAAAAACTGTTCCTGCAAAAATAATAGTTAGAACAAACTACAACAATCAACCACAAAACTGAACAAATAGTTTTAATTATTTTCAAAAACAAAACATTTAATTAAGCTATATAAACAAATGTTTACTGCGTTAGTAAAAACACCGATCAAATAAAAATAAGTAAATAAATAAGAAATAAAAAATAAAAATAAATAAAAACAAACAAAATAATTTAACTCAAATATATAAATAAACGACTTCCGGTTTAATAACTGCCAAAATAGAGTACCCACAATGCACTACTGACCCGTATATATAAATAGCCGAGAAAAATAACAGCACTCATGGCCTGACGATTGATCAAGCATGAAACAGACTGTCGTCTCTAAGTGTTGACTTCTATGTTCACTTTTATATATATATATATATATATATATATATATATATATATATATATATATATTGGTAATCCGCATGGAATTTCCAAGGTGATGTAGATCCAGGGAGAGCTCTATATCAGAAAAAAATGGCCTCAACTCTTCAGACATTTTCTGAAATATCTGAAGAGTTGAGGCCATTTTTACCGACCTCAACGAAATATCTTCTCATGGTGTTTTAGGTGTTTAGGTGTTTATCATTATACAATATATATATATATATATATATATATATATATATATATATGTCATGCAGACATGAAAACATTTTTTATATATATGCAGACATGAAAACAAATGTTTACTACGTAACTTAAAAATCGAAAACGGAAAAAATAAATAAATACATAAACAAACAAAATGACAATAAAATAAGCAAGATAAATTAATCCAAACAAATTACCAAATCACACCTGCTAGAATAGACGAAATAGAATAAAAAATAAGGAACAAAATCAATAAATAAACTAAATAATGAACAAATTATCAAACTATTATGACCAACATATTAGACAATAAAAAATCAAAACAAAAAATCGGACGAAATATAGGTATAACTGTTATATAACAATAAAAAATGATAAAAAGTAATATACTGCGTTACTTAAAAATCGAAAACCAAAAAGATAAAATATACTGTGTAACAAATAACAACAAGTATAATAAATCGATCTAAATACATCCAAATAAATAAATAAACTAACAACCGATACAGATAAATTAGACGTTTCGAAAAAAAAACAAATAAAGATAATCAATCCAAATGAATAAATTAAAAACTGATCCCGCCAAAATAATAGTCAGAACAAACCACAACAATCAACCCCAAAATTTAACAAATAGCTTTATCTTCCCAAACAAGAACAAAACTATTAAATAAGCTATATAAACAAATTTGTATTGCGTTAATAAAAACACCGATCAAAATAAAAATAATAAAAATAAAAATAATAAATAAATAAATAAATATATAAGATAAAAAATAAAATAAAAATAAATAAAAACAAGAAAAATAATTTGACCAAAATAAATAAACAAATAAACGACTTCCGGTAAAATAACCGCGATAATAGACTACCCACAATAAGCTATATAAACAAATTTTTACTACGTTAATAAAAACACCGATCAAAATAAAAATATAAAAAAATAAATAAATATATAAGATAAAAAATAAAAATAAAACTAAATAAAAACAACCAAAATAATTAAATAAACAAGTAAACGACTTCCGGTAAAATATCAGTCAAAATAGAGTAACTACAATACACCACTGGGTCAGTGGTGCATTGTGGTTACTCTATAAAAATAGCCGAGAAAAATAACAGCAATTCTGGCCTGGCTATTGCATCTGGGCATGTAACAGACTATCGACTTTAAGTGCTGACTTCTATATTCACTTTTATTTATATATATATATATATATAAAGAATGTATAAATATAAAATGTCTTAAATATATATATATATAAATGTAAAAGTGGACATGGAAGTCAGCACTTAGAGGTGACAGTCTGTTTCATGCTAGTGCAATCGTCAGGCGATCGCTAGTGCAATCGCCTGACGATTGCACTAGCATGAAACAGACTGTCGCCTCTAAGTGCTGACTTCCATGTCCACTTTTACATTTACACACGCTCTATCTCTGATATTGAGCACTTTATCCCATAAATATAGCACACTTTAAGACTATATTTCTTCTTATATATATATATATATATATATATATATATATATATATATATATATATATATATATATATATTTAAAAAGAATGTATAAACATAACATGTCTTAAATATATATATATTTAAGAACAATTTATAAAGATAAAATGTCTTAAAGATATATATATATATATATATATATATATATATATATATATACATATATATTTAAAAAGAATGTATAAACATAAAACATAAAATGTCTTAAATATATATATATTTAAAAGAATGTATAAACATAAAATGTCTTAAATATATATATATATATATATATATATATATATATATATATATATATATATATATATACAAAATATTTCTCCTGAATCGATGATGAGAGCATCTCAACAGACTAGGATGCAATTCAATAAATCATTCATAATTCGTTATATAGCAATATTTTGCGAAATGGGTCCAGTCAAGATTGTTTTTTGCTTTGCCTCCTGAAAAAATATACAACAAATTCTACACTATAAAAATATTTCCAAACAATATGTAATTGCTGTGAATCATTCTTACAATAAATCTTAGCATCTGTATTATTACCGCTTACACAATATTAGACGCATAAACCTTGACATTTGGCATATCAATATAAATTATGTGGGAAACAGATTCAGTGCAAATGACTTGTAAGTTAATATACAGGAAACAATGGGAATTATGAAAATTGAAGTATTCCCAGTCAAATTAATGCGAGACTCCATTGGAAAACTCTGAGATATGATGCAATAGTTTCTTGTTGTTATATTTCCTTTGATTTGTTTAATTTTAGCCTTTTTAGAGAAAACGCCATAATTAATTATGAGCAAATGAATCATCGGAAAAATGATAATTGAAAATTAACTATAAGAAACCCAACACGAGATGAAAAAAGAAGTAAAAATAATAAAGATTCTTAACAAATGAAACTTACAACATTTGATTTTATTTTCTTAATGAATATCAACATATTCACATTCCTACCTGTATTAGATGTAAGGTTTTTTATAAACATATACGCTTGCATTATTATTACCGCTCTAAATTGCTTATTAAATGTCCTTATGTTATGTTTTGTCAGAATAAAATACAATGTAATAAGTTATTAATAAATCTATTGCTTTTTAAACCGTGCAAATTGTCATCTATGTAACTAATTTACATTCAGACATTACTATATAAAATTCATAATAAAATCTTCAACCTCCTTTTTATCTTTTTTACGCTATTTTTCTTTTTTTCTGAAGCAAGTTCATAGCTTTCGAATGCATCTAAATGAAGAATTTTCGTACATTTTCTTTTCTCATGTGTGGTTCAAATGGGTTGATATCTGACTGCAATATTAGTCTCAGTTCTCCGGATAACCGAAATAAATTTCTAAGCATGTAACCTTACTAACAGATTGATTTTCTGAATTGTTACTTGCTTAACGAAATATGTGACAGCGAAATCCGAAGACCCTTTGAAATGGAAAATGGAAAATGATGCATTCCAAAAGCTAAAGAAACCATTAAGGAACAGGCAAACCTTATTAGAATCAAAGAAAATAGTGCTCAGCTGTTACGCATTACCAATAATGAAAGAGAATGCTGGAGAATTTCCTCACAGTTGAAGAGGAGATTTGAAACAAGATATTGTTTTTCTACAGAATGATGCTGGGAACGCCATGGCCGAGACATGTCAATAATGTGAAGCTTTTAACAAAAAGGGGAAAAAATTGAAGTTTGTTATTTGTAGGGCACATAATGAGGAAAGAAGGCTTGGAAATTTTGAAACTTACAAGGCATACCGAATATAAGAGAGACATACAGATGGAAACAGGTAGTAACGAGACTAAATGGACAGTATAACAGAGAGGAGAAAGGATAATGAAAATGCAAAAATTTCTATGTTGGAGAGGAAGTTGTGGAGAGACATGTTTGCCAACTACTTTAAAAAAAGATAGAAAGTGTGTTTTCTAAGGTTGTTATGTTTATAACACGTTTTTTCATTATTTACACTATTTACATTGCTGTCCAAATCTTTATTGTTATATCCACGACGTTTAGGCCGTTGTACACTCTGGCCTTCTTCAGGTGGTATACGTTGGAATATCGAACCAAATATTTTATTTCAGCCATCTGAATAGATTCTTCTAGTTTGACGTGTCATGCCTTTTCTGTATATCTCAGTTGCAATTATTTCCCTTTAGTAATTCATCTCTCCAAGTTTTTTGTTCACCTCTGCTGTGGCCAGGTATTGAACTCGCAGCTTTTGGTGGTCAAGACACTGGATTACTTCAACCAACGCTTTTATCCACTGGGCCATGGGCGTATATCACTTGAAGAAGGCCGGAGTGTACAACGGCTGAAATGTCGGGAATATGAAAATAAAGATAACGATAACATTCTGAACAATATAAATAATGTAGTTATTAGGTTGGTGCAAAAATAATGTCGTTTGTTGATGTTCAACTTCATGTGAGAAAACGACACCTCAGAAATATAGACAGACTTTTTGGCGTGTTCGGTTATTTTTTTATCTTAGATTGTCTCTACCATCTTTATCTACACCTCTAGGATTTTCAATTATTTCCACGAAAATTAATAATTTTATTTCAAACAGATTTTTATCCTCTACTTTCTCCATTTTAGCTGGTGGGTTGCGTTAATAATCTGTGTAACATATCCCAGAAATAACAACTAATTTATTTCGAAGCATAAACTACCTAATGGCGATGTTTAGCAAGCAAATCACTCGGAACAATTTCATAAATACGAACACAATTTCTTTTCTCCTTCTGCGGCCTTGTACAAGATTACGCTAAGTTTTTAAGATACCATATAACGGCTTACATTGTGACTGAAATCATACATTTCTTGTCAGATCGGATACTCATATATCTGGGCTAGATCTGATGAAACCTAATTTCCCAGGCTCGATGGAGTTCAAAATTTAAACGCGGTTTACCGTACGATCACCGAAGTTAAACACCGTCAATACTGGTCAAAACCAAGATGAGTAACCGCTTCGGCGTGCTGTAAGCTTGAATGTGCGGGCTGTGTAATGTCAAATGGCATGGAATTGTTAATCGGAGAGCCGAGTTTCAACACCTGATTGTTCATCATATTCACTTATGCCCAAATAACCTTGGGAAAGGTATGAATCCACATCTTACCCCTCCATAGCTAAATGAGAATTGTATCACTAAATCATTATTATTTTTAAAAAAAATCTTAAAATCTAAAGATATTTTCTGGCTTTAAATAACTTCATTGATAAACCGTAAAAAGCGAATCAATGAATCAATCTTTCCCACAAAATCAACGTTGCTATACTCTCGCTACCACTATCGGTATTTCCATGTCATATACTCAGATGTGATTTATTCATTAGCCCCACCATTTCCGATCTTTACAGCAAAGACGCCATTCCAGTTTTACAGAGTTGGATCACTGACATTAGGTAAGAATCAAATTCTACTCAAGTCATTTTCTCTAAAGGACTTATTTAGTAGAGGAGGTCGCGAAGGATCCACTCTGCGACAGGTTCGGTGTGTTGAGTATCTCAGCAACTCTGAGCTGTCAACTACTTAGAGATTGGTTCGGAATAGGCTCCATCTAAAGATGTAGCTTTCTGATGCGGCTTGGCGGATTTGCCTGACTGTCATCGGTGTGAGTTTGGCTTAGAGGAAACGGCTTCGCACGCTTTCTACCATTGTCTTAGGGTACGCCCACTCTGGGACTATGTCGCTGAGTTGACGGCTTGTATCTCTCCCGAAAAGCTCGTGTTCATTGATCGGGTATACGCGTGTGACAGTATGTCGCTCACGTATTCTGGGTTGATACGAATGGTATTTCTGGCGCTGCTGGTTATGGCTAGAATGGTGATTTGGACGACCCGGATAGAGGAAATGTTGCGATTTGAACGTTATTCTCATTAGGATCTGATCAGATTCTTTGAGCATCAGCCAGATTGTAGATTAGAACTAAATGAAAGCGGTTGCTATTAATAGATTTCAAGAAAAAGTTGATAACGGCAGCGAGCCTGCTTCGTGTGAACGGGGCTAGCATTGATTTCCTTTTCAAATTCCCCCTCTCGGTAAGATCGTCCTGGGTACGACGATGAACTACATCCGCGTCCGGGATAAGACGATAAACTACGTCCAACAGCAAGGTCTCTGATCAGGAGGCTTTGAGGAGCGTGGAACCTCCTCTTAATTGCTGGTGTTCCCAGGTCCACCCTGACCTGGGGTGGTAGCACCTGTTAGGATCCCATCTATGGGCAAATGGTTAACCCCGAGACTGAGGTAAAAACCATTATAAAAGTGTAAAAATAGGTTTTAATACCAGAAAAAAACGTTGTAAAGAATTATTACCAGAAATACATATTGAAGAAAAAAACTATTACCAGCAATACGGTTTTGAAAAAATAATATTACCAGCTATACATTTATTAGGAAAAAAATCATACCAAAAATAGATTTTTGACAAAGCGAAATATTACCAGGAAAAAAAAGTTGCCGGCATGTATTTGTATACACAATTGTACATATTGAAATTTTAAGTTCTGGGCCGTTTTTCCAGTAGTGGCCCTGCATGTGTGAGGTACTTTGGTGTATGTAGGATCGATTGTTGACGGATGTATTCTTATAGTGAATGGGTAAATTGTAATAAATGAATGGGTCTTGAATCTGATTGGCTATGTGTAGGATCGTTAGTATCGACCAACGTTAACCCATGTCCCTCCACCTTTTTCGGTCTTGTGCGCCAATTACTGTATTCAGTCAGTAACAAATTGTAGACAAGCAACGTTTGTACAAATATTTTTTTTTCAGATTTATATATTTTATATTTTATTTTTTTAAATATAACTTAAAGAAGACAAACATACTGTCGAAATACTGTTTAACATTCGCAAACACTGCTTTTCTTTTCCTTTTCGTCTCTAGAATCTGCTCTTCATTATTATTATTATTATTATTATTAAAAAAAATTGTCTTCTGCTTTATCCAATCGCTTTGTCGCGTTGATTGCCAGCGCAACAAATTCATCACAAGTAAGTTTTTCTTCTTTTTTTATTTTTTATACTATCTACAGGGAGGTACGCTGGAGCAATGGATAGCGGCTCGGATTGAAGAATCGGAGTTAGAATTCCAGTCGATTCCATTACATTCATTTATTCATTTAATAATACCCGGGAAAAGGCATGGATCTTGTGGGTAAATAGCAGGAGTGACCGGGTTCTATGGCCTTGGATGGCTACTGGTCTACGACGAAATGACAACCTATTGCGGAAAAAAAATTCTGCCTCGTCAGTCATGTATCTTTCGATACATGATCGCTTAAGCGCGTATCACGTATGGTACATGATTGACTGTCTAAATATTGTTAAAACATCTGTCTTTTATTTTATTTTTATTAAATCGCGCTCTTCCAGAATTATTCATTATTATTATTATTATTATTATTATTATTATTATTATTATTATTATTATTATTATTATTACTCATCACCATCATCATCATCATTATTATACTAGTTTATTTATTATATATGCAACACTTCATTCCCGTAGGAATGCTAGGTCTTCTTGGCGATTAAATAAGAACACGTGTCATCACAATTTCCGGGGAATCCCCTCGTACAAGTGTAACTGATTGTTGTAATAGGTTTCCGGATAGATTTGTTTATCTTATTTATGTTCCAATAATTTTTTTCAGATCTCTTATGGATCTTTTGTATTCCATGCTGTTCATAAAATATGGGTACATGCTTGTCTATGTCCTTTTCTACATTTCTAGAAAGTTCATTGATATTAAACAAGCTTTGTTATTCTCTTTTGTAATCTGGTCAGTTGAATGGAGCTATTGTATGTCTGCTGACATATGTTTTACATTCCCTGAACTTGATTGCATGCAAGCTTTGATTATGTTTTTTAATCTCATTTTTATAATAGTATTCCGGTTGTTTGATCATGCGAGAGTAATATTTTCCGAACATGACTGAAGGCGCCAAATCTCCCACTGTCTTTTTTACAAATAATTTCATGGTAACTGCTCCGAGGAGCTGATTTCGCTGATTCCCAGACATCATGAATTTAAGAGTTCAACTAAGCTGGCATCTCGCTCACGCCCTTTCACTGTCGAAACTGTTAAATGTAGCCGTCTCTTCTTCTCCAATAGCGTCATGTCTCGCACCTCTCGCCTTTAGAACTCCTTCCGCTCTTCCTGTTTCCCTGATAGCTATAATCTCCAACTATTCAAATGTAATGTCAATCGACGTCTCCAGCTGCCCTGATAACCCCTACACTTCTCTTCATCCTTTCCTCTATCAATCCTATTTGCTTTACCTCTAACTCTCTGTAACCACTTTTCGTGCTAGTGGCTTCCCGCCTTGCTTGGGGTGAAACGCTTAAAAACAAAAACAAAAAAAAAAACTACAGACAGTAATGTCTTAGCGATTTGTGCCTGACTATAATTTGTAGATGAACTCCAACCTTTAGTTTAAAGAGTTCAAAAATTATAGCTACGACTCGCCAGCCTACGCCAGATGACTTTGGTTTATTGACTGAGTAAATGTGAGATAGTAAAAACCGAAGCGATATTTTTTTTTAACTTAGCTTTTGCTTTCTACGGTTTATCAGCCATTTGCAAGTTATTTAAAGCCAGAAAATATTTTTAGATTGTAAGATTTTTCTAGATAATAATAGTTAAGTGATACAAGTCTTACTAATTAATCCATAGCTGTGGGGCTGAAGAAGTGGATTATTACCTTTCCCCAGGTTATTTATGCGTCTGTAAATATAACGAATCCAAAGGGAATTGGAACTCAGTTCTTCGAGTAACAATTCCGTGCCATTGTTCATTACCTCACCCACACATCCAAACCTACAGCACCTGGAATTCTCTGTCTGTCACCCATCTATGTACGTTGCTTAACTTCGGTAATCTTAAGGGACTCGGTGTTTCAATGCGAGTGGAAGAGATGCGGAAACTACCTAACAAGTTTGTATAAATAGATAAAATACAAGGCAGTGGGAGAGATTGTAAACAGACAAACATTACTAAGATCGGCAAAACATGGGAAGTTGTGAAGACCCATGATCACTCACGTCTGGAATGTCACATAGAAGTAGACCTTGCCAGATTTTTTTATTTTAATAAGGATCTGAAGACTATATATCTGGGATAAATGTTTAACTCATAATAGAAGCAGGTTCGCTCGACTGACCCCGACACCCACATATACCCTCCTCGCATATATATATATATATATATATATATATATATATATATATATATATATATATATATATATATATATATATATATATTAGCGTCTATTACATTGTTAATGAATTATGGCTACATCAAATATTAATGAAATGTTTCAGAATTTATTACTTCCGAAGATAATTCGATCTGTGCGTTGATGTCCAAGAGTCTTCGCGCACGTAGATATCCTTATAATGTTGACAATAGTGTCTAGACGAACTGGAACGTGTCCAAATACAATTTTCATTTATTTTCTCTATGGGCTATTGTTTCCTGTTATTCTGAAAAATACCCAAATAATCACTTATCTTTTTATTTTTATTAAAGATATATTCAAGGCATTGATTTTAAACTAAAAAGTACGCCTTTTTTGTAACTGACTTCACTTAGACGTTCCGAGCGGTGTACGCCATACACTTCATCAAATGTGCATGCTATCCCGTATTATTTAAACAAAGAAAGCTTCCTTTACTTAAACAATGTGAATTGTTCTCTCGGTTTCTATTTATCTGCCGGCAGAATATCTTCATAGAATAAAGGAATGGCAACGTCTTTATTCAAAACTGTATATCTACATAACGTGGGAAACACTGTGGCAACTCCGTATTCTTACACATATCTTATCCATGTAAGTGAACTAAAAACTGAGGAAATAAGTAAACGTAGGAATACAAAGGAACCGTTCTTATCAACCAACGTATCGAAGCGGCACAATACATCTTTTGACATTGAGATCTTAAAGTAAAAGAGAAAAATGTGGATACCTCCCGGTATAATCAGAAAATGAAATACAAATTTTGATAAATATTTTCAGCACTTATAGATAATATATCGTTTTATTCAAGACTTTATCAATGGCTTATATTCGTAAATAGTTTTGTCTCACCTGGGTATGACGATAAACTACATCCGCGTCCTGGGTAATACAATAAACTATGTCCAACAGCAAGGCCTCTGATCAGGAGGTTTTGAGGAGCGTGGGACCACGTCTTAATTGCTGGTGTTCCCTGGTCCACCCTCACCCGGGGTGGTAGCACCTGTTAGGGTTCCAGCTATGGGCAAATAGTTAACTCCGAAACTGAGGTAAAAGGCATTATGAAAGTGTAAAAAATAGGTTTTAATAGCAGAAATATTTTGTAAAAAAATTATTACCAGAAGTAAATTTTTCAAGGAAAAAAATTATTACCAGCAATATACTTTTGAAAAAGAATATTACCAGCTATACATTTTTTTAAATAATATTACCAGCTAAACATTTTTCAGGAAAAACAATATTACCAGAAATAGATTTTTGAAAAAGCGAAATATTACCAGAAAAAAAAAAGTTGTCGGCATTAAATGACCCATTTGTGTTCATATGTCGTAAAACCAAACAAACCAAACCAAACAGTCAACTATATTAAAAAAAAATATACTAATTTATGGAAAAAGAGCACGCTCGTATTCTGGAATACCAGTTAACAATCACTGATAAGGCAATTAATAATCTGGTTCAATCATTAATCCGGTACTAATTTCCTCCATACCAGTGTCAAATTTCCCGGGTTTCCTTAAGGACCTTCGACTACGTTTTGGCGGTGCTATCTCTTTCATCAATAAATTTTTAACATTTTCAAAAACTGGTACTGCTTTTTTACTTGTTTTTTTACCTTGCCTATTATAACATTGTGATGATTTATTCTTCAATCATGGGAATACAGGAAATTATTCTCAAGGTATGAAGCGCCAACTCTGTACTATGTCCATAACAGTTAAGAGCAAACTTCTGGAGAAAAAAAAACGAATTGAGAGCAGCCCCTTCGTGCTGTGTAATTTATACAGTATTGTCACATCTACATTTGATGACATCCGGAAACAGTGTGAAAAATGAGATAATCCTCAATAATCCATTAAAATCATTATCTGACAACCTACCTGTCCAAAGGATGATTACTATTGTTGGAGAGAAAGATAGAAAATAAAATGTACTCCCTGGTAAATTGATTGAGCTCACAAACTACAGTCAACTAATTAGAGATTTTAGCATTTACTGGCGATGTTACCCCCGTTGACTGAAATACGATCACCCATTGGTAA
Organism: Acanthosepion esculentum; assembly: GCA_964036315.1. Classification (NCBI taxonomy): domain Eukaryota; kingdom Metazoa; phylum Mollusca; class Cephalopoda; order Sepiida; family Sepiidae; genus Acanthosepion; species Acanthosepion esculentum. The sequence goes on from OZ038484.1 coordinate 98,829,685, forward strand.
GCTATAAAAGCCAATGCGTTTTATTTCAAGTTAAATTGTTTGTCTTTTGTCAGTTTCGACTGAATAGTGAGTTCGATCTTCACTGGGTGCTCTATACTTTCGACCGTGTGCCACGTCGAATCTACGCTTAGAGAAATCACTGTATATTTTGTATTTTGCCAATTACGACTCAATTGTGAGTTGGTTCCTCACTGGGTGCTAAATACATTCGGCTTTAGGCCACATCTAAGCTACGCTTTGAAAATCACCATATGTTTTTATTTTTTGCTTGGAGAACATTTGCCACTCAGTGTTATCCTTACTCAACATTTTTGCCAGTTAATCGATTAGTGAGATCGCCAAGCGGAGCGTAGTAGAGAAGCAAAGAGAAGACGAGAAATTTAAAACAAGCAGAGACTGTAAGAACAAACAACTATTATTCTATTTAAACTACACTTACGTCACTTATACACTTAACCTGAGGTTACCTATTTTAACCTATATTTTAAATACCCTATTAATCAGTTCTTGTTGGTTAATAAAGCAAAAAGAAAAGTAAAAAAAAAAGTGAGAAGTTCAATATCCATTATAAACGTAACTAGTTCTAAACGCCAGCAGCTTATAATAAATTGCCCAAACACAAATGGAAATCCCTTCTTTATTTTTCTATGTACCTTGTACCTTCAGGTCATGGGATCTCCACTAGTTCTTGTCATTTGTAGCTTTTAGTAACCATTGTATTTTTGCTAATTAGGTAAATTATGCGCTGTTTTCCTCTGTCCACATTTCGATCAATATGCCATGTGAGTGTCAAATTTTCTGGGCCATCTTTTCTCCTCGTGTGCCCTAGAAATTGCAACTGTCTCTTTCTGATATAAAATATAGGTGTCCCTTTTGCATCGATCTTACTTAAATATTCGTGGCTTCTAACATATACTGTCCATGGTATTCTCAGCATCCTTCTGTAGAACCACGTTTCTGCTGCATCAACTCTCTTCTCTATCTGTGATGAAGTTGTCCAGCATTCACTGTTCTATGCGAGAACTGATATTGTGTAACAGTAACAGTCTAGTAATATTTTCATTGCTTCTAACGATTTTTCATTATAGCAGCTTGCTCAGCCAAATGGTAGAGGCAGATCCATGCAGGCAGATCCATGCAGTCTCTTCGGACATTTGAAATGGCACAGGTGGAAATAATAACAGATTACCGTCTGACTAGAGATGAGCAATCTGTACTGTACTATTTGCAAATATATTCATATATCTTAGCATAGAGAATCAGTATTACAATTTAAAAATAATGTTTTAAATGCAACTTCATCTTATAAAATTTGTAGTTATAATGACGTGAAAACACAATTTAGTAAAGGAAGACAAGAAGAACGGGCTAACTATTAACTGATACAAAAATGAATGTTTGCTTGTCAGCAAAAGTTACATGCCCATGTGTGAGCTACTGATGGGGAGGCAGCAAATCAAGCCAGTAAATATTTTCAACAATCAGTGTAGTTAGTGGGACCACAGATGATGAGATAGGTGAGACCGAAATCTGAAAAAAAGCAGAGGAACATGAAAAGGTGCCTTTCTGAAACTAAGCAAGGAATAACAAATAAGATAAAAACATTACAAGAAAAAGAGTGCTGAACTCTGATGCATTATCTAATTTCCTATATGGCAGCGGACGTTTGGGCACCTCGAGGCGATTTAATGGTGAGCAGGCTTGTCTCGCTAGAACAATTACGACTGAGTAGCGAGTTCAATCCTCACTGGGTGCCCCCTACTTTCGGCCGTGCGTCACATCTACGCTACGCTTTGAGAATCATTTGGGCACCGCGTGGTGGGGTAATGGTTAGCACGCTTGTCTCACTAGAACAATTACGACTGAGTAGGGAGTTCGTTCCTCACTGGGTGCCCCCTACATTCGGCCGTGTGTCACATCTACGCTACGCTTGGAGAATCAGTTGGGCACCTCGTGGCAGTGTACTGGTTAGCAAGCTTGTCTTGCTGGAACAATTACGACTGAGTAGTGAGTTCGATCCTCACTGGGTGCCCCCCTACTTTCGGCCGTTAGAAAATCACTATGGCAGCAGATGTTGGTCAGTTTCCTCACAAATGGACAAACATGAAGGGACAGAGAATGTGGTTCGGCCTTCGAAAGCTGAGAATCCCGTGGATAAACAAATGATGTGCGACAAAGAAGTCTTACGGAAAATAGGATCAGCATGGGAATTATAATTGTTTTCAGAAAGAAACAATTTCTGCGACATAATGAGGAAAGAGGGCCTAGAGAATCTAATACTCACAGGATGTAATGAATGCAAAGCCAGTATGGGTAGTAATCTGCTTAACGTGTTCTTTGTGCAGGCATAGAATACAAGGACAAAGATGGATTGTAAAGAAAAAATGCTACTATTGACGAAAGAATATAGAGGCGCTTAGTCATTTACATATAAAGGAAGGGTTAAAATGAATTTACTAGCCTTTGCAATGACTGTTTCGGATCAATGTGAATTACACCATGCGGAATATCCAGGAACAGCAAATTTTCGTTCGTATGAGAGTTGGTTCTCTTTGAACGACTTTGTATGAAAAGGACAAAAATCTATATCCATCTGATACTTGCACTGCGGGTCCTACTGAGCGGTATTTCTTTTTGACTGTTGTTCTATATAGCTGTAATGTATTTTATTAAGTCTAAGTCAATATGATGAACGGATGTTCAGGTAGCGTAACGATTATCGTTGCGAAAAGTAAGATTCAAATTCTCGCCTAGCCTAGATGCGTTTCTTTTCGCACAAATTACCTGGGAAAAACCATGAAACCGTCTCTGCTCAAACAGCTCTTTAATGAATAGCAGCTTAGACAATAATGTCTAGAAAAACAAGAAACTGCTCAACTATAAATGTCGATAATTTTTCTCCGGGCTATTTTTGCCGAAAATTCCGCTAATTTTCGACGGAGAAGGCTCTAGCTTTATCTTGGGGCAAACGTATAGAAAGCCCAGGTAAGAATAGTAGACCTGCGAAAAAAATGCTCTTCGCAACGAAGCAGGACAGATGAGTGGGTAACAATAGTAATATTTCTCTTTGGTAAAACAGAAAATGTGACACAAGACCAAAAACGTGGTCATCAATCAGTCGTATCTTAAACTTAGCTAGCGACAAACACTGGCCCAAACAGAATATACAATATTCCTTGCATCAAAACACTACGTTTTTAATTACCATTCTTACTACAGTTATCATAATACGTCAAATAAGCTATGGAGTTTTAACTAGTTCCCTTATGTACAATTTCGCCTGGTGGGGAATAAGATAACAAATTTTAAAAATGAAAACCCCAATGAATATTTACAATATGTGTAATAATATGCATATAGAAGTAACTAAACGCTATGGTGCTAGTCATAAAAATCTCCCACAATCATTAATTGTGGCAGAAATATAAGTTAACTGGACGAAATTAACGCGGGCCTCGGATAAATTAAAACGCTATCATTCAACTAATCTTACACACTCATCCAGATAGAAAAAACTAATACGTAAAACACGCGCTAAAAAGGAAAGTTGACCCGCATCCATCAGAGAGCTGACATTTCTGATCACCTAACGCAGCCGGGGTGTGGGAAATTAAATTAAAGAAGGTAGGATAAAACAAGCCTAAACTAACATAGTTTGAGTAGGGTAGCCAATGTCCAGTTCAGATTCTCCAATATCTTAATACCTAACCGAAATCAAAATGACACTCTAAGTCAGCTCCTTTTACTCGACACAAACACGCCTAATCTTGACTTTAAGCTGATGCTTAAAGAACAAGATCAGTTGGGAAGAAACAAATTTTTCGTCTCCACAGAATTCCTTCGACTCGCATAAAAATAAGCAAGAAAAAACACACACAGTCAACGACGGTACCACATTGCTGCAAACAGAACTTTCTGCGCAGTATGTGAACCATAATGTCTTCAATAAACTTGGACAATAGGACTACGACGTTCCTGGGCAATAATGTACGACTGAGGGTCTGCACTGACCTACCAAAGCGAACGCAGTTTCGAAGTTTTTCATGCCCGCTGAAGAAAATTTTTTGCATACTTGGCCTTCCTCCCACCAGCCAGGTTAGTGATGCCTTATCGTTAGTGAGATATTTCAAACCAGGCGCCCATGATCATATAGAGCGAGCCCCCTGCGTCCTTAAAACATGCTCGCCTACCAGACCTTCATATTGATATAACCATTTACAGGACAACGTCTGGTCATCTGAAAGCCCATCCGCCGCAGGTAACTTGAGAGCAATCCGGCATTCACGACAGAAGGAGCACGCTCCTCAGGGTAAACAGCGGGCATCCTCCTCACACGAGTGAACGCTTCTGAGGGACGGGATGTTCTTACTGGCGTCTTCCTTCCGAAAGTTGCGATTCCCATCCACTTACGAACAAATTATGTCTATGAATGCGATGCCAAGTGTTTGTTGACAAATCTCAATGGTAGTCATAACTAGACCGCATTCAAAATGGTGCAATTAACAGATCTCCCAACAGAACTTGAGAGTCATGCCTCCCCTTAAAACGGGGAACAAGACTAATTAATTGCATCAATATGGCATACGGGAGTAGGAAAACGGTGAGTAAATAAATCCGCCTTCCCATTTAAGGAAATATTCCTACGGGACCACAGACGAACTGCGATCTTGACCTTCTCCTGCACCTTCGACTAATTCATTTCCAGCATGAGATCGGGATCGAACCCGGTTCCAAGGATCTTGACCGGCCCGTCCGTCCAGAGGAAAGGCGCAGGAAGAGAAACTTCCTTACACGCGCATAACCGCAAGCCAACAGACATATCAGGGTTGATTTTGGACCCTGTTACTGTCTCGTACCCTCTAATCTGTTCGTTGGCATATGCGGAGTTCCTGGCTGAGGTGGTAGCACAAGGTAAAGAATGGAGTGAGACAACACGAAGGCTCCGATCGTAACCCATTCTTTTCCACCAGCGCACCGGAAGACGCGTGAAAAAGTTGGATCCAAGTGCGAAAAAACGGCTCTAATCCGATGGCCGAAGGACGGTTTCCAGAAAACGACGGTCAAACCTATCGAATGCATTGGACTAATCTAAATTGGACTGCTTGCAAACGGCTGGATAAGATCCTGGCTAAAATCAAAGTTACCTATCCCATTCCTACCGCTTTTATTTTTGTGTAGCAAGTTTATCGCAACTCTGGTGAAGCGTTGAAATATAGACATATGCTTCATCCAGTTGTTTTAAATCAATTCCAGCAATGAACAAGAACGGTTGACTGACTCAAGTCGACTTCATAAGAAAGATTATCTAATCTCGGATATTGTCCCGAACAAACAGCTTCAGCGCTTCACATATCTCAGACTCTGTAACGAGATCGTCGAACCTAGCCGCATCACCCGACTCGAGACGGAGAAATTTGGCCTAATAGCCGTCGAACATAGCAGGGCTCAGACGAGGCTCGCTAGTAAACCGATTCTGAAAGTAAGCACGAAACGCCTCACATATTCTGACGTTTGTAGTCACGGTCCGCTTATCCGGCAATGTGACTCTCGCGACATGTATATTGCATGCCTTTCGAGCTTCCTCTGTACGCAGTTCAATGGCTATATTCGTTGCCTCAGAAGACATTATTTTTAACATAGTCCCAAGTACAAGAGCGTGATTCTTCTTGATAAGCAAGGAGGCTAGTTTCGCCCTAGCTAAGGCTACTTTCCCATTATCAAGGGATGTAATTGCACGATCGACTTTTGTTTCACATGAACGTTCGTGCTCCTAATATAAATAGATTGGGTCGACGATTATAATCAACAGCAAACGAGCAGTAGCATTAGTAGAAGCTGCTCCTGTAAATCTCGCTCACCAAATAATGAGGCGTTCACTTCTCAGTAGCCGGCTATCCTAACCTTAGACATAAGTTTACACGAACCTGAAATAGCCTATGATCCAAGTATCGAATGGAAATTTGGACGACCTGATAGTCTTAAATCATTTCTCTTAACTAGGACTATGTCGAGGTAGCTGAAATACACCACCGAAGTCGAATTGCTCCTAGTCCTCACTACTTCCCGGAGGTGCTCATTGCGATACTGTTAGACAAGATCGAACTTGCCGATAAAGTCGCGAAATGACTTCACATCCGGGTTTTTTATTATCCGATCTTTCCCCTATATGATCTAAATCGGGGCCAATTACGACATTCCAATCCCCTGCTAAAACTGCTCGACGAGATGTCGACAAAACTGGCTCAATCCGCCGAAGCAAATCAGGCCGATCTCCATAGTCATTGGGAGCATAAACCTCAATGAGTCGAAGAGACTTAGCCTTTATGGTAAGATTCTGCCCACAAACTCTGTCCGCCAGATCTGCAAGACAAAAGCACACACTGCATTCAAAGACTTGCCCACGAGCCAAGAACCACATCTCGATCGTCCATCATGCTGAAAAGAGGACACACCTCTTAGAATGGATACACTGTCGCGAATTGAAGACCGGCTCTACTGTACACAGCATACATCCTCCCCAAGATGCTGAAGATCATAAGCGAGCCTAGCTTTGCCAGACTCCAAATTCAGACCCCGGGTATTCATGCTAGCTAATCAGAGAGACATGATCTGTCCGATTAGGGTTGTCGATCCGCATTGAACATGGCTGTGGTAAGGACGCCGACGACCTGTCCCATGGTGCTCTGGAACATCTCACTTTTGATAATATCATCAAGAGACATGCCACCAATGTTCTAGGAAAAAGTTAATTCCAGTGCTCTATACAGAAAGGGGTGAACAAAAAGTTGGAGCCTAACTGAACAATACTGATTCAATTTTTAACATTCTCATCGACGAAAAATGCCAACGGCTGGAATGCAGCGAAGGCGTCATTGGGTTGTTGCAAAATGGAGCCAATTACAACAGGGATCCTTGTACCGATCACACAACTATTAACACCCTTTTGGCATTAAGGAAGTTTTAAGGATTTTCTCGTCTTCTGTGTTCACCTCTTTAAAATTCAAAATTCATTCGAGGTATTTAAACTTTCTAGTTTGTGTTAAGGCCGCTTCCGCCTGTTCCATCGATACACGACTTCCCCTAAATTGTAAATGGGTTTTGCTTTCTCCTTTTCTTCGTTACAGTCTGTCGATTTACTTTGTTTCCTTTTGGGGTTGTCTGATTTTGGTGTCAATTGATCGGTCTATGAGCAGGGGATTGCATTGGTGTATGACAGGTGTAGCCTTCTTTGGTGGGGGTTTTGGAATGGGAACCCATTCGAGGCTAGTCAATTTGGGTAATGTGTGTGTCAATGATTTTGTTACGTGCCATTTATTTTTGAATGCTGGGAGCGATGTTGCCGAGGAAGAGTCTCATGCTGCTGGATGTTTCTGTGATCTTTTTGATTTGAAAGCTTCTTTCAGTTTTTTTCAAAATTCTCCCTTTTCTTAAAAGTTGGTTTTTATTTGAGTTTCTCTGCTCTTATCATGTCGATGTAGCTGTCAGGGTGATCGCCCTTGGAACTAATAGATGGAGTGTGACTGTGTGTGTATTTAACCGTCAGGAATTCAGGGGTCTGAGTTCCCGCATTCCGGAGCTTCCCCATGGTCTTAACAATGACCAGACATTCCCCTTTTCCTTCTCCCCGATCGCACAAACGGTTGACAAAGGCTTTTCGGGACCGGGGTTTTACCACACTAGTCTCAGTCGTTTACATACCCATTACAGGTGTTACTCTGCTAGAGTGTGATATTGTTCGGTGGGTGGCAGTGCACTAGAGAACTTCTTTGGGCAGTTTCGTTTGCGCCCGTTAACGTTGATCAAAGTTTTCTGGCCCTCTACATAGAGATGAAGACCTTCGATTCAAAATTATATCAAAACACCATCCTCTGATCAGCTTGCCGAAGGCAGCACTGTGTACCTGACCATACTGGACGAGATATGTAGCCAAATGTTATCCCGAGGAGGAATCTCATACACATCGGCCCTTTGCCTGCCCTAATATTCAGCATAGTATGTCTTTTGTGATCACATCACAACAGGAGGTGTCCTTACAGTTGGCATGCGTGGGTATCAGTACGTTCCATATTAAGTAGCTGCTTCCCCTTAAGGTTTAACCCCCAGGGATGTCACAGATTTTATTACGGTGTGTTTTTGGAGCGACTATTTTTGCGCAAACGCTTGTCTATCACAAAAACTGACACGATTCTTTTTTCATCCTCCTGTGATATATAAGGTTCTACGAAGAGCACATCTTTGATAAGATAATTTGCGTAAATCTTGCCTTACTTCAGAATTTTCGAAATGTTGATTATAAAATTACAGGGGTTACTTTCAGCAGGTGGGCGATTCCACAGCCGCTACAATGTCTTTGTTGCTGCTGTTGTCGTCGTCGTTCAGTTTTGGGGTTGTCAAATTTTGGCAAGCTATGCTTTTCCCGGATCCGTAAATTTTCATTTTTCATTTGCATTTCTACGGAGGTTATGGATACGCATTACGTTGTATTTTGTAAATATTTACCGAGAGTTTCTTTTTAGAAGTTTAACAGTTTACTTTTTAACAGGCCGAAATTTTGATGTTCACTTATAATGGTTGTGATATTTTTTAGGCGAAACAGGGAATTAAAAAATATAAACAATTCATCTAAAAAGAAAAATGAGTAAAACCAAATTAATAAGGCACAAATTAATGTATTTTTGCAAATAGTGGAAAAATAAAACTAGTCTAAGGTACAGAAATGGCAATGAAAAAAAATAGAAATGAAAAACAAACAAAAACTGGGTTTACCAGCAGAAGAAGGACATTAAAATAAACCCGTTTAACCCGCAATATAAAAAGGTTTACTTTAAAAACAGGAGCACAGAGCACAGAGAACAAGGAAAAAAGGTGGGGTTTAAATTAAACTAATAAAAATAACAAAATAATTCAAAATATTTAAGAAAGAAAGATGGAATCCAAATCATGTATAACAAAAATAAAGATTTCCTAAACTAAAAAAATGGCCGAAATAAAGTTAAAAAAAAATGGAAATAAATTCCAGAAATATCTAGCGTAATATTAAATTTAGGCTGGAAAGTAAGATAAAAAATAGTTTAATCCGGATAGGGTGACGAATAAAGAACAAGAAAAAAATAAACACTTACAAAAAATTTACAAGCAAGAAAAAATAAAACAAAAGACTAAAACAAAAAAGTTACAACAGAAAAATAAGAAAATAAAACTGGCTTATTGCCGATGGGAGTTTATAAAATAAGAAATAAAAGAAAAATTGAAACTGAAAAAATATTACAAAGAATAGAGTCAATGTAAAATTAAAAGACATCGAAAAACTTAACTTTAAACATTTTGGCAGTGTTGAAAAAAAAAAGTAGAAACACCTAAATCCAAAACAGAAGTAAGCAAGACTTAAACGGTCTGTCAAAGTAGTAAAACACTTTGTCAAGGCAAATGACAGCGCTTAACAATAACAGCTGCTTCTTCTATTAACATGACACCTTTTAAGGCGATAGCACAAGCACAATCTAGCCAGGAGGGGGAAAAAAGAAGCTTCAGACAAATCTCTTTAGGTATAAACAGTATTATCCCCCCTCTATGGGAAGAGATCACCGCTGGAAATCTTTATTTTCCACATGTTGGCTATTAGCTAGTATTTTAATAATAATAATAATAATAATAATAATAATAATAATAATAATAATAATAATAATAATAATAAACGACTGCTGGAATCAACCCGCTTCCTGATATGTTTACGGCATTCTCAAACATTTAAGCAATAACAGATACAAACGTTTTATTATTAAGTCGTATTATTCTCTCGGACAATATCTTTTTACTTCCAGACTTAATACACAAAACAATTAGCGAGATGCTGAAAATCTAACACGGTCATAAAGACGCATTGACCTTGCATCGAATCTAGTATGGTAGAGTACGCTATGGATCGTAGTCTGAGAGACGGAAATCAATATGCTATCTTTCCCAAGAAATCAGTGTCCTGGGTATGACGATAAACTACATCCGACAGCAAAGCCTCTGATCCGGATATTTAAAGGAGCGTAGGACCACCTCTCAATTGTTGCTGTTCCCAACTTCACCCTGACCCGGGGTGGTAGCCCCAGTTAGGGCCCCAGCTATGGGCAAATAGTTAACCCCCGAAATGGTGTCAAAACACGATAAAAGATCCAAAATAGATTTTTATAGGAAAAAATACCACAAATATGTTTTTGGAAAAAAATATTCCCAGCAATACATTTGAGTTTATTTAAAAACTCTCTTTACAAAAATACGTCAATGAAACTTGATCTACCAACAGTTTTCTTACAAAGAATACATATTCTATTCATACGAACCTATCCTAAATAACATGTCGGCATCAAATTACCCAATATTTATATACCGTAACACAAAATAAACCAAACCAAACGAAACCCAAGAAATAAATAGTATTGGTAATAAAGCGTTTCCTTATAAGGAAACAGTCGACATTCATTGACCGAGCCGTCGGTTGAAATTATTAAATCGTTCTCTTAAAACAATTTTCCAGACAAATAGGTTTCTCGTATCCAGAAACTATTAATTCTATTTCCAGTGTTGATGGCGGCTTCCTTCCCTACATTTTGCGATGCTTTATTAATCTAAACAGCTCAAAATCAAGATCTTTATACTCGTTCATTTTCCAATTCGTTATTCGAATACACCCTATTCTTCGCCAAAATCAGCGACATCGTTTATTTCACAGATTTTCATTTCCATCTCATAAGAAATCTTGAGGGAGAACCCAGTCTTCTCCGTGCAATAAAATCGCTTCCAATAATGGCAACTGAGTTAATTTCATCTACTTTATTCTGAGATTTTACTTGTTATATTATCCCAAGGAGATTCATCATGTACGTTTCTAGCTATACTAAGAGAAGAAAAAGTTGATTATTTCTCTCAATTTACATATCTGTCGGTAGGTTTGTCTTTCTGTACCTATCTATCTATCTATCTATCTATCTATCTATCTATTTTTGGTCGGTCACACTTTATCTATCTATCTATCTATCAATCTATCTATTTTTGGTCGGTCACAATTTATCTATCTATCTATCTATCTATTTTTGGTCGGTCACACTTTATCTATCTATCTATCTATCTATTTTTGGTCGGTCACACTTTATCTATCTATCTATTTTTGGTCGGTCACACTTTATCTATCTTTCTATCTATCTATTTTTGGTCGGTCACACTTTATCTATCTATCTATCTATCTATTTTTGGTCGGTCACACTTTATCTATCTATCTATCTATCTATCTATCTATGTATATATATATATATATATATATATATATATATATATATATATATATATATATATATATATATATATATGTGTGTGTGTGTGTGTGTGTGTGTATAATAAAAAGACTTAAACACTAATATTCCATGGTTATAATTTATTGTACTGGAATCGTAATTACGATCCAATTCATCAGACCTACAAATACAAAATTCTGAATTTGTATGTCTGATGAATTGGAAATTTATATATATATATATATATATATATATATATATATATATATATATATGTTTATGTATGTATTTATATATATTTATATATTTTAGATATATATATGTTTATGTGTATATTAACCACTAATATTATCTCTCTCTCTCTCTACATATATATATACATATATATATATATATATATATATATATATATATATATTGGTCAGACTTTATCTGTGACTGTCGATCAGTCCCTCTTTCTGTATCTATCTATCTATGTCTGTCGGTCAGAATTTATCAATGTCAGTCGCTCAGTCTGTCTTTCTGTATATCTATCAATTTATCTATCTATCTATCTGTGAAATATTTGAAAGTTTCCTCATGGATAGAAGAAGCGATTACTGAAAGACTTTGGAACAAGACTGGTTAATACATAGAATCCGTGGGAAAAATTGACGATTTAATTCACATATAGACGACATCTGAAATTCGTGTGTCGAGGGTTTCGACAATAGAAAATGATCCAGACTAAGTGGTCAATGATAACTGATGTGTTCTACGCAGCTTAAAATGCAAGCTGTAAAGCGAAAACTTAATTTTCTTAAACAACGAATTTGGAGTTGATTTCTCCTGATTGAAAGTTGAGTTGAAATACTAGGAGGTGAGGGTGAGCCACCAACGCTCACTGGGGAGATTTAGTGAGAGGTCATAATAAGAGAGAGTGAGCAGGGAATTTCCCGAAATTATGAAGTAATCTGATAACAAAGGGGATTTACCGAAATCCCCCTATTCGTCGTACCTCGCGCCAGTTGAATACGAATGCGTGAAGCGAATTCGTCACATGGAGGCGGAGACAGGAGAGAGACACACCCAATCACTACCTGCCGAAGTGGCCACGCCCCCGATTTCAGCCTTGAACCGAAATTACCAAAGCAGCAAACCTAAATTTACCAAGTCAACATTTAGACGCGGGTCCGATTTAGACTGCTCAGCAGGAAGATACCTGCAACGATTCGACCTTGGCTGCCTTATGATCAAACATAAATCGTTACGTGGGATACGGTAGGTCTGAGATCGAAACGAACTTCGTCGAACGGCCACTGTATTAGAAGTCTTGGACGACCTTGGAAGGGTATGGTACGATTATGTATCAATCTGTCGGTCAGAATTTCAGTCTCTCTCTCTCTCTCTCTCTCTCTCTCTCTATATATATATATATATATATATATATATATATATATATATATATATATATATATATACAGATAGATAGATAGATAGATAGATAAAGACTTTTTTTTATATTTTAGCACCTCCAAAACAAAACTAGAAACAAAACGTACAGGAAAATAAACATTATGCCTCCAAGACAGCATGTTTTCCACTGCCTTGAAGTGGAGGGACTTTATCGAATCAACAGCACCATCTACTCAAGGAAAATTGGGTCACTGTGCCGTGCCAGAAAATTGTTCTCGTCAGAGTCCATTCTACACATTTACAAATCTACCATTCGTCTCTGCATTGAATACTGCTGCCATAGCTGGTCTGATTCTCCGGTTGTACATCTAGAGATACTTGACAACCTGCAAAGAATGACCTGTAACTTAATCGACCCTGACCAGATATCTGAACTTAAGTAAATTTCTCCCCGATGTGAGGTGACCTCCCTCTGTCTTTTCTAGAAATATATTCATGGCAAACGCTCTGGGGAGCTTTTTCCCCGCTAACCCCAACTACATGCATTTAAGAGTGCTACTAAATTGGCATCGAGATCCCACCCTTTTACAGTTGAAATAGCCAAAAGCAACCGCCACTTCTACACTTCCTTTCTCGCACATCTCACGTGGCACTCCTTCCGTTGACTAAATTCTCCGATAACGACAATCTTCAAAATTTTAAATTCATCGTTAATCGCCATCGTATGTCTTTTTGAACACTGTTCACTTTTTGTCCTTTTTCAATCAACCCAATATTCAGTTTCCTCTTTCACTTTCATTCCCTCTAAAGCCATGTGTTCTAGTGGCATTCCCGGCTTGCTTGGGGTGATAAAAAAAAACATATATGATAGCTAATTAAGAAATCATAAATAATCTATTAAAAACAATAACATCGGTTTCACTGTAGCTGAACATTTCAACAACCAGAAGATAACGTCAGATGCGTCATTTTACCGCCTTCATTTAAATGCAAATAAGAACGACGGAAATCCGTGTTAAAATAAATTTTGTGTCGGTGTTCATGTGTATGAAGCGAATGCTATCTGATATGCAGAATTCTATCGCAAGAAGGGTTATTAGGAAGATTAGTAAAGACTTTAAACATCAGAAAGAGCATCATGTATGTATATAGATACTTTTTTAAATATATCTTAACGCCAAACTGTTCTTGATATATAAAAAAATATTGATATTATATATATATATATATATATATATATATATATATATATATATATATATATATATATATATATAAATGGAGAACGATATAAATATTTTTACAAATCTTTATGTCAAAGTGTGTGTGTGCATATATATATATATGTCCATGGATTCTAATAAAAACTAAAATTAATCATATAAAAATACAATGCAACCAACTGACTTATTCGCAATATCTTCTCCCCAGTAACTGATATATTACGTAAACTAACATTATATACCAATTTAAATATATATGTTGGGTATATAACCAATTACACTTCACATGTCTGACCATTCATCCATTGCGAAACATCTACAACATCATTCCTGTCAACGTTCACAATATAAAATATTACGATTCCACAACACATCTATCCTACACCATGAAAACTACTAATTCAGATTACAGATACCAGAAGCAATTTATATTAAAAAAAAATTAAAGCCAGCTCTGTACAGAATCAACTATGAGTAATGCAGTCATGTTCTGAAATGCCTGTAAAGGAACGGATTTTTTCACGCTTCAATGCGTGAATGACCATGACATTATAACATGAAAAAAAATTCCATAATGGCTATTTTTTACGTTCTAATAAACGCTCAGCACAACTGTTTTCCATTTAAAACCATAAATAAAAAATTATGGTAATGGATAACATCGCTCAACCTTTTTATAAATGCTTATACTAATGAACAATATATAGTTTTGTACTACTTGCATCTCTTAAGATGATCATGGAAGTAATTTATTCAATTCGACATGCTTAAAAGAGAATTTGCTGCCTAAATACACACAAACACACACACACACACACACACACATATATATATATATATATATATATATATATATATATATGGCTGTGAGTGTGTATATATATATATATATATATATATATATATATATATGTCTGAGTGTGTGTGTGTGAGAGAGAGAGAGTAAATTCGTATGTATATGTGTGCAACAGATAAGTAAAATGGTGTTCTTTTGTGAGTCTTTCTGTGTATGTAAATTCGTATGTATGTGCAATAGATAAATAAAGAGGGAGTTTTTTGTCTGTGTATTTTGTTAATATCATCTTGTTGATATCCGATGGTAATAGTTTATTACGTTAAGAAGTACCCTTTTTTGCATGGAGGTAGTAACTGCTCATTAACAAAACATTAATTTGACAAATGCTAATAGCCGTTTTGTCTTGAGAATCAGTATTCAGACTATTGTTTTAGTATGCATTTCCAGATTTTTTTTATTCCATTTCAAATTACGTTTGTGTTTTTTTTTTTCATTTCATGTCATTTTTCATTGTCGCTGATATCCTTATAGCGGTTTCTTATTTATAGTCTGTAATATCTTCTTGAACATAATCAATCTCATTACAAAATTTATTATTTTTATTAGCTGTATATTATTACCGATGTTAGCTTTTCTTTTCCATGAAGAAGATGATTTGTATTGGCTATATTAACATTGCACACTTCACCCTTTGCTGCATCGCAAAACGCGAGGTACTCACCGTCTGTGGAATCGCTAAATTTTATTAAATGAACACAAATTTAGAATATGTATTTCTAAGGATGAAATATCCTTAATAAAATTAAAGAAGCATATATTTAATATTAGTTCCATTCTGATCGTATAAACCATTAATCAATTTAAATAATCTTCAATCCATCAAAATACGTCTTATCAGATCCCGCTGGAAAATGTTTAATAATAATTCTCAGCATTTAATATTGAAATGCTTTCGTCTAATGCATTTCCTTGTTATAGTAGATTTGCTTTATTTACACTATCTACATTGTTCAGATAGTTGTGCTTCGCTTCGTTGCCATATTCACGGCGTTTCAGCGGTTGTACGGTCCGACCTTCTTCAGGTTAATGGAATTTTGAACAGAACAGAAGCTATTATTTGTTTCACCTGGGTAAACTGTTTTCTTCCACATCTCATGCCTCTTCAAGGACACTTAGCTTAGTGGATAAAGCGTTTGTTGTACCTAAAACTCAGATATGCGGAAGAGATGATGTATCCGTAAACCGGTGTGAAATGAATAATACATATGCGTTTGGAGTTGTGCAGGAAATAATTTGGGTATTGGAGGTGTCGGGAGGTATGTTCAGTGTACTACTCATTTCTTGAGGCAGGAATTGTAAGTTGCATATTCTAAGGGCTCTCCACTTGGTCCCATAATCTTCGCTCCTCACACACGCAAACACACACGCGCGTGTGTGTGTGTGAAACGATATATAAAGTTGTATATAACAAGAACAGTTTTCTCTGAAAAATTTCTGACAAGGTTATATATATATATATATATATATATATATATATATATATATATATATACATACACACAGACACACACACACACACACACACACACACACATATATATATATATATATATATATATATATATATATATATATATATACATACACACTTTGTCATAAAGATCCATAAAAAATATTTATATCGTTGTCCCTTTATATATATATATATATATATATATATATATATATATATATACGATATCAATATTTTTGATATATCAAGAACAGTTTGGCGTAAAGATATATAAAAAGTATGTATATAG
>OZ038484.1:98851179-98853679 GCA_964036315.1 Acanthosepion esculentum
GAGGACTAAAAATATACACTGTACTCTTTTATCTTGGTCATTCACTGTGACATGATCGCTTATCTCCTGAGGTTCATAGCAATTTTTGTAACTATATTTCACTCAACACAAGGCGCAATCGTTATTAACGGAAGAGTTAATGAATGAAGTGGTTGTAAGTGCGTAGAGGGAGTAATTAAGAAGTGCATATTAAGGGAATGTGTGGGAGACCTAGCGGCTGACACTAGACCTGAAGCGATTAAGATTGTAGTGATCGGAGAAGCATTCTATCTGGAGTGTGTTCCACAAAGTAAAAGTTCTTGGGAAACTGTTCTCTGAGTGACACTTCCACCTTACCAATGAAATACGAAGAGAATGAGAAGAAGTCGAACCTGTGCACGTGTCAAGGTTGGTCCTAGCTGTGAAGGTCTGAACAGATGAAACTAAGAAATATTATTTGTACCTTTGCCAGGAAAATAGCGATAGAGTGGCAAGAGGTAAGCAGCATTTCGTCAGGGAAAGACGGATTACAGAGAGGAAAATTATCACCACCAAATAAAAAAAAAATCTTGCAAACTCAGTATTCCGTCTCCACATTTTTTTTTATGCGACATGTCCTTTCAGGACCTAGGCTATCATGTTTCTCCACCTCCCTCTATCTATTGCAGCTTTCAACACGTTCCTTCCCTATGCTTCCTCCCCGAGACCACATTCTGTCATCCATTTCCTTAATCCCGCCAGGTGTGTCACGCATTGCATTCCCTTGTCTCTCTTTCCCTCTATTCAACCCGTAAGTATCGGATTATCCAGTTCCTCCTGTTTACATCATTTGTTTACATTTGGATACGCGTTGAGCAGATACGAATGAATGAGATAAAATCATGGGGAATTGTGTTTAAAACAGTAAATCGACCTCGCTAACCGAACGCTCCACTGTAGACCAATCGATTCAGGCACGGCAGGCTATATGACATTTCCGTATAAGATACAGGTTCGATTCCTGCCGGAGGACGAATATTTTCTATGAACATTTCTCGGACATTAAGGCCGGTAAATGTTGTTAATACTTTTTATTTTAAACAGATCATTTACTTAAATATTTGTATCTTTAAAAAGAACGTATAAACATAAAAAATGTCTTAAAAAATAATTGTCGGACTTTCATTTCAAAATATATATGTATGACTTTGAATTAAAACGTATGAACTAAAAAGAAGAGGAGAATCTTTCCCAACTTTTAATTCTTTTCTTTAAAAGGTAAATAACT
Source organism: Acanthosepion esculentum (assembly GCA_964036315.1). Lineage (NCBI taxonomy): Eukaryota > Metazoa > Mollusca > Cephalopoda > Sepiida > Sepiidae > Acanthosepion > Acanthosepion esculentum. Next base: position 98,852,426 of record OZ038484.1, read on the forward strand.
GCAACTGACATCACAGTTGCTACAGATCTGGAGGCGTTGATTAAAGTAACTCCATAACACTGAGGATAAAAATCATTTAATGCTTTTTTTTTATTTCAAATTAGATTTATTAATTCTATTTTCTTAATACTTTATCCACTTGTTTTTACCTTTTTGTTCAATTCTTTTCTTTGTGAAAAAATGTTTTCTTGTTATGCAAACTATGTTTTATTGATTGTTCTCTAATTTTCTTATTCAAAACAAGTGTCCTTCGACAAATATCACTTCATTTCAAAAGTCTTTTGCGTATGTTTTGTTTTGGAACAAAAATTGAAATCCTAGTAAGATTTTGGTGATTTGTATGCCAAATTGTAAGAATCAATTACTCGAAAGCTAATAGACAAAAGGTATCAATCAAAATTCATTCATAATATCTTGGATAAGAAATTATCAATATATAGGATATTCATAATCGAATAACTTTATTAAATAACATAATCAGATCGAGACTTTTAGATATATGTCATGAATGCTACCACACGAAGGCTTACATATGGATGTCATATATTGTGCCACAAATGTATATATATGCTGAATTTCAAAGCATGGTTTGGATGTAGAACAATGTCGAAAATGAGGATCGAACTCGCGATTCATTTGTAATTATTCTAGCGAAACAAGTTTATTAAACATTACACCAAGACGAATGATCAAATCTTATATATAAAGTACAGTTTATATGTGTATGTTTGTGCGTGTGTGTGTGCCCAAGCATCTCCGCTCCCATTGGTCCGATTTCAATGATTCATAGCTCATTCAAAAGGCTTAGAAAATTTGGGAACGATTTCCGTTGAGTTTCAGATTCACGGTTACCAGATTATGCGACATTAAAAATATATATTAATATATCATACTAACCATTATCGTTGCTGTCATGGTTCAAGGGGAATAACTGTTATTTTCCTATTGTATCTAAAATTGCTGTGCACGTGTTATTATAAATAGCTTAAAAACCGCCCTATCGGCCGGCATTTAAACTAGCTCCTGTGGAAGACTCTTGGTTTGGCCATCATGGCAACGGCTAGGGAAGAGTAAATGCGATAGTCAACAATAAACTACAGAAGAACTCAAAATTGATCGCTGCATTTAAGTATTTAATTAATGTTTAAGCTTAGCTTTTAAAAGTTCAGCGGTAATTCTTCGGCTGCTACTTAATTTAAAGACGATTTGATGTACGTAGATCCTTATTTTACGTACACACTATTATTTTCATGT
>OZ038484.1:98858679-98881179 GCA_964036315.1 Acanthosepion esculentum
ATTCTAAATACAAAGAGGATTTGCGCAGGTGGTAAACTTTTCACGATTCAGTCAGTCATTTTTTTTTTTTTTTCAGAATCTGTTTATTTTCAGGCACCCCAATGATATTTGATGATATTCATTAATTTCAATTTAAGTTTAATTTTATTTATTATTTTTAACTTGACGAGCATTTTAACAATGACTATGGCAAATTTCGAAACGTTGAAGAAAACTGTTACTTTCAAAATTATGAATACTTTTTTATGATGGAATCCGTTCAGATGGCCTATGATAAAATTTGTATATACGTCATTAACGAAGTATAGTTGAAATTTTGTTTCTTTTTTTTTGGGGGGGGGGGTTACTAAAATTTACTTAATCTAACACACATCTAGCACGTTTATAAAACCACAATTTGACCGTCCATGGAATATTGCTTCAACATCTTGTCTTCTGCCCGTGCTATATATCTTGTGGTTCTTAAAACATTCCAAAGAAGAATTTGTAAAGATATCGGTCATGACCTGGGATCTCAGCATTTGTCACATTCCCACTACCGTAATGTGGCTTCCCTGTATCTTTTCTCTAAATGTTTTCGTGGAAATTACTCTGATGAGCTTAAGAATTAAAGAATTCTAACTCTCCTACATGTGACTAAGAAGAGGTAGTAAAAATGTATATAAGCATAACGAACTTTGGACACCTCGGCGTGGTGTAATGATTAGAAAGCTTATCTTGCTAGATCAATTACGACTGAGTAGTGAGTCCGATCCTCACTGGGTACCCCATACTTTCGGCCTCGTGGCACATCTAAGCCGGGCTTAGAAAATCACTATAAGCATAATGAACTTGAAGGCACAGAAATGTGATTCTACTGAAGAATGCTGACAATCCTTCAGATAGGTGAATTTTCCAATCTTTCTAATTCGAGTTTGAGTGTATTTCTTTCGTCTGGGGATAGGTAAATAGTGTCCCTTTATAGCTGAGCGAGTATAGGTAAATAGTGTCCCTTTATAGCTGAGCGAGTATAGGTAAATAGTGTCCCTTTATAGCTGAGCGAGGATGGGTAAATAGTGTCCCTTTATAGCTGAGCTAGGATAGTTAAACAGTGTCCCTTTATAGGTGAGCGAGGATAGGTAAATAGTGTCCCTTTATAGCATAGCGAGTATAGGTAAATAGTGTCCCTTTATAGCTGAGCGAGGATAGGTAAATAGTGCCCCTTTATAGCTGAGCTAGGATAGTTAAATAGTGTCCCTTTATAGCTGAGCGAGGATAGGTAAATAGTGCACCATTATAGCTGAGCTAGGATAGTTAAATAGTGTCCCTTTATAGCTGAGCTAGGATAAGTAAATAGTGTCCCTGAGTCTTTCCGCATTTACATGATAAGTAAATATCCTTTATCTTTAAGTCAATGAATATCGGTCCGTCAGTTCTAAGTATATAAATATTCACTTTCTTTAGGTGGACATTTAATAATGGTCACCCAATGCAAAACTCACAGGACACTCAAGGTAATCCGTTACTGTGTCGTATAGTATGAGATCTTGAAAAGTGAAGAATCGCATTTCATGGGGTTATGTAGGAAAGTTAACGGTTACTCCTAGACATGAAAAGGTTATGCTTGTGTAGTGATCGGGAAAATATACTGCAGTAATTCTTGGGAAGAAAATGTCCTAGTTACATCTTATTACTGAAATACGAAAGGAATGTTTCCACCTTGTGTACGTGGCATGATGAATCTCTGGGGCGAAGGTCTGCGCTGGTAGGTCCAAGGAATATAGCTCATCAGACATCTTATCATTGGAATAACGATAGATGAGTAAGAAGCTTGTAACGTTTCGTCTGTGGGAGAAGAATTATAAGGTGTTAAATTTTACACCTTAAAAGGCTGCGTAGACGTCATACTTACCTTGTTTAGGGATTCGTCCCTGCGCTGGTAGTATCACAGCTACGATTAGCTTGGACCGGCTCTGACCGGCAGGCCAAGACTAGCTATGACTAGTTTAGACCAGCTCTGACCAGATTAAACAAGCTATGACCAGCTTAGACCAGCTATGACTAGCTTAGACCAGATCTGACCAGCTTTGAACAGCTAATACCAGCTTAGACCAGCGGCCCGAGTGAAAGCACTCGGGTCAACACGTTAAAAACCGAACTTGTATCACAACGTTACTCAGTGATGGGGTCAAATAAATAAATCCCAACAAGGCTGCGTAGACGTTTTTTAACGCTATCTAGACAAGCAAGTGTGAACTGGACAACACTAGGCCAGATACGGTAGGGTTTGTAAAGATATGGTATCGTAGGAGAAGACAGATACTGACTGGAGCGGTATAATGAACCGTCAATTTTTCCAACTCCTTTTGAATCACATCGTATATATGAGTACCCGCTTCAAGCCCGGGGTGAGCTTCTTTCTGGAGCAGATACCTATTGGTGGTTTATATTTGAATCCATACACATTTAATTGGTTTGCGAGTAGGTTAATATTTATTTTTTTTACATTTGCGTCTGTAAACCTCATTCTGTGTGCTTCCTAAATTTAAGGAAGATTTGCATGATTTGCAAGGGATGAAATCAGGGGTTAAACTTTCGCATTCAGACAGCCATCGCAGATAATTAAATAGTTGTCCTTGTGTTCACAAGTTCACAACATAATATCTCCCTTTTATGGGGGATTTATTTCCTTTTTACATGGGATACTGTAGGCGTAATCTACACTGTGCCAACTGGGATTAAATATTATTTAACAACCAAATTTGAAGTATTGTCGAGAGAAGTTGGTATCCCATACGATTACCAATGTTGTACCTCCAAATTTCATGGAGAAAAAAACCTAGGACAACATTTACATTATTCAGACTATTGTCCTCATCTTTGTTGCCATATTTATCACAACGTTTCGGCCGTTTTTTGCTCTGGTCTTCTTCAGGTGGTTGGGATGTAGATCTGAACCCTTTATTTTAATCACTGGGGTAGACATTCCAATCACCTGAAGAAGGCTGGAGCATACAACGGCCGAAAATCTGTGATAAATGTGGCAACAAAGATGAAGTCAATAGTCCGAATAATGTAAATAGTGTATATAATACATCATCTCAGAAATATAGACAGATACTGATAGGACAACATCTTTGAAATTTTTTTTTTTGACAAATTTAAAGTACTGTCGACAAAAGTGTCGTTATTATATGATGGACAAAAACCAGTTCTTCATTCAAATTCTCGTTTTTAGAAGGTAAAACTATACGTCAAAACTTTTGAGATATTATTTATTTAGCAAATCTAAAGTACCACCGAGAGAAGCTTCGATCCCGTATAATTGATAAAACTTGTTTTTCATTCGAATTCCTGCTTTCATGGAGAATAAAAGTTCGTCACGATTCTCTGAAAACTATTTTCCTTTTGCTTATTTTATCTCGAACATGCGTGTCTTCGTAAAATTTTCTGTCCATAGTACTTTGTCTCCTTCTCTACGCGTTGACTCTTCCAAATGCTTAAAGCACCTTCGATACTTTACACTTCGACACTGTCCAGACTAAAGTATTGTCCTCTCAGCATGTGAACGACCAGATGTCGCCATAACAAGCGAACGTAATAAAGAAAAATGGCAGGCATATTGATTTTTTTTCAACAGCAGGAGAACTTTCTCTTATCAGAACAGTTACACTTGAGAGAGATGTCAAAATAAAGTTGTGAATAAGCTCTCTTGAAATCTCAACATGTTGAGAAGTTACAGACCGTAGATATTTTTGTCCCTAGGCAATTAACACTGGCAACTCCATTAAAAGAAAACCGTTTTATTTAAAAAAAATGAATAAATCAAAGATTGAAATCCAAAATTCTGAAAATCGAATTTGGGAGAAAGTTTAATCGCATATACACGTGTTAAATGTTGATCTTGAAACCGCAAAATCCATGCTTTACGGGGCCTGTATTTGTATTATGCCTATTAAATCTGCATAGTATTCTTCGGAAATAGGTTTGGCACTCAATTTCACACCATACCATCAAAAGATGCGATGACACCAACCGGGTTTGGAGGTCCGCGTTTCACCCGTTGTTAATGGTGAGATCTGGAAGTGAACGACTGCAGGTTTAGCCGCAACTGATATGTACGCGCCTGAGAAAAAAAAACTGTTAGCAAGATTGACATATAAACAATCTCTACAATATATACGTTGACAGTCTCTCAGATATCGCAGTTCCAGACTGCAAGGTCGACGTTCAAACCAGAGGTGACGGAGCTTTCCTTAAAACCAGCCGACAATAACCAACAAAACACTGGAGTAAGTTTTATATAATTATTCGTATGAGAGAATTGATCTGTTTTTATCATTTTATCGACACCTTCATTTGATTAGACGCTCGCATATATAAAGTGGTCAACGTAGTTAAAATAACGAAAGGAGGGTAATGAAGGACCACGCCTTCAATGTATGAAGTTTTTTAACTTCATACATTGCAGGCGTGGTCCTTCGTTTCCCTCCTTAATTAATTAATTAATTAATTAATCTAACCTTTCACAAACTACGTATTAATGAAAATAATCAAAATATATGTAAAATAGAATATCGGTAACGTGCCCCGTTAAGTCCATTCCTAGAATAGTCACCCAGAGGGCAATAGAGCCGATTATGTCCTGCTCTTTGCATAGTATTTAATATTTTCCTAGGGGTGGGGAGAAGAGATGGATTCATACCTTTTCCAGACGTAAGTGAATGTAACACACACAGCGGAAAACAGAGTCCATTCCAAAGAAAGTTAATGACATTTTATCACAAATTCTTTCTCTCTCTTTCTCTTTATGCCTTTTTGTCCTATCCCCCTCCCATATCAAAATATAACTTCCGTTAATAGATTTTATGTGTCAATGTCTGGATTAAAATTTGAAAGAATAGAAATGATACATCTAACTCAATCATGTCTCTCTACCCCCCTTCCCTCCCTCACTCCCTCACTTCGTTAATTTACTTATTACTGCCCGTCATAAATGTGTAAATTTCTTTTCATTTTTCGTTTCAACCTTTGGAAATAAAATCTAATGATCCGCTGTCCTTTAAAAGGACTGTGGTGAAATAATTTATTATATGGAATCTTAAAGTGGTCTGTTTTTATTTAATATATATATATATATATATATATATATATATATATGTAAGACTGTGTAAGTGCGTGTGGGGCGAGAAGGTTAGAATTCCGATGATAAGTGACTGGACTGAATCTCACAGAAGACGATATTTCAATATCCCAGCGAGCAACACACACACACACACACACACACACACACACACACACACACACACACACACACACACACAGACACACACACACACATATATATATATATATATATATATATATATGTATGTATGTATGTGTATATATATATATATATATATATATATATATATATATATATATATATATATATATATATATATATATATATATATATATATATATATACACGTTCTATATCCATACTATATATCAATATTTTGATATGATACAAACATATGGAATGGCAGGTCTCTATCCATAACAAGGAAAGATTCAAAAACTTTATATTATTGTTATGAACGTCTCCTCGTGTGATATATAAGAAGAAAGTAAAACAAATCCACGCAACTGTTGAAATGTAAGAAAGATTCAAGATATATTAAAAGACGCTTAAAATAATATTTTAAAATATCTGGGATATGATTTTTTTTTCATATTTGCGAAAACAGCAAGCCAATGATTAGAATAAAATCATATAAAAATATACACAGATAATACAGATGGCAATCTTTAATAGAACCAGAAAAGACGTTTCTGCGAAAAGGATGTTGACAAAAAAAAGAAAAACAAGAATATATTGCTTGCCAAGATCGAGGCTATATTTTGATTGCAATAAAATGTCTATGCTAATGTTTTGTTATTTGATATCATATTATTTTTTCTGTGTAATTAAAACAGAATATATGCTCTTCGTCAAAAGATGAAACCAAGGGGTGTGAATTGCAGTTTTACAGACATCAGAATCAAGCAGATACAACGATTTTACTGCCTGTGTAGTTAAGTAATAGATGACGAAATATTCAACAAAACAATCCGAAGGTTTTGAAAAATTGCGTTAGATTATTTTCAGAAAATAAGCGAAGTGACATAGTACTATTTTGTTAGAAAGAGGGAAAAGACTGATGAACAGTCATATCTATTCTTCTGTATAGCCGTGACTGTCTGACAATTTCCTTTTAAATGAAGAAGTCACTCGAAGCAACAGTACTATAGTTTTAGAGAAAGATGCCGAAAATTCCATGGCGGGAACACATGAACCACGATGACTTTCTTAATAAGACGATCATACTTAAAACAAAATTTGATTTGATTTGTTTGTTTAATGGCCTACCAAATATTTATGGGTCATTTAATGCTGAAATTTAATTTTCTTTGGATCTTTTAATAATAAGAATATTTTATATGTTTTACTGCTGTCACAATTGAATACATGGTAGATGATACCCATCTTTTGTGCATATATATGTTTGCGTCTATAGAATTACTAGAGGTGAAAATATCTGTGCCTGATTTCGTAATACATTTTAGATCATTATATGGCTTAATGTTATTTAAATGCAAATTGTATGCATGAAACTATAGATAAAATTCATTGCTAGTCATTTTGATTTAAAAACGCATTGTTGGTAATGTTAGTATATATGTTATTAAGGGTTTTTTTTTAAATATATTTTTATATACAAAAAAATATTTATTTGGAACAGGGGTCCTAAAAGTTGCAACCATCCTGGATCAGGGTGGACCTGGGAAAAACAGCAAAATTACTCGTATCGTTCACAATAGCATACGGTACAAGAGGCTTACAGAGGACTACAGTGTAACCCGGATATAAGATACCCGGATATAAGAGAAACCCGGATATAAGATAGATTTTCTCTGGTCCCAAATTAGAGCCTGTGTTAATAAAACAAAATAGACCAAACCCGGATATAAGAGAAACCCGGATATAAGAGACTGATTATCCGGTCCCGACAACTCTCTTATATCCGGGTTACACTGTACTTGTAAATTTAAACACTGTGTTTAATATTAGTGATGCGTTCAACATATCAACTTCACCGGATTTTTACGACGATAAAAAGTTGACTATGCTTCATTACTGTTGACAATGCATCGGCAATGGTGATGTCCGTGTGGAAAAAATGATTTGCTGAGGAAAATTTGCACTATCTACTAATGTTATTTTACCCCGGCGTATATTGAAGTTTTGTGAAAATCTAATAGATGTTATTTTCTTTACTTCCTTGATGCATATGTAATGTACACACACATACATATATATGCGTGTGTGTGCGTGTGTGTGAGTGTCTGTGTGTTAGAAAGGAGAGTGAGAGAAAGAAGTAGACTCTGTGGCAACTGAATAATCCCGATTGGATTTTCTATGAGCCAGACATTATTCAAGAGGTCAAGATAGAGAGAGAAAAAAAAGTCAAGTAAATTCTTTTATTTTTATAGGTTTAACAGTGACACGGTCTCAAAACCTATGAATGACCTGTCACATTTCAAACGGAGAACACTCTGGAATCTTGGCGCAAACATCGTGCGCCTTTATTGTGAACTGCGATATTTGATGACAATACTTACGTATACCCCTGCCCAGGAAGCACAGAGGATATACATACATACATACATACATATATACATACGTGTGCAAGAGTGTGTTTGGTTTAATCTACATGTACATGCACGAACGCATATATATATATATATATATGTTCAAATCTATATACGTACAATATATGTAAGGAAAAAAGTTTAGCTTTGAGCTGATCAGACAGACGAGAAAGAGCTTTTTTTTTATTGAAGCGTCATAATGTGTCCTTCTGTGGTTATCCGACTTCCATATATAATATCTGACCTTTTCTTTGAAAGTGCAGTCAATTTCCAAATATTAGTAGCATTGTTGAATATTGCAGAACATCTTATGAATTTACGAACAATATTCATATGAGACAAGAATGTGGAATTTAAAAATATTATTTCATTCAGTTGGACATTTTTCTGCGATGGTGATCTTCACATTCCTCAACCACAATACGTATTCACCGAGATCAGTGGTTTCCCGAACGGTGTGGCGAACCTCATAGGATCAGCAGAAGAGGATAGCAGGTGAGACGGAATGACTGAAAGACAATCAATTATGAAGAAACAGTTTCATAGAGTTTAACATTTAAAATATCATTAAGGATTACCTGTAATTGCATGCATGAGTCCCAGTATAAATATTTATAAATAATTGTTGACATATTTTATCATTGATATTTTAGCTCACCATTTATATTATTCGGACTATTGTACGTTCCAGACTTCTTCAGCTGGTTGGAATGTCAAACTGAACCTTTTATTTCTCTCGCTTTGGGTAGACTGTTCGAGTTTCACGTGCCATGTCTAATACATGTCAGATATCTCCTGTTAATTCACCTCTCCAAATTCTCCAATGGCTTAACCAGGTATTGAACTCACAACTCTTTGGGTCCTGTCACTTGATCTAACCAACGCTTTTATCCACTGCGCCATGTGTCTGTAAGGATAACGGCTGAAATGTTGTTATAAATATGACAACAAAGATGAGGACAATAGTCTGAGCAATGTAATTCGGTTACATAATACCTCATCTCAGAAATACAGACAGATACTGATTTTTTTTGTATTATATCAAATATTAAGACTATAGAAACTAGGTTGCTAAAATTGGAGAAGAGAGCTATCACTGATAACGTTCCGACTTCGAATCCGTGGTTACCTCCCTTTAGCCCTCACTCATTTTTTTTTAAATGTACTTTTTAACACACAACATTGGTGAGTCACAAACAAATTTTCATTCCGAAAATGAGGCCCACAGACAAACAGTTTGGTAACGACAGACATAGATGAACAATATATATATTTTCTGAGATTGCGATAAGTTTCTTCCATAAAAGACTGGCTTACTATAATAGTCATTTTTTTTTTCAGATATAAAAATCTTCAACCTGTTCCATTCAGAACTGAGAATACCTCCAGGGTTTTAACAATTATTCTGTGAGCTGATGGATCATTATTATTTTTACCTAGCTTGGGACTTTAGTGATATCTTTCTTTCTTTGCGAGTCGTGTTCATTCCCGCCCCTGCTAAGATATACAACGCACATGGACATACAATTAATTGTTCATTGTAGTGGAAACAAATTAACTTTCTTTCAGAAATGCAAACATTCGCCAAGAAGGTGCCATTCTGAATTTGCCTTTCACCTCGAGATTTCCCTCTTGATTGCAACAAAAGCAACTAGGTTGCTAAGATTGCTGCTGTAACTCGGGATCTGTATAATCGTCTCAATAATAAATGCTTTCCTAACGGGTAGGTCCCTGATGGTAGTTGTTAACGACCAGTCATCCAGGGACCTAGCAGTCAACGCGAGCGTCACCAAGGGACCGCTTCTCAGAGACAAAAATCTTTTTTTAATTTACATAATTAATATGTCTAAGTGTATACGCTGATCATTTGTAAATATCACCAAAATTCTGGATGAATGATTAGCAGCAGATCTCTCTTCTGATCGAATCTAACAACACAGATTATATATAAGCGCACATTGAGGTCAACACTCACCGGCGACTGCCTGGTGCATACTTATAAACAATCGATGACCTGAGGTTTGCGTTTAAGCAAGACACATGTAATGGACGCTGGGTGTTGACATCAATATCCACTTTTATATTTACATACGCTTTATCACTATTATAGGGCACTTATATAAATATAGCATACCTTATAACTATATTTTTCACACACACATATATACACACATATACATACATATATATATATATATATATATATATATATATATATATATATATATATATATATATATATATATATATATATTACAAAATTCTGACTGGTAGGGTTAAATCCAAGGAGGATATATTAATACAGAGAGAGGGAGACTACAGATAATAATAATAATAATAATAATAATAATAATAATAATAATAATAATAATAATAATAATAATAATAAACAAGAAAAGAAGCCTTAATTATTCATTTCGGATATAATTTATTTCGTTAACATCTATATTTTCAACACTTCAGACCGAAAGCTTTTAGTGAATGGAAACAATACCCCTGACTGGTATATTAAATTGACAGGGGGAAGAGAAAGCAAAAGCAGAGATAAGGAGGGGAAGAGAAAAAATGAAGGATGGTCAGGTTCTTATGAAAAGTGTGATAGAGGAAGGGTGTGGAAAGGGAAGCGGAGAAGGAAGTAATGAATAGGTAGTAGTAAGCTTTAAAATTTTGTGTCAATTAATTTTACTCACTGAATTTTCCAAATGCCAAACGATTCTTTTCAGACAAGGAGGAAATTAAGTCAGGAATTTTCCGAAGTTCATTTTAGAAGAAATATTGCCCAGTCCACGTCACACCACTCGTTGCCTATGTCACAAAACACACCGTCTGTCACTACCTATCCTGATGTTATTTTAAGAAATTTGAAACATTGTATTATATTCCTTCCGAAATGAACTTCGGACAATTTTTGACGGAAAAGGATCAGTAAAATTGGTAATTCGAAAGGTTGATCAACAAAAATTAATCGACACAAAATATATTTTATCTTTAATAATAATATATATATATATATCTTGCTGTTATGGTATCTTTTCAATTTTACAGTTGACGTTTTTACATTTAATAATATATTTAATGGAAATCAAGTCTGAGAAATGCTATCCAACGGAAAAAAAACAAATATTTAAAGCGAAATATTTGCATTTGTCGGCTTCTGTACTTTTCTTAAACTTGCCAAGGCTCCATTTTTTTTCCAGTTTGGTTCCCGTTCTGTTGCCTCCTCTGCGCATGCGAAATCACAGGTTTACATTCAAAGAGGAACTAATGACATTCTCATGCTCTCCTCACCCCACCCACCCCATTCTTTCTCGTTGCTATATTTGCGAACAAACATTTTCTTTGATGTTAACGAGCGATGAGATAGATATACAAAGAATATTAATACTATCCTGAGATAATTTCCAAGACGCTGTGAATTTATACACATATTTGACGAGCTTGTTACAGTATTAAAACAAACGTGTTCGTATGACTTAGTTATTCAATTATAAAACTCAGTCAGAAGGATGTTTTGAAGAGAGAAATGGTGAAATTATTCCTATATCCAGGCATATTTCGATATGTAGTTGAATAATAACTATCTATTAATCTCCCTCTCTCTCTCTCTCTCTCTCTCTCTATATATATATATATATATATATATATATATATATATATATATATATATATATATATATATATAAAGAGAGAGAGAGAGAGTGAGTGAGTGAGTGAGCCACAATGGAGTAGTGGATAGAGGCTCTGATTAATGAATCGAACGGAGAGCTGAGTTCGAATTACTGTCGAATCCATTACATTCACTGACGTGCAAATACTCTTGGAAAAGATTCCAATCGACTTCTTCCCCCTGCAGCTATGCAGGACAGATTGGGAACTATAGACTTAAATGTTAACTAGTCTCGGAGGAGGAAAACTTCGAATTCAAAACCTGCGTGGGTCGATTGGAGACCCTGTGGCACGTAGTGCACCAGGTTTCTGTATTCGGCCCTTCAACAGGTGTCATTAGTTCTACACAAGGCCTTCACCACTATAATCAAATCATGTTTGCTTGTGTCTGGCTGTCGGCTCCTAGTAAGTGAGCTGCTTGACCTTCATACGTCGAATACGACGGGAGAGTCCACTACATATATATAATTACAGACTCTCTCTCTCTCTCTCTCTCTCTCTCTCTCTCTATATATATATATATATATATATATATATATATATATATATATATGTATGTATATATATATATATATATATATATATATATATATATATATATATATATACATATATATATATATGTATATATATATATATATATAAATATATGTATATATATATATATATATATATATATATATATATAGAGAGAGAGAGAGAGAGAGAGAGAGAGGGTGGAGAGAGATTTGAAGAGACACAATTTAGGGTTCATTTTTTTATATTGAACTTAAGAACCTTTCGGCCAAAACTTCTTCAGGGATCAACGATTCTAAATTTGTGTGAGAATATATGCAATATGGGGGAAGATTTGGAGCATGTCTAAAATAAATTCACGATTAAAATATACGTAAATTGTAAAAAAAAAGAGATAAATACTCCAACGCGAGTGTAAAATTATCCAAGTTGCATCCAAGTGGCGTTTTGTTTTCGGGACTCGATTTGATTTTCCTTCCTTTGTCAAGGACTGATTGTCTTATCTGAGTAAAAGATCTTTAATTTACAAATTTAGATGTCAGTACGAAGCTGAATCCAAACGACGAACTTGTCTACGATGGGAAACACGGTTAGGTCAACACATACCTATATTTATCAGATTAAATCAACATAATCGTGCTCGTGTTTCGTAAATAGCTCATGAATCCGAGATTGGACTACACCTATTAGCGAATGAGCCGTGCTCCTCGCAACTTTCTACTGATTCATTCTCCATTTTGCATATGGCTCGTCCAAAGGTCATTTGCAAGTGTTGGGAGCTGTTTGAATTAAATAACAGTCACCTTCTTCGTATAAGAAAAAGGAGAACTTTCATTGGTCAATTCAGTTATTTGGAAGATCCTAAGTATATATGTCTCCTTTTTCGCTCGCGTTGGATTATCTATATGTTTTCCTCAATTTACCTATATTTTAATCATGTATGTTTTCTTTATACATACTACAAATCTCCTTCCATATGACATATATTTTCAAACCAATTTAAATATAATAATTTTGCCGATGTTGCTCACTGATGAAGTGATGGCCGAAATGTACCTAGGTTTAAAACAAAAAAAAATGAACACTACATCATGATTTTTCAAATGAATTTATGCATTCTTGAGTATCTATATTTTCTTATTTTACACTCACGTTGGCGCATTTATATATTTGCCTGAATTTACGTATATATTAATCGTGAATTTTATTATTTCGACGTAATCCAAATCACCCTCCATATTTCATACATTCTACCCGAATTTAGATATAATAATTTTGCTAACCTTCGTCCCTGATGAAGTGTTGTCCAAAAAGTGACGAAGCTCAATAAAAAAAAATGAATAAGAAAGTGTCTCTCTTCAAATCTATTTATGCATTCTGTGGCATCAAATTATAATATATATATATATATATATATATATATATATATATATATATATATATATATATATATATATATATATATATATATATATATATATAGCAATAGATACGTTGGCTATTAAGTATGTCTCTAACTCTGATAAGGCTTTAACCAACGCAGACCGGCTGGCCACATTAATTTTATTTCATTCTTGTTTTACTTTCTTTCTTTGTTTTTCTTTCTTTCTTTTGTCTTTCTTCTTTATTATAAACAATTTCAACGAAATTTACTTCGGTCAATGTTTTGAAGCACATAGTTAAAACAATTAATTTTTCATCCAGCAGAAGTCAAGAATGAAATCGACGCACTACAAAAATGTTGTTGCTATGAAATAGATATACTTGAAAGTTGACTCATTCGGGTTAAGCCCGACAAGACGCCCTTTCTATATAAACAGATAGATAGAGAGATAGATAGAGAGAGACAGAGACAGATACAGAGAGAAAGAAAGAGAGGGTGTGCTTCCGATCGTTTTTGTTGAGGAACAGACGCTCGAAGGGATGCGTCACCGACCACCACAATATTAACCATTACACATCTAATGTATATATATATATATATATATATATATATATATATATATATATATATATATATATATATATATATATATATATATATATATATATATATATGTAGGGGTTGGGCAAAATAATTGGAACAGGTGAAAATTACACTCCTGTATTTCAAAGACCTATTATATTAAGAAATGTAACTAAAACTTTGTAATTGCAGTTTAAATCTATTGTAAATACGTTTATTTATCCAATTTACTGTTTTTGTCTTATTTATTTTTAGAATTTAGTAAAATTTAAGCTAAATTCGTGACCTCTCCGAGTACAAAAATGGGCAAATTGTTGAAGCTTGCATGGCAGGAGCCTGGATCATTAAGGTTTCTGAACTGTTTTTCAAGAATTATGAAGCAATTCGAGAAACAGGGCAAAACCTCTAGCAACTGTAGCAATTCGCAAATTGCAAATTTACTGAAAAGGACAGACGTGCATTGAAACGAAATGTGGCATAAAATCATCGAACTACTGCGGCCAAAGTCAATGCTGAGTTGAATAATCATCTGAATAGATCAGTTTCTACTAAAACTGTTGGTCGTGAACTAGATAAGGCTGGATATCATGGACGAGCCGCCGTTAGGAAAGCTCTTCTCTCCACTCGCAACATTCGGAAGTGGTTGAAGTGGTGCAGAGATCACAATGCCTGGTCTGCAGACCAATGGAAACAAGTCATATTCTCAGACGAGTCCAGTTTTTCCCTTTTCCCAACTTCATGGCAACTTTATGTGTAGAGGCAGTCCAAAGAAGCTTACAACCCTCACTGCCTTCTTCCAACAGTGAAGCATGTTGGTGGATCAGTGATAGTTTGGGCCGCTATATGATGGAAATGTCTCGGTCCAACAGTTGCACTGCGAGGTGGAATCAACAGCAAAGATTACCTGAACATTTTGGGTGATCATGTACATTCAATGGCCCAGACTTTATCCCCCGATGGTGATTACATCTTCCAAGACGATACTGCTCCTATACATACCGCTTGAATGGTTAAGACCATTCGCCCTTGCATGGAATATTGCTGCCATATATGGTCTGGAGCCCCTGCTGTTTGCCTCAGAGTTCTTGATAAGATCCAGAGACGGATATGCAATGTAATTGGCACTGATCTGTCATCTCGTTTGCAGTCGCTCTCTCACAGATGCGACGTTGCCTCGCTGTCTTTTTTACAATTACTTTCACGGTAATTGCTCCGATTAGCTACTTTGGCTGGTTCCTAGGCCTCATGAATTTAAACGTCATACGAGGCTGGCATCCCGTTCCCACCCCTTCACCGTTGAAACTGTTAGATGTAGACGTCTCTTCTACTCCAAGAGCTTCATGTCTCGCACATCTCGCCTATGGAACTCCCTTCCTCATTCCTGTTTCCCTGACAAATACAATCTCCAACTATTTAAGTGTAACGTCAATCGACATCTCCAGTTGCCTTGATCTATCCACTTCCCTTCTCCACATCCTTTCACCTTTCATTCCTATCTGCTCTCGCTCCAAATCTTCTGTAACCCCCTTTCCTTGATCGATCCACTATCTTTCTCCACATCATCTCCTTTACCACTCCTATCTGCTCTTCCTCCAAACCTCCTGTAACCCCTTACATGCTAGTGGCTTCCAGCCTTGCTTGGGGGGACAAGCTTTAAAAAAAAAGAATTGGTATGAAGTGCATGAAAGTGAGCTAGAACACATGGAGTGGCCTCCTCAATCTCCAGATATCAGTATTATTGAACATTTGTGGGGCATTTTGGAGTAGCAAATTAAGAGCCGCTATTCTCCACCATCGTGTGTTAAACAGCTGGATCAGGCGTTAATGGAAAAATGGCTGAAAATCCCTCTGGATGAAATCAGGAAGATGTATGATTCCATTCCTAGACGTATTAAAGCTGTATTTGAAGCCAAAGAAGGACCACCTGCCTATTAAATAAAATTTCTTTGAATTTAACAAGTGTTTCAATTACTTTGTCCAACCCCTGTATGTATATATATATATATATATATATATATATATATATATATATATATATATATATATGAGATAATAATAGAGAGATCGATCCATAATATTAAATCCGTAAGTGGAAACGCTATGCCAAGTTGATCTTTGTAATATAAAATATTAAAAAGATAGATCCATAAAGAGAGCTCAATATATAGTATACAGAACAAAATAATACACATCAAATGCAGTTACCACTCAGGTAATGCCAACTATCGCACTTACTTCATTCGCAATTCAATTTCTCTCGTTCGCCATTTCTCTTCCCCTCATTTACCATATATATATATATATATATATATATATATATATATATATATATATATATATATATATATATATATATATATATACATACACACACACATGTATAGGATTAGTATATACGGAATAAATTCCAATAAGCAAAAATTATTATTCTTAAAAGAGTGCTCAATAAAGAGTAGAGAAGATATAATTATTTATTTAAATATTATAAGATAAATATGTTAAAAAATCACTTTTATACCATATTTATGTTATAATATTTAAATAAATAATTATATATAATTATTTATCTTTCCGAGTAAATCTTAATTCTTACGGTGAATTCATCATAATATGAGATATTTTAAAATCATTGTGTATGTAATTTACATGCTCTGTCAGACTAAATAAGTTGATCTCTCTTATTAAGATTATTAGGATTAACTTGTATTATATACCAACGTGTTATGACATATATATATATATATATATATATATATATATATATATATATATATATATATATATATATATATATATATATATATATATATATATATATATATACATGGAATTATATTTTTCTTTAGTTAGCAGTGCATAGTTATTCTTCGTATGTTTATCTTGAACATCCATAAATTCTATCTATATTTTCTATTTTGTTTTACTTTTTTCCAAAGGAAATGCGTCAACGTATCTGGTAGAAAATGACTGACCGGAAGAGCGCCAAAGTTTCAAATAAAAAGAGCATCCATTTTCAAAATAGGCTATAAATGCGTAAATAAATATAAAACCATTACTTTCATTTGGACTAGAAAGTTTTTTTTATAGATAAGAAAAAGAATTTATAGATAAGAAAAAGAATTTTTTATAGATAAGAAAAAGTTATATATATATATATATATATATATATATATATATATATATATACATATATATATACATTTATATATATACATATATATATACATATACATATATATATACATATATATATACATATATATATATACGCATATATATACATATATATACATATATATATATATACATATATATATACATATACATATATATATACATTTCATTAAAAACGACTGACAAGGTGCTTTTATTTGTCAGTCGTTTTTAATGAAATGTGCTTGAAAGAAGGATTGCTGCCTAAATACACAAATATATATACATATATATATACATATATATATATACATATACATATATATATACATATATATATATATACATACATATATATATACATATATATATATATATACATATATACATATATATATACATATATATATACATATATATATATACATATATATATATACATATATATATACATATATATATATATATACATATATACATATATAGATATATACATATATATATATATACATATATATATACATATATATATATACATATATATATATACATATATATATATACATATATATATACATATATATATACATATATATATACATATATATATATATATATATATATATATATATATATATATATATATATATATATATATATATATATATATATATATATATATATATATAATGAGAAAGAACACTAAGATTTATAATCCGCTGTTCTTAATAATTATTTTTTATTTTAGAAACCAGTGCTCAATATAATTCTGGGGAGCATAAACATTATAAATTTACTAATTTAAAAATATGGTTCCCTCGATACACAGGAATTACCATGTTTCAAAAGCAAAAAGTAAATCTTGAAATGAAATTATAGAATTAAATTAATTTTAATATAATTCTAAAAACTTAAAATTTAATTATAGAATTAAATTAAAAAAAATTAAAATTCAATTGTAGAATTAAATTAATTTCAATTTAATTCTATAATAAAATTTGAAGTTTTTGTTTCTGATTTTGAAAATTTTACTTTCCCCTTTTTTAAAAATTTAATTTAGGCCTGGTTTATTTTCATTTTATTTCATTTTATTTTATTAGCTTGCGCGTAAATCTTAATTCGTAAAGTGAAATGAACTAAACATGCGGTAATTTTAAATTCTATTTGTACATATATATATATATATATATATATATATATATATATATATTGAAATTAATAAATTTATAATATGAATAATATATATAAATCCATAGGAAATTAATTTTCCAACAATCCTGCATATACACCGGAAGCAGGTCAGTGTACAAAAGGAACGAAACGTTGTTATAGACACATCAACGATGATGTCATTAGAGCGATTCTATTGAATATCAGCAAAGATGCGTATTCATCCCAGATTTTTGGACAGAAAATTTGACTTCATAAAAACTAATAACCTTTTTATCGAATGTTCATTGGATTACGTTGGAAAGAGAGAGATAGTGTTTGAATTATTCTTCTGGTCTTCCCTACGACTGTGACAATGGACTGCTCGTACTCTCATGAGGCTACCTGCCATATTTATAAGTGGGGGTAGTCCATTGTCACTGTAATAGGGAAGAACAGGAAATACGTAATAAGCCCTATTCTTCAACAATTATCTAATAGTAATAATGACACATTTATTTTGTCATATTCGCTGAGATACGTTGATAATTGTTGTTTATCAAGCACTCTCGTCCATGACAATTTTCATCGAATATGTTAACCGAGAATTCGCACACACGCGCCATGCTAATCGACAAGGTAACGATGCATTATTCTTCATCGATATCAACTCTATAAACGTGGTATGAAAATTACTTCCGAGGCGTACAATTATTTAAGTGATCTCAAATCTCAACAATGGCGCCTTGTAGGATGTCACTGTGCGCGTTAAGAAACAGCTCACGATAATAATTCAATCGAAATAATAAGGAGGTAGACATGGTTACGGTGTTACGATCTGACTTGATAAAGCCTCGTGATACCAGGTCGTTCGGCTGACTAACAAATCTCTAGTTTGACAATATAAGATGAATTAGAGATGGCGGCAAGACGAATATTCCTTGTAGTTGTTTTAACCGCGAACTACTAAAAATCAGCGGGAAACAACGAAGTGCTGAATGCATACGATTGGCATGGGATCGATGGATAACGGAAATCTAGTCATGTTTAATTCATGTTCCTTCGATTTGCTTAACAAAACTGCTAAGATGATTCTCGGGTTAGTTTGTAAGGAGAGGAGAATATTTGCTGCTTTCAGATTACAGTAGAATGTGTAAAGATTAAAAAAAGGACGTAATAACTTGAGAGAAAGAGAGAAATATAGAAAGAAAACATATGAAGCAGGTTTAGGAATGCAAAGTATTAGCGAAAAATAAGAAATAAAGAATGAATCAAAAGTAAAGAAAGACAAAAATCAGAAATTCATATTTCAAGTAGTTGCGAAATACAGTAAATATTTTTTGAAAAAGTTCGGAAAGAAAAAATGAATGAACGAAAGAATGAATGAATGAAAGAAAGAATGAATGAATGAAAGAATGAATGAATGAAAGAAAAAGAGAGAAAGAAAGAAAACGAAACCATATTTCATATTTAAAGTAGTTGTGAAATACAGTAAATAATTTTTGAAAAAGCTGGGAAAGAAAAAATGAAAGAAAGAATGAATGAAAGAAAGAATGAATGAATGAAAGAAAAAGAGAGAAAGAAAGAAAACGAAACAATATTTCATATTTAAAGTAGTTGTGAAATACAGTAAATAATTTTTGAAAAAGCTGGGAAAGAAAAATGAAAGAAAGAAAGAAGGAATGAATGAAAGAAAGAATGAATGAATGAAAGAAAAAGAGAGAAAGAAAGAAAACGAAACAATATTTCATATTTAAAGTAGTTGTGAAATACAGTAAATAATTTTTGAAAAAGCTGGGAAAGAAAAATGAAAGAAAGAAAGAAGGAATGAATGAAAGAAAGAATGAATGAATGAAAGAAAAAGAGAGAAAGAAAGAAAACGAAACAATATTTCATATTTAAAGTAGTTGTGAAATACAGTAAATAATTTTTGAAAAAGCTGGGAAAGAAAAATGAAAGAAAGAAAGAAGGAATGAATGAAAGAAAGAATGAATGAATGAAAGAAAAAGAGAGAAAGAAAGAAAACGAAACAATATTTCATATTTAAAGTAGTTGTGAAATACAGTAAATAATTTTTGAAAAAGCTGGGAAAGAAAAATGAAAGAAAGAAAGAAGGAATGAATGAAAGAAAGAATGAATGAATGAAAGAAAAAGAGAGAAAGAAAGAAAACGAAACAATATTTCATATTTAAAGTAGTTGTGAAATACAGTAAATAATTTTTGAAAAAGCTGGGAAAGAAAAATGAAAGAAAGAAAGAAGGAATGAATGAAAGAAAGAATGAATGAATGAAAGAAAAAGAGAGAAAGAAAGAAAACGAAACAATATTTCATATTTAAAGTAGTTGTGAAATACAGTAAATAATTTTTGAAAAAGCTGGGAAAGAAAAATGAAAGAAAGAAAGAAGGAATGAATGAAAGAAAGAATGAATGAATGAAAGAAAAAGAGAGAAAGAAAGAAAACGAAACAATATTTCATATTTAAAGTAGTTGTGAAATACAGTAAATAATTTTTGAAAAAGCTGGGAAAGAAAAATGAAAGAAAGAAAGAAGGAATGAATGAAAGAAAGAATGAATGAATGAAAGAAAAAGAGAGAAAGAAAGAAAACGAAACAATATTTCATATTTAAAGTAATTGTGAAAAACAGTAAATAATTTTTGAAAAAGCTGGGAAAGAAAATATGAAAGAAAGAATGAATGGAATAAAGAATGAATGAAAGAAAAAGAGAGAAAGAAAGAAAACGAAACAATATTTCATATTTTTAAAATAGTTGTGAAATACAATAAATAATTTCTGATAAAGCTGGGAAAAAATGAAAGTAAGAATGAATGAATGAATGAAAGAAAGAATGAATGAATGAATGAAAGAAAAAGAGAGAAAGAAAGAACACGAAACCATATTTCATATTTAAAGTAGTTGTCAATTATAGTAAATAACTTTTGAAAAAGCTGAGAAAGAAAAAATGAAAGAAAGAAAGGATGAATGTATGAAAGAAAGAATGAATGAATGAAAGAAAACGTGCGAAAGAAAGAAAAAGAAACAATATTTCATATATAAGTAATTGTGAAATACAGTAAATATTTTTTGAAAAAGCTGGGGAAGAAAAAATGAAAGACGGAATGAATGAATGAATGAAAGAAAGAATGAAGGATTGAATAAAAAAACGCAAGAAACGAAGCATAATTTTATATTCAAATTGTTACGAAATACAAGAAATAATTTGTGAAAAAGTTTAAAAGGAAAAATATAAGAAAGAAAGAATCAGCGAAAGAAGAAAGAAAACATATTTCATATTGAATGTTGTTGTGATAAACAATAAATAATTTGTGAAAAGGCAACGAAAGAAAAAATGTATGACAGAAGAAAAAAGAAAGAACTGGGAAAAGGAAGAAGGGGAATATGAAATCCTTGCGAAATTCAGTAAATAAAACTAAACTGAAAATGAGAAAGAGACAAAAAAGAAAGAAACGAAGAAATAAAGAAAGGAAAACAGTAGGAAGAAAGAACTGCAAAAGTGAAGAATTGTTTAAAAATATTTATGTTGTAACCTAGAAAGTGTTACTGAATGAGGAATACCGAAAACGGAAGTTGGAAATGAAATAGTAATCTTTATAACAACAACAAAACACAATATTCGCCAGAGGCGTGAAGTAGGTAATCTCCTGCTGGTAGTGAACTACTTAGACAGTGTATTACGCCCACTTACAATAGTGCCAAACGTATTTATGTGGATTGGGACATACCCATTAGTGTTTATAGTTACTGTATATAACAATTTAGTATGCGTAAAATACAATAATTAATGAATTAATATAATACTGAGAATAAAATAAAGACTGACTGAAAAAAAAAATAATGATAGAAAAGGGGAAAACCAATGTAAAGAAAGAAAGAAAGAAAGAACTAGAAAATAACATATTTTGAATATAACATATTTATGACAGTTAATAACGCTTAAAAATAAAATGTCATAATTTACATTCATTCTTTGATTATTTCTTTTCGTTAGTTCTTTATCATTATTTTTATTAAGGTTATTATTTCAGTCAGTTTTTTATTTATTTATTTATAAATAAAGAAAACAAATCAAGGAAACATATAGTACATTTAAATAATAGCAATATAATTAGCGAAAATAGATAAAATGCATGAAAGGAAATTCTTAAAACCAAGGGAAATAGAATAGGAAAAACCCTAAAGCTGATTGGAACGAATAAATAAAATAAATGAAAGAAATAAAAAGAAGGGAAACGGAGACAATGATGTTTACGTCATTGAATACATTTGAAATTGTTTCTTATCAGTTCGACATGGCAGAAACAAGCAACTTATATGCAGAAAACTTCCGGATAAGGGAGACTATAGCTCTCCATAATGTACTATGCTACTAGGG
>OZ038484.1:98888679-98893679 GCA_964036315.1 Acanthosepion esculentum
ATGTGTTTCAAGGGTTTGATTCTGAGAATACTCTGACAAGAATTTTGATGTTACATATATTCAATGCAGTTAATAGCAGTCACTCATCGATTTTCAACAATTATGATCAAAGCGGTCGAGAGTTCCGATGAGTAATTAAATAATTTTGAATCTAATATCGATAAATTTTTGAAGTGAGTAAACCGTATTTAAATACAGGTTAAATAATCTGCAAAATGATCCTGGAATACACTCACACACACACACACACAAACACACACACGTATATATATATATATATATATATATATATATATATATATATATATATATATATATATATATATATATATTTAAATATATATATAAAAGAAAAAGATCTGTAAGATATATAATCGGAAGAATACCCTACCGCCGCTTGTTAAAATGATTGGATTTCCCCATATCCATACAAAATAATAATATGAATGTATGTGCTTAGTAAATTTCAAAATAAGTTATTCCAAAATTAGCTTGAAAAGGAAACAGAACTCGGGATTTTAATTTAATTCTAGAAGTGAATTTGAAGTTTATAGCTTCTGTTATTGAAACATGATAATTCATGTGCAGTGACGGAACCATATTTTTAAATAAGTAAATTCATAATATATATATATATATGAATTCAAGATCCGCAGAGTGTTGTTTGGGGACCTTGCAGCACCTAGTGCACCAGGTCTCTGCATTCGTCTCTTCATCAATATAAGCAAATCATATATGCTGTCTGTCCCTAGGAACTGAGCCGCTTGACCCTCATACGGCGAATAGGACGGTAGAGTCCACCATATATATAAATATATATATATACATATATATATATATATATATATATATATATATATATATATATATATATATATATATATATATATATATATTAACTTTACAATAATTACCTTAATGCTTCTTGCTTACCTGGTTATTAGTAATCCTCTTTTGTATTTAATGTCTTTCAGAAACCAGCAGTTTGATCCTTATAACTATCGAGTTACCAGTCTTCGATCAGTTTTTGGCTCTGTCAACATGATCCTAATACGAAAGATCTTGTCTTTAGCTGTGTAGTATGTGCTACGCCAAGGCTACATACAATTTTGAATTCAACCTAGACTGGTTGCCACTCAAGGCTATATTACCCAGTCTGAACCGCTATTTACCCATAGCTCGGAGAGAGAAGAAAGGGATTCATAACTTCCCCAAGGGTATTAACACATAAGTGAATAACACATAGGATTCGATTCGGCTCTCCGATTCCTCAATCCGAGCCGTTATCCATTATTACTGTATATGCATGTGTGAGTTTATTTAAAACAATAACAAAAATACATACAGGCATAAATGCATGCACACGCAATTGACTCTTTCGTTTTCGATTTGATGATGCCCAAAATGGGCGAAATTTTTTTCGGATATTTTTTTTTCGAAACATATTTTTCTGAACGTGTTTTCGAATTGTCATTTAATGTATAATTTACCCAAATTCTAAATACACACACACACACATGTATATATATATATATATATATATATATATATATATATATATATATATATATATATATATATATATTTCACTGAATACGACAGACAAAGTAATTTGATTTAGTATTTTATGCAATTTTTCATGCGATCTAAATTTTTTTTCTTTTCAGCTGATAAAATTTTATTTTACTTTTATTTTTTTTTTCACACGTATATTTGGCCTGATTAAACTCTCACCATTAACCTTTTATATATATCTGAGAATAAAATAACACTTATGACCCCCAGGATTTAGAATCTGGATGCCAAGAAAATCCAACTAACCAATACTTTTTGCTCTGCTATTGCAGAGAATGTAATAAATAACAGGAATTTTGTATTTTATTTTAATGCGGAGCGTTTTTCGATTTTATTTATGTCCCCCCCTACTCATATCACCACAAGGTCCTAGAGTCCTTGTATATCAGATTCCGTTTAGACTCTAGTTTTCTTGAAATTCATAATTTTTTTCTTTCCATTGGTTATATTATTTTATTTTACACGCTTATATATTTTTTATATCCCAGAAAAATGAACTTGATAAGTCCTGGGACGAAACCGGTTGTTCTTTTTTAGCTTTTTTAAAAATGCCATATAAATTTTCCTTATTCCTAGTTATCGTTAAATTTTGTAGCAAAAAAAAACATCTTATTTACATAAATACATACATATATATATATATATATATATATATATATATATATATATATATATATATATATATATATATATATATATATATATGGCATGTATTGGTCTCTGCCTCTCCTTTGGACAACATATATATATATATATATATATATATATATATATATATATATATATATATATATATATATATATATATATATAACGTAAATCATTCAAACGAAAAACAAATACTGAAGCTAGTTATATGGCGAGAATCACTCTCACAAACAATATTTAATAATAAATTACAACCAACTTCGAATCTGTTAATGAATGGTGTGATCCTTGTTCATAAATTCCGGGCTTATCTGGTCTTATTTTTTTGTACGAGCCGGCTGTCAGTCGTTTCGAACGACCATCCTCAGGTAGACATATTAGTGTGTTTTTGTTAAACTCCGAATAGTAATGCGACATCGAAAGATATTGCGGTCCGAAAGAGTGCTTTTTTAGTAATGAGATATTGTTAAATGTAAGAATAATTTTGGAGCGCTGCAGACACAACGCTGAGGTTGAATTTTTTTAAATTTGAAAAATGTGCGTTCTTGTACTGGAGAAAAGTGGCATGAACTAAAATGTTCAATAATAATAGTATTGTCACAATTATTATCAGGAATTTCGCACTTAGGATCAGGTTATATACCCGTAGATGTGCAGTTAAAATGCACTGAAACCAAGTTGCATCTTTGTTGTGAGTAAAATGGTTTTGTCTATATGATAAAATTATAATAAATAAATAAATATATATATATATATATATATATATATATATATATATATATATATATATATATATATATAATGCCTAGGACTGTCTGTGGAGCCGTAAATCATTGGTATCTCGAAACCGACTTATTCAGTTAATATTCTTAGATGTTTTTCTCAATGCATTGTATACTCACAATTTTTAGTGTATCACTATTTTTCTCGATATCTTTGTCATTCGCACCATGTCTCTCTCATTAACATTATCATCTTCTTCTTTATTGTCGTGAATGTTGTACATTCTTTTCAGCGGCGAAAAGGGAACTTGAAGCAACATAGTTATGGCAGCACCAGCGAATTCTGTGAATATCATAGACTGATCATGCGATCAACACGGAAGTCTTCAGACAAATAGAAACGAGCAGGAATATCTTAGTTACAATAAGAAAGTGATCGTCGAAACGTCAGGAGAAATCATGTAGAAGAAATAGATCTAAGAGAATGTAACAGTCTTAGGAAATAATGAAGGAAAGAGAAGCAGTCAGAAACCGATATATTATTGCCAAGTCCGACATCAAATTGTCCGTCGGCTCTATTCATACCATTGACAATTCTAACAAACTTTCTTGAACCATCATATTTTATGAATCCCCAAAGCATCAGACTTGGACAACTGTAACGTGTGTTATTCGCTTTCCTGTCGGCCTTCTGAGAGTTTCTCACTTATTAGAATGCAGCTCCATCTAAGGTTTCATCAGTGAATAGGATCTTATTTTTAGTATCTCTATCATGTTGTTCATACGTATTTGACCAACATGATGCTATCTTCAAGTGGATTTTAGATAATCCTCGTTTATTTGCTGAAATACATCTCTTCAGCCTGTTTCTGAAGGATACATACCAGTTTCTTTTTATCTATCTATCTATCTATCTATCTATCTATCTATCTATCTATCTATCTATCTATCTATCTAAGCCCCCAATCAGAACACTTGGAAGTGGATATAGCATTCCTAATAGGAAACATGATAGAAGCTTTTGAGCTTTTACGAAAAAACTTCGTCATGTTTGCAAATGCAATACATGATCCGTACGGACGAGTTATAAATCTAGGTAACAGTAAATTCTCGATCGACACATTCAGGTTTTTAATTAAGGACTATACCTTTAGAAATACCGATAGGAAAAAAAATAAAAGTTAACTTTCTCCAGAAACTCTTGTAGTTCCCGGCTACTAACAAACTGGATTTTTTTTTATCATCATGATGATGGCCATGCTGGCCGAAACTATTCGAGGAACCTAACTGACATAATAAAACAAAACAAAATATTAATATACAGCACAGTCTGTCTGAAATCGTTTAAATATTTTTATTGTTCAAAACATCTCTCTCTCTCTCTCTCTCTCTCTCTCTCTCTATATATATATATATATATATATATATATATATATATATATATATATATATATATAAATGATTGAAAACCAAACCACGGGTTGACACAAGCCTTGTAAGTGAAATTGGATGAACGGAACTCTTGGAGGCGGCCATAGATTGCTTTGCTAACACGAGCCATAAGTCATTATGGCCGAGGGATTTAGCGTGCTGGTCTTGTTCAGATTGTTGATCACGCTAGATAACACGTTCTCTCCCAGAAACTGCAACTAAGGTCTGCTCAGCATAGTTGCAGTATGAATCAGAGTTGGGATTTGTGGATGTTGAGCTAAATCAAATGTTCCTGAGCGAACGCCTGCAATAGGGATTGGCTATCTGCCCTAGTAGACAGGTATCCTCGAATACGAGTGGACAGCTATAAAATTTGAATACATAAATCTCTCTCTCTCTCTCTCTCTCTCTCTCTCTCTCTCGATATATATATATATATATATATATATATATATATATATATATATATATATATATATATATATATATATATATATATGTAATTGTATATTTGGTGCAGCAACCCACCTTTACAAACTTTTCTTAAAAGATGACTGTTATTGTGAATATCTATCTCAATTTTTCTTGCATTCGTACAACTGTTTTCCACTCTGGTCATATAGT
>OZ038484.1:98898679-98903679 GCA_964036315.1 Acanthosepion esculentum
AGAGACGTCTACATTTAACAGTTTCTACTGTGTAGGGGTGAGAGCGGGATGACAGCCTCGTAGGACGCTTGAATTCATGGAGCCTGGTAACCAGCGAAAGCAGCTCATCGGAGCAATAACCGCGAAAGTACTTGTAAAAAAGATAGAGCGAGCCGACGGCGCGTCTGTGAGAGAGCGACTGCAAAAAAGTAAGAACAAAAGAAATGACCGTTCCATGCTGTTATTTCTGTCTACATTATTTAATCGTCTAAGAGAACACTTCTTAACTTTCATCAGTATGGCTGATGCTAACCTCCAGGAGAATAGTACTTTTCGCTTTCTCCCACTAACTTTTTCGGCTAATATAAAGTAGAAAAATTTTATTGAATCAATTTCTAAGCGTGGAGCTATATTAATTGGTTCACTGTATCATTCTAGACAGTTTTCCTCGATAGAATCTATTTACTTTTCGTCCTTGCTTTGGATATTTTTGCCACATCCGGTCCGGTGATCTCATTATATATTTCATCATCCCTCGACCGTATTCGGGATCATCGAGCCAATGCGAACGATCCTTTCTTTAGCTGTATAGTATAAGTAACGCCATATATATTTAGAGATGCTTGATAAAATCCAAAGTAGAATCTGCAGTGCTATCGGTCATGGTAGGGCAACACGTCTTCAGTCAATTTCCCATCGATGTAACTTAGCTTCCCTGTGCTGTTTCCATAAATACTTTCATGGTAATTGTTCTGATGAGCCTCCCTCTATGGTATTTAGACTTTATGAATTTAAACGCAGTACTAGGTTGGTAAGGTCTCATCTTTTTTTTTACAGTGGAAATGGCTAGATGTAACCGTAAGTTCTATGTTAACAGCTTCTTCTATCGCATTTCTCGATTGTGTCTGGGTAGGTAGACAGTCCCTGAACCCGTTTATAGGGCTTCTAAATGGGCATATTTTTGGTTGAGCCTACGGGCTCGGGGAGCCCACATTAAACCGGCCTTGTGCCACATTCGACCCACGTGGGAGGGTTGTTAAATATCGAGACGAAATCGAGTCGTGAGCAGTCTCTGACTGTTTGCGACTTCGGTCGAACTATCTGCTTTGGCAGAGAGGAACCCGGACGAGGCTTTGTCGAAGGGCAAAGTTTCGTCCGAGGAGGTAAACAGATCCCGGACCCGCTTATGCGAGTTCTGGGTGAATATTTTTGGCCGATACTACGGGCTCGGAGAAACCCACGATAAACCAGGCCTTGTGCCACATACATTCCTCGTGGGGGGTCTGTTAAATATCGAGACGGAATCGAGTCGAGCCAATAGTAGTTCACTCCAAACCAGACTGACAGTCATACTAATACCTTCCACATCTTGTATTATTATTTCGTGTAATATATGTGTTCGTGTTGTTCTTCCTTGGTCCTAACCTTGGACCATAACAGTTTCCTAGACAACTTTGATGTTGAAAAGTTTTGAATGCAATTTTTACTATCTTCTTAATTCTTTTTTTTATTGTTCTCTCTCTTTAATATTTTTATTCTTATATTCTTTTACACTCAGTAACCCTTTCCATTGGGTGCAATGCTGGTGAAACAAAACAGAAGTCTCATATATCAGCGAGATTTATCAATTCCCAAATTTCGTTTTCCTGTTTCTGTTCTTCCTCGTAAACCTGGTTTCCAGGCTTTCAGCTTTCCTTTCCATTTCATTTTAAATTCGCTTTTGTTCGTCCAATTTGCTACTTTTCCATACAACTTTTCTTTTCTTTCTGAAAAAGAAAGAAATCCGGCAAAGGTTAACAAACCTACCCACCCTCAAAAAAAAAATGTTGTGTCAAACGTAATGTTGTTCTCTTGACACTCTATTACAGTAGCCTCCTTTGGTAATTTTTCTTTTTGGAATTTCAATAAACTACCAACATATGAAAGTTGATTACTTCATTTGTTTATTTCAAATTGAAAACAATTATGTTAAACACTAGTTATTTACGAGGTCTTTACAAGAATAACTTTTATTAACAAATTATAAAAGTACTTGAACCAACCACAATTTAATATTTATTATTTACCATATTGTAAAGAAAAAATTAAACTATTTTCTATTCATGAATTTATAAGAATATGTCTGAAAGTACAGAATAATTTAAGCAAACACATGACGACGAGTAAGTATAAGCTTAAAATGTACTGCAACATATTTTTTTCAAAATGTTAGGAAAGGCGGTTCCTTGTGTCGCGCCAGAAACCTTTTCTCGTCCGAGTTCATCCTTCAAATCTATAAATCAACCATTCGACCTTGCATGGAATACTGCTGCCATATTTGGTCTGCAGCCACCGTTGTTCGTCTTAAGGTCCTCGACAAAATCCAGAAACGGATATACAATGTAACTGGTCCTGATCTGGCATCTCGTCTACGGTCGCTCTCTCAGAGATGTGTCGTTGACTCCCTCTGTCTTTTCTACAAATACTTTCACGGTAACTGCTCCGACGAGCTACTTTCGCTAGTTCCCAGACAGCATGAATTCAAACGTCCTACTTGGTCGGCATCTCGGTCACAATGTTTTCACTGTCAAAACGGTTAAATGTAGCCGTCTCTTCTATTCCTATAGCTTCATGTCTCGCACCTCCTGTCTTTGGAATCCCCTTCCCATTACTTGTTTTCCTGATAGCTATAATCTCCAGTAAACAAATGTAATGTCAATCGACATCTCCAGATGCCTTGACCTATTCCCTGTCCTTCTTTTCATCCTTTCCTCTATCACGTTTTCTTACTCTCTCTGCCACTCTCTGTAACCCCTTGCATGCTAATGGCACCCCGACTAGCTTGGGGTGAAATGCTTAATAAAATGTAGTTACCGATGTACATATATATTGTTATACGTTTATTAAAATTAAGTTAAATTGACAATCCAGTAACAGATTTGCAGAGGAGAAACATTTTATTTATTTATTTGTTTTCTTTTTGGAGGACGCGTTAAACTCTGCCAGAAATTCTATTTGGTATGACATTTAAAGAATACAAATGATTAATTTCACACGCCCTTGAATATCTTATCTAAATAAGAAAAGTTATTTGTTTAACTTATTTCTGGATTTTTTGGAAGTTTTCTCCGTCAAATTCGGAATATTTCAGCATCCACCCTAAATCATTTTATGTTTTCTCTTATCTCTCAAATCTATTTATTTCCGATACGTGTTTAGATATTCTAGACCAATTCCAGAAAAGAAACACTCATTCTAACGGTTCTGTCATGGCATCTCGGGTTCACCCACTTTACCACAACCGTAACGTAGCTTCCCTATGCCTTTTGTATAAATATCTGCGCTTTCTTCTTTGGTAACACGACTTTTAAAGCGGGGTACTAGGTTGGCCGCTAGGTCTCAGCATTTTTACATTTGAAATTGTTAGGTGTATCCATAATTTCTATGCCGTGAGTTATTTTTCTCGCACCTCTTGTATGGGGCTCTTTTTTCCGGCTTTTACTTTCCAGTTATATTTGATCTTCGAAAATTTGAATGCAATATCATTTTATTGTATCTGAATGGCTTAATCGTCTTACGTGGGGGGAAATGATTAAAAAATGATTTCATCTTTGTTTATTTTTTGAATCCACATATGCTCATGCTTTTCGTAGGGCCTTTCTTTTCCAAATAAACATACACTCCACGTATCATTCAGCTGGTTAGTCTGTTTTGTCTATGAGCAGCTTTCCCTGTTTCTTTCACTTTCCTTCCTTCTTTCTCTTTTTGCTTTTCCTTCTTTTCCCTTCTGCTTTTCTCCTTATTTCGCTCTATCCTTTCTCTTTCATCTTCACCTCATCTTCGCTCCTTCTAGTTTTATTTTCCTTCTTCTTCTTCTTCTTCTTCTTCTTCTTCTTCTTCTTCTTCTTCTTCTTCTTCTTCTTCTTCTTCTTCTTCGTATTATTCTTATTATTATTGTCATTAATTTTTTTGTTATTTCATCTTATATTTCTTCTTTATTTCTTTAACTGATTCGCTCCGATCTCAACCCTCTTTAACTTCTTCTACATATTTCATATTATTTCCTTCTTTTCTTTTCTTTCTTCTCCTCTTCCTCCTCCTTCTTCTCCTCGTTCTACTTCTTCTCTTTTTCTTCTTCTTCTTCTTACATTTCCAATATTCCGCCCTTAATAATTCGCCTTCTTTTTTTCCCTCGGTACGCTTTACTCATTCAACTTTAATTCTTCACAATTCTAATTTCACTTTGTCCTTTACTTTTCTTCTCCGTTTTCTGCATAATACGCAATGTCCGCTTCTTCCTCACTTATTTCCTTCTTTCGCTCTTGTAACTTTAATTGCTGTTGTTGTTTGTCTTCTTCTTCTTTTTCTTCCTGTTGTTCTTCACTTCTTTTCTTTTTTCTCATTATTATTATTATTACTATTATTATTATTATTATTATTATTATTATTATTATTGTGATGATGACGATGATGAAGGTTGGCTGAAAAGCACATAGGTTGACCAAGATATAAATATAAGGAAATACACCACTTGGTAGACTCAAAGGCATGCAAGTGTACCAACTGTTGTATCTACTTACATTTATATCTTGGTCAAGATATGAACATTTCAACCGACTCTGGTACTACTACTACTACTACTACTACTACTACTACTACTACTACTACTATTATTATTATTATTATTATTATTATTGCTACTACTACTATTATTACTATTATTATTATTATTACTATTATTACTATTATTATTACTATTATTATTACTATAATAATAATAATAATAATAAAAAATAATAATAATAATAATAGTAATAGTAATAATAATAATAATAAAAATAATAATAATAATAATAGTAATAGTAATAATAATAATAATAATAAAAATAATAATAATAATAATAATAATAAAAATAATAATAATAATAAAAATAATAATAATAATAATAATAGTAATAGTAATAGTAATAATAATAATAATAATAATAATAATAATAATAATAATAATAATAATAATAATAATAATAAAAATAATAATACTA
>OZ038484.1:98908679-98943679 GCA_964036315.1 Acanthosepion esculentum
ATTGGTGAGATATCGTCGCCAGTCTAGAACTGCTCTTAAATTCTTATAGTCTAAACACCATAGCGAAGAGCACATCCGAACCATTAACATAAAAGTATTTGTAGAAAAGGCAAAGGGAGGCAACTAAATTTAAACACTTGCTCAAGTAATAACAATTTTTACAACATTAAATGTGCAGATGTCACAGCCGTGAGTGCAGACAGAGAAACGAAACTACAGCAAATCCTGCAGAAGGTTGTAAAGAAAAGCGTGAAGAAACCCCTAAGCATCTGTGGTTGTCAGCAAAGAAGACCTTAACACGCGAATTACAAATTGGAGATACATAAACGTACAACAATTTATATACCTGGGAAGAATAAATGGGTTAAGACAAGGAAAGTATTCTCACTCGTCTTATTCAAACTTTATATTGAGACGAGTCTAAGACAATAATACAGTTTTGATAGCAGACGCAAAAAGAACCGTAGTGTTTAGGGTAGCGAGGATAAAAAGGACTAATCATCAATTGAAACGAGACAGGGTGCATGATTCATAACAAAAGGAACCGGTCACCATGCAAATTATAAATTTGGAATATCAAAAGCAAACAAGTACAACATTTTAAATATATGGGAATTGCGACACCGAAATCCGAAATAGCATTGGGATATGGAAAAATCCCTTCTAAATGATAAGAGAAAATATTCAGAAATAATAAAATTTCATTTGACACAAAGTAAAGAGTCCAGAACTGTTATATAATATCGGCACTGATATACAGAAATCTCTTCACAGATGAAGACTGTCCTGGTTATGGTGATAAACTACACACGCTTCCTGGGCAGAGGTCGATAAACTATATGCAACAGTAAGGCCTCTGATCTTTGAGGGGCGTGGAACCACCTCTTAATTGCTGGTGTTCCCAGGTCCACCCTGACCTGGAGTAGTAGCACCTGTTTGGGCCCCAGCTATGGGCAAATAGTTAAACTCCAAACTGGTGTCAAAACACTATGTAAGTGTAAAAATAAGTTTTAATACCAGAAATAACTTTAAAAATAAATTATAACCAGCAATACATTTTTGGAAAAAAAAAATATTACCAGCAATAAAAATCTGGTCGACATTAAATAACCCATTGAGGCTGATATGCCGTAAAACAGAACAAACCAAAACAAACAGATGAAGAAGAGGGTTAAGTCAACAGAAACAGAGCAACGGCGAATTTTTAGAGGAAATGAAAACAAAAACGACACTTATACTTAGCATCAGAAAGAGACTGTTGAAATTTATAGTGTATATAATGAGGAAAGACGGCTCGGAAAATTTGACATACACGTGGCATTGAAGCCAAGAGGGGCGAAGGAAATATCCCATAGCCGACCTAACAAGTTTGTGCAAATGATTGGCAGAACGAAGATTAGCGAAGACAGCATGAAGAAAATGTTTACTAAGAGCTACTCAAGACCGAAAATTGTAGAGGTCCATCATCACACACGTCCTGATGAGACACGGCTAATAGAGGAAGAAATAAGCAACATAATGCCTTTCCTCGATCTCAAGTTAAGTCATAATCCAAAGTGATTTTGGTAATCCATTAATCAAAATGCTCTTAGAATCTTCTGATCACACAAAAATAACCAAATAAAATCCATATTACTTATCAGCACATATTTCAAAACATTTAATTTTTTAGCACTCGATAATTACACGATAAAGAGAAATACTCTTCTTGCCGGACTATTTGGACGAACCCACACATTCGACGCACCCAGGATATTTATTATTTTGGAATATTTAGGGAAAAATACATACATCACAACCAAAAATAAATAAATCAAAACCATATCTTTATGTAATATTCTCACTAACCATAAATAAATACTTACAGTGTTAGTAGAAATTATACTAATGGTACATTTTTTTAAGAGAAGTGAGTCACAGTTTAATTACCAGGACATTTTTGGAAAAGAGCAAATTTAGTACATTTCATCATGAATTTATTGACTATTGTTTTAGTGTGTATTCAGGCAGAAACATCTTCAGATACAGTAAATTCGTAATAGCTACAAAGAAATCTACTGGTATCAGTGCACCAGGTACATATGGTAATCAGCAAAAAATATGGTACATTTTCGAAAATGAGTCCCTTACCAAACATACAGAAAAGTATATTCCATTACCTGTATGTCAACAAAAATACACACAAATAAATCACCAACATACGAGTCAAAGAAAATATTTCCGCAAAATGAGGTATTTCTAAAAAAAAAAAAAAAACCGCAGAAAAATATTGTAAAAATCCAAAAATTCGTTTTTGGGCTTAAATTCTTCAGGGATATTTTTATTGAGATCATTTTAGTTCACATCCAGAAGTCATAGTTTCCGAGCAAAGTGCTATGCGTGCACTGATTCCTGGTGAACTTCATTTTTTTTCGTGGTGTTGACTTCCCTCTGAAACAATACTGCTGTTAGGTACATATTTTTTTTTGATAAGCCGGCAAACACGTAATATTAGAAATGCTTTTAAAATCATTCAATTCCCGACTAATATAATATTTAATGTTAATATTAAACCTAATCACATTAATAAATTTAGAAAGATAAATAAAAAAAAATCTTGGTAAAAATAAAACATACAACTTATTAAACAAATCCGGGTCGATCGGAATTTCTACATAGAATTGAATAAAAACATCTCATTTGCGTAGGCACAAATAATGTTTACAATTCTTCTAGTCATACGGAAGTTATGCTAGAATTTTAGTCGAGAAATGCTCGTTCTCAGCTGGGCACATGGGAGAGAAAATCAGATGTCATGGAGGCCCTAAATTTTCTATAAAACCAGAATAGACATCACTGAGGAAGCTTCCAGTTCGCAATATCTAAGTATAAAGCGAAACCAATTGTTAATTGCTACGACTGAAAAGGATTTTATGTAAAATTAATGTATATATATATATATATATATATATATATATATATATATATATATATATATATATATATATATATATATGTGTATATATATATAGCTGGCCACTCGTATTCTAGGATACCCGTCTACTAGGGTGGCTAGTCAATCCCTATTGCAGTTGCTCGCCCAGGCACATTTGGGCTTGTTCAACACCCATAAAGTCAACCTGTGGTTTATACTGCAACTATGCTGAGCCGACCTTACTTACGGTTTATGGGAGAGGGCGTGTTATTTAGCGTGATCAGCAAACTGAACAAGGCCAGCACACTCAACTCCTCGGTCACGATGAATTGTGACTTCGTGCTAGCACAGCTATCGACGTCCCCCAAGTGTTCTGCCAACCGAATTGCACTCACAAAACTTGTCACAATGGCTGACATGCCATTTTTCAGGTACTTTCCAAAGGTGCCTCACGCTGGGATCGTCCGCTCCAGACTGATAAAAACAAGGTCTCCTAGCCTGACAAATCAACCGTGGTAAGATTCGAACACGTTACTCATGGCCAGAATGTGAATATATATCAATATATATATATATATATATATATATATATATATATATATATATATATATATATATATATACACATGCAAGTTTCATTAAAAACGACACACAAGGTACTACGGTTAAGTTTTTTTATTTAATTTTTCTTGTTTACGAACAAGAGCTTTCTTTGCTGGATAAAGGGTGTGTAAGAACTGTCCAAATGTTTTATTTTTCCGAGCGCTTTCGGCTATACCGTTAGCCATTATCAAGGATGATTTGATCTTTCAGCTTAATTGATTGTGTGCATTATGTATATGTCTTAGTGTGTAGTAGTGGTGTTTTAATTTCCAAATACGGTTAGCACGTTGTGGCTTTGTTCATAGTTAATATTGTTAAGGGTAGGCTTTTTCTTTTTTATTATTAAAGCCTCCATTTTGTTTAACCTTTTTTTACAGGTGGAAACAATTAATATATTTATGTTTTTTACTAGAAATAAAAAACTTAACCGTAGTACCTTGTCTGTCGTTTTTAATGAAACTTGCATAAAAGAAGGATTGGTGCCTAAATATACAACTATCAAATATATATATATATATATATATATATATATATATATATATATACACACACACACTCCGGATCCAAGATGCGTTCAGATGGCTACCCCTGCACACAAAAATCAATGGATTAAAGAATTACCATAGGTATAGGGAAAAATTAATTCCTTTAAATAATCTGTGTAAATATACATTTTTCGCCTGATGAAGGTCAAAAGACGTGAAACTTGTATAGTAAGATATACATAGAAAAAGCATATAAAAATACATATTATAATCGAAAACATTTGCAGCTACTTTTAAAATATATACATTCGCTCGCTGGAACAGCTATTATCTCAATTTATGTATATATGTATATATATATACATGTATATCTCTATCTATAAAAGCAGGATGTGTGTGTAACGAATGCACGGCCGCAATTTTCGACGGATTTGCACCAAAATATACATGCACATGCTCCAATTTAGCGGGAGGCCAAGACCAATTTTTGCATTTCCAAATTCCCATCGATAGTGGAAATAATCGATTTTTTCATGCTTCTACGGCAGTTTTCATGTAGTATGCGGCCATTTTCTTCTGGCCAGAGTGAGATCCTATAGCTGACTGCCACGAATATGCAGGAAGATTCTATTGGCCAGCGTGAGAGCAAACAACTGACTGGCACGAATGTTAACTAGCATGCTAGCATGCAAGAAAAATCGATAGCTGCCTTCGTCACAAGTGGGAAAAATTTAAATCTGCATGGCACTTTACTCCAATTCGCTCATTCGCTTGCTTAAACTCAACGTTGATTCTGATTCCGCAGACCTGTGTTGGGTGTGAAAATGTATTTGTTGTTAACATTCTTTTTTCATTCGTTTTTTCCAGTTACGAGTCCATTTTTTAAAGCTGATCATTTTGTGTTCATTTTGTTTAGTTCTTTTTTCGTAACAGATTTAATGTTTAGTATAGAGCTTAGAAAAAATTCGCAGTGTGTGATAGGCAAGAAGTAAGGCATGTAGCAACATCAACACGGCAAAGGGCACTCCTTTAAAGGCAAGGAAGGGCAAAAATATTTTAAGTCGAGTGATAGTGATTGCTGTATGAGTCGTACGATTTTTGAATCAAGCACGGGCAACGCTGGGCCATGGTGCTAGTATATATATATATATATATATATATATATATATATATATATATATATATATATATATATATATATTAGCGACTGAAAAATAAAAATCAATAAGCGTTGTCATTAATAGAAAAAAAATCCAATAATTAGAAGCGGAAATACTAAGAACGTAAATAAAAGTATATATGAAGACAAATTGTATGTTTTATAGAAAAATACACTCAGTGTATTAGGCGTTCTTCGTAATATGTCTAATCATTACTTCACAGTTAATCTGCAATTTTAATTAAGAAATATTGCAATTTTTTAAGGCGGGAAAGATCAGAGATTGCACTAGCTTTTAAGTCCACGGTAAATTTACGCTCAGGATTATACATAACTTTAAATTTCTTAATAAATCTACTGCTATAAAAACATCGGTTATTTAAATTATCAGCGAGAAAGAAAAAAAAATCTCAATGAGGTCGGTGATAATAAGCTTCTAGACGCATCGTTGACCGGAAGTTAAAAATAATACTCTCTCGATGTATGACTATAGATTACATTTGCAGTATTCTGTTCTTCCACATATATATGTTCACATAATAAAAAGCAGTATTTATTTTTTTTCTTAAATCGTGTTCACCCCATGCAATGTAGTAAAGCCACTAAGACACAAAGGATTAATGTGCGTGGAAGAATTGGAAGCAGAAACATTAATAATGAGCGGAAAGAGAAAAGTGTAATCTTTTTGAAGGACGTTGGATATGAATTGACATTGCATTTAACTTTCAATGTTAACTGGAAATCATGGAGCTGGAAGAATGTTCCACAACATGTTGACCATCCATTATCTATCACGCTAACTTTGTATGCAATTCATTTTCCTTCGCTCGTTCTTATCTTCCGCACATTACAATATATATATATATATATATATATATATATATATATATATATATATATATATATATATATATATACATATACATATATATATATATATATTTGTATGAATGATTCATTGTAATATAAACTGAACTGCACCACATATTTTATATATATATATATATATAAATATATATATATATTTGTATGAATGATTCATTGTAATATAAACTGAACTGCACCACATATTTTATATAATTATATATAAATATAAATATAAATATATATATATATATATATATATATATATATATATATATGGACATGTCATTAAAAACGACTGACAAGATGCTTTTATTTACTTTTTTTATACAATTTCTCATGCGATCTAATAATCTTTTTCTTTTCCGATGATAAAAACTGTCCGAATTTTCTTTTTATCAGAGCGCTTTCGGCTATACATTTAGCCATTTTCATGGGTTATATCTTAACTGTTAGAATTAGAAATACTTCGTTATATGCATGTTTTATAAAATGTTTCATCCGAAAAGAAAAACATTATTAGCTCGCATGAGAAATTTTATACAAAACTAAATAAAATCACCTTGTCAGTCGTTTTTAATGAAATGTGCATGAAAGAAGGATTGCTGCCTAAATATACACACACATACACACACAGACACACACACACACACACACACACACATATATATATATATATATATATTATACATATATATATATATATATATATATATATTATACATATATATATATATATATATATATACATATTATACATATATATATTTTACATATATATATATTATACATATATATATATATATATATATATATATATATATATATATTATACATATATATATATATATATATATTATACATATATATATATATATATATATATATATATATATATATATATATAGTTTACGAAAAACTAGGTATTCCGTATGGGTAGACCCAAGGAGGATAAAATCCAGAGAGCTCAATGTAAATCAGTGCTAATAATTTAAATAACAATAAAAACAGACCACTTCAAGATTCCATGTTATACATTATTTCACCACAGCCCCTTTAAAGGACCGCGGATCATCAGACTTTGCTTCTAAAGGTTAAAACGAATATATATATATATATATATATATATATATATATATATATATAGTAAAGTCACTAAGACACAAAAGGTTACAGAGTGGGAAAGAATTAGGAAGAGAAACAGTAATAATTAGCAGGAAAAAAGCGTAATCACGAGAACAGTAGACAGCGACTGATATTGCGTGGATTAGAGTTATGGTTAACATTGTGTTAACCAAACCCTGCCGATTCAATGATTCGCAAAACTTCTTCCCCACTTCACACCGAGTTTTAGAAAATGAATATTGTTTATAAATTTAAAGGTTATATTGGTGACTGTATCACCAACGACAAAAACAATATTTAGGTTGGACACAATACGACCACATTGCTCGTCGGCTGAGTTTTGATTTGAATGATATGTCCAACATTTCTAAGCATTCACAACAGCATACTTGACGACATTCGCAATTAAGAAAAATTCTTGTTGAAAAAAAATCCTATATTTTTCATGAAAGTAATAAATATAAACTAAAAATTATCAAAGCTATCTATATTAAAAAATTGAAACTAAACCATAATAAAATTAATTACGAATACTGCACAAATGTTTTAAAAGGTCTACAATTCCTAGTTTGAAATATTAGGTCTGCACTAATAGTTTTAATTCTTATTTCTTAAAAAAACTCTCGACACATCATACTTAGTTATCTCCCCTAAATCGGTGTCAAGCGATCACGTACACAACGTTCTTCATTTCACAAATAAAAAACAATGTCTTTCAGATGAACACATCAATTTTTTCTTTGAAAATGATAATTGTTTTGAAAAAAAAAAAACAACACCCTGATGATGACATTGTGCTCTATCGAAAGCACTCGGAGAAAAATAATATGTAAGAACAAGGCGAGTTTCTCTCTTTTCATAATGACATAAAACATTTGTCCGTGAATGTGAAAGTATCTAATTGAAAGTAAATAAAAATAACTTGTCTAAATTATTCAATGAAACATGTCTCATAATATATATATATATATATATATATATATATATATATATATATATATATATAGTAGTAATGGTAATCATATTAGGTTGGTGCAAAAATATTGTGGTTTTTTGACGTTCAACTTCATGTGAGAAAACGACAGTATTTTTGCACTAACCTAATAACATCTGAGAAAATGTCTATGTAGGATAAAATCGAGCTCTGTTATTGTACATTGAGCGGTGAGTTATTACCACCTCCTCCCAAAGTCTGATTCGCATTCGATGGCCTGATGATTGCGTTTAAGCAAGAAACAGCCTGTGCCGCTGGGTTTTGTCCTAAATGTCCACAATTATATTTACATACGTTATATTGTCGGATTTAGCTCCTCCTCGGTTCCTTAATCCTTCAACAGGGGTGTCTCTCCCCTGGCTATAAATACTGGCTGAGCCTTCGCCTCGATCTCTCTTTTTCGACT
Source organism: Acanthosepion esculentum (assembly GCA_964036315.1). NCBI lineage: Eukaryota > Metazoa > Mollusca > Cephalopoda > Sepiida > Sepiidae > Acanthosepion > Acanthosepion esculentum. The sequence goes on from OZ038484.1 coordinate 98,917,230, forward strand.
AAGGCCTTGGGCCGCCACGGCGCGTGGAGACGAGGTAAAATCTCTGTTTTTCCACTTAGGCGAATAATTGAACTCTCACAGATACAGCGTTTCCCAAATTCTCGGAACATGCTAAGAACAATACACGTACGTACGTACGAACACTCACAACACACACACATAATTTCTCCATACAAACACTATGTAACTGTTCATGTCTTTGTGTAACTTGTTATTAATATATATTTGTTTACCCATATATATCGGTCTTGTTTGTATTCTTTGTCTTCTTTGGACTTAATTAAAGTCCAACATTCCCTTGTAGATGGACCGGCTAGCAGGAAATTTTAACCTTCTGATATATCTTCACATCATCACCCGCACGGTCAACTACAATATCCTTGATCTTGAGGATTCTATCTCGTAAATATAGCATAACTTAAATCTTTATTTTTATCAATAAATACACACACACACACATATATATGTACATATATATATATATATATTTATATGTACATATATATATTTATATGTACATATATATATATATATATATATATATATATATATATATATATGTATATATATATATATATTTATATGTACATATATATATGTGTGTGTGTGTGTGTGTGTGTGTGTGTGTGTGTGTGTGTGTGTGTGTGTGTGTGTGTGTGTGCATATAGGATGAATACAAATATAAAATGTGTCACCTAGCTGAGTCATGTTATATTCAGCACCTATACTCCAGATACCAGTAGACAGACACTTGTGTAATTGTTCGGTGCACTCGTCAGGAGGCATCGGCAAATGGCTGTCAATTTTCCCGCATTCGTTATTTTTATATTAAGTTAAAAATATAATTTGTGTTTTATTTGCTTTTTATTCTTTCGGCGTGTGTATGTGCGTCTGTGTTGGTGTGTGTATGTGTGCGCGTGCGGTTATTTCTACTTTTCATAATTTTCTTTCTCCTTATCCTCTCTAATTATTCCTTTTGCTTTCTTTTCTTTATCTTTCGGCTCCGAGTGTCAAAAGATGATACAGCAATTTATTATCGGGTGTTAAAGACATATTTATACTTAGGGTAAGTATTTGAAAATATATTTGTGTATTCCGTTTTTAATTTCTTGTTTAGATATCTATTTATTTTCTTTAAGGATCGTTTAAATAATTCTCTTTAACTAATTCTTAAATAGCACTGAACGCGTAATTTCATAAATAAATGGTCTTATCCACAATCGTATTAGTAGGTTATATATATATATATATATATATACATATACATACATATATATATATATATATATATATATATATATATATATATATATATATATATATATATGTGTGTGTGTGTGTGTGTGTGTGTGTGTGTGTGTGTGTGTGTGTGTGTGTGTATATATATATATATGTAAATATATTAATTTTACAACGGTCAGTTTTCAATCCGTGCCCGATGTGTGCTAGATTCGTGAGTTCATAAAAAAAAAATTCCAGGTATAAACAAATGCGGATATTTTATATAACGAAACATAAATAACCCTTTCTTTCACTCTTTCTGATTCTCTCTATCTCTCTCTTTGTTTCCCTCTTTCTCTTTTCTCTCTCTCTCTCTCTCTCTCTCTCTCTCTCTCTCTCTCTCTCTACCTGTGCATGTCTGGAAAACCGAAATTCAAAATGGCTACAATTGAAAGAAAACATGATAAAAAGAAAAAAAAGACAAATAGGTAAAAAAAAAAGAAAAAAAAGAATGAGTGTAAATTGAAAAAGACGAAGAAAATGAAAAATAAACACATGCACACACGCACACACATATGCACTGTAAACAAATACCCCAAAAAACTTGCACCTATGAAAATTGCATATAATAATCGAGACGTATAAGCTGTCAATTGTTGATACCCCTGACAAGTGGCGGAGCGATTCCCAGAGGTTCTGTTTGTTTGAGTAGGGATGCTGAAGGTAGCATCTCTCTGCCAATCTCTCTCTCACTCACTCTCTCTCTCTCTCCATATATATATATATATATATATATATATATATATGTGTGTATGTGTGTGTGATTTTGTAAAACATGAGCATACATCGTACTTTTGTAAAGTAATTAAATTAGCGCTGATTTAAACTTTAATCTAACAGAAATAATACAAAGGACACGTTAGAAATAACGTTTTTTTAATGGCCAGCTTCCTCATTTGTGGGTACACAATTTAAATTAGTTTATATGTGCATTACTTTGTGTGCATTGTTTCTTTTTTTTATATATCTAATAGATTGTAAGCGAAATATTTTGCAGATTGTTTCATTGTTCGCCTTTGTCGTACAAATGTCTATGATTAGAAGTGTAGATATGGCAGTATGACCGAGATAAGTCGATCATAGACGGCTTGTCTCCTTAGAATCTGTTATTACCTCTCGAAAGATCGACAAAGAATACAACGAGGTAAACTTGCAATGCTTTCTCTTCGCTCGTTGCTGTTGTGCGTCATACAATGCACGGATTTCCTAGACAAGCAAACAGCTGCTTTACATAAAACGACCTCAGGACTGAAATCTTACGTACGTACGTACACACACACACACGCACACACACACAATCTATATATATATATATATATATATATATATATATATATATATATATATATATATATATATCAAACAGACATCGAAAATGTCAGAAACACAAAGAAAGATGAAGATAAGAAAGATCCCCAATAACGATCTAGCAAACAATACAATAAAAAAAAGTATATTCAAGACACATCCCATCGCTTTTCCAGCGTCAGGAACTGTGATTGTAGCTGCTCTAACAGCAGCTGTGGTGGATTCTTTCAAAAAACATAAGCCGGACCGATCAGTCAATAGCGATATTGAAACGAACCAAAAGAAAATGGCCGACATTGGCTTTTGTTTTCTGTGTATTTTGTTTGACGTTCTTGACAATCAATATCGATCCACCGAGCGGGTTCAAGAACGGTCCTAATCTAGAAGTCGTTGTTTGGATAGTCTTTCCACAAAGAAATGTTTACCAATTCCTAACCTTTCCGTCTATTGTGTGACACACCGCAACTCCACATACAACGCTACGAACGTTTGTTTCGGGTCTTAGTCAGATGAAACTTTCCCAGCGCCATGTTATTACGAAACACCGCTTGCATTTTTGATCGTGAAGCTCGCAAAGAAGTGGATGTGCGGCTGGTGTAACTTATAGCGGCCGAGTTAGAATTTCAGTTGGTTCTATTCCCTTATGAGCCAATACCATGTATGATTCATTCCCTTCACACCAAATCTGTGTTCAATGGTTGGGTTTATATCTAGATATATCATTGTTATTTTCAAAACCTCATCAACGCAATAGTCATACACCAAAAAATAATTATTCTTATTATACCTGCACAATATATTTTCACTTTAAATAACTCAAAAAGGATTGATAAACTATAAAAACAAATAAGCAATGAATCAATCTAGAGAAATGTCTTTAGTTTAATTGATATATTCATCTGTCACGTTTTTCAAGGGCTTTCTAAAGTATTCAATCACCTCTTGAAAATACCTCATTAGTGCGTTTCTAGTTTAACATTTTAAAAACGGTTATAAACTACAGTAAATGTAACCTGAATTTTAAATCTCTATATATCTGCATTAATATATATATATATATATATATATATATATATATATATATATATATATATATATATATATATATGCGTGAGTACATGTGCGTGTATGTTTATGAGAGAGATAGATAGATAGATAGAGAGAGAGAGAGAGAGAGAGAGAGAGAGAGAGAGATAAATCAAATATGGATCGGAATACGACAGAATGATGAGATGAAGAACAAACACACATTATATATTCAAAATTGATATTAACACACACACACTCACAGGGGAGTGGAGAGTAACTCGAATTGAGAAATCTGAGAGACAAGTTTGAATTCCAGTTGAATTCATTACATTCGCTTTGTGAAAGGTATTAGTCTTCTTTACCTTCCAAATATGGGTAAATAGCAGGACAGACTGGGTTTTATCGACTTTGATGGCAGCTGGTCTAAGAGAAGTACAACTCTGAATTCAAAACCTGCGGTGGATTTTTTTGGGACCTTGTGGTACGTAGTGCAGAAGGTCTTTAAAATCAGCCCTTCAAAAAGTGCACAAAGCCTTCACAACTATAATCACATCGTGTGTGCTGTTTTCTAGCTTTCGATTCCAAGGAACTGAGCTTCTCGACCTCATACATACATACCTACATATATATATATATATATATATATATATATATATATATATATATATATATATATATATATATATATATATATATATATATATATGTGTGTGTGTGTGTATATCTCTGTCTATGTATGTGTGTGTTTGATTGACTAACATTGTGTAATTACTGTGGTGCATGCGTATATTAATATTTATTATATAATTATAAGCCAATAATAAATGGCCCACCTAATACACAGTGCTGTGCAAATGTACGTGAACCCCTTAAGATAATATTATTAAAAAGTATATTTCTCCCAGATAAACAACAAATGCTAATAAGTTTATGTATTAAAAAAAAACATTCATTAAATCAATTACAACCACCTTCAAAAATATTATACAGGTGGAATAAAAAGATTAATTAAAAATTATAAAGATCTTTGACATGGCCAATTTGAAATTTCTTTTTCGAACCCTTTCTTCTCTTGATTTGCTTTTAGGGTTTTGATCATTGTTCTGTTGGAATATCCATCTCTGACCTAACTAAAATTTCGTTCAAAATTGGTTGGTAACTGTCAAAGTCCATTGTGCCGTCAATGTTTACTATCTTGGCTGTTGCAGCAAAGCACTCCTAAATCCTAATGCTGCTTTTGCCATGTTTAACTGTTAGCAGCAAATATTCTCTTCAATAACTGCATGAGGGGCTAAGCAGACATTCCGCCCATACTTCCTTCTAAAGACTCTAGTTTAGTCCAATCAAGTAAGATATATTGATTATCTGGAAAAAAGGAGACAATTTGTTAAATATTATCACAGGTGTATGAATATAACTCATCTCCTCACCAGTTACGAGTAAATAACAGGATAGACAGGATTCTATAGCCTTGGGTGGCAAACGGTCTAGAAGAAGGACAATTTTAAATTCAAAACCTGATGACGGTCGTTTGGGGAACTTGATGAACCAGTTCTCTGTATTCGGCTCTTCTGAAAATCCGTATGGTTGGTTCTTCACAAACCTACACCACTATGATCAAATGATATATGCGGGTACCAAGAACTGAGCTGATTGAACCATACGTCGAAAACGACGGGAGAGTTCAGTATATCTATCTATCTATCTATCTATCTATCTATCTATCTATCTATCTATGCGTGTGTGTGTTTGTGCGTGTGTGTGCGTATATATATATATATATATATATATATATATATATATATATATATATATATATATATATATATATATACACACACAGCGATGGATAAATTATCGCAATATCATATTTTTTATTTTGCTCACGCAAGTTTTTTGTTTGGATTTTGCCGATTGCACAGTATAGTAGAGTCAGTTGGGCACCATCTCTGAGAAAAGACAACCATATCGTAATTCAATCCACCAGAAATTTGGAAACGACATGCTGTACTCTTTGGCATTCGCGCCGGAATCTCCAATAAGAAAACTTAACAGTGTTTGGGTATCAATCTGTGAACAGTGAAGAGAAGTCAGAAAGAGTTGAATGAGGCTATTGGTGATTATGAAGGCACGTCTGCTCGGAAAACTCACAGAAATTGTTCTGATAAGTAAAGAACTCCCACATTTGTTAGTGAGGGCCTCAGACTCAACACAGAGGCATACATCCAGTGCTTTGAGGCTGCCTGCTGGAAGGTTCTTTCCATGGAAGGCCCTTTCCCTGTAAGTGTGTGCTTTCTTACCTGGACTTGTCTAATTGCTATTGTGTATATGTATGTTTCTATTTGGAGTACGATCCCTTATTTGGTCTTAGGCACACTGGAGCAATGGATAGCGATAGTCGAGTTCGAATTCCAGGTGAATCCATTACATTCACTTACGTATTAATACCCTTGAGAAATACATAAATCATCTTCTTCTACCAACATCTATAGGTATATAGCAGGAGAGACCGGATTCTGTAACCTACTGCGGGAAAAATCTGCATCGCCAGTCATATATATACACACAGTGCGATGGGTAAATTGTCGCAATATCATATTATGCATGTTGTTTCTTTGGATTTTGCCGACTGCACAGCATAGTAGAGTCAGTTGGGCACCATCTCTGAGAAAAGACCACCATGGTGTAATTCAATCCACCAGAAATTTGGAAACAACATAGACCGGATTCTGTAACCTACTGCGGGAAAAATCTGCATCGCCAGTCATATATATACACACAGTGCGATGGGTAAATTGTCGCAATATCATATTATGCATGTTGTTTCTTTGGATTTTGCCGACTGCACAGCATAGTAGAGTCAGTTGGGCACCATCTCTGAGAAAAGACCACCATGGTGTAATTCAATCCACCAGAAATTTGGAAACAACATGCTGTACTCTTTGGCATTCGCGCCGGAATCTCCAATAAGAAGTGTTTGGGTATCAATGATCGCCTAAACGTGTATCATGGATGGCACATAACTGCCTGGTATTTAATAGTATTGCTTGTCTAAAATCCTATCGAAAAAGAAAATATTTATTTATCTCTTTCCACTGAAGAATAAGGAAGATAAATCCTCCGTAAGTTGTTATTCAAGACGAAACAGTGAAGAATAGAAAGAGAGAAAGATTTAATGTGTAGAAGAGTTTATCATAAAGCACATGTTATTGATCCTTCAACATACACAGAACCACTCTCGGTATCCGAGCAATCTAAGAGCTTGATCTCTTGCTACGTGCAAAGATGACTAATATCGTTGAGATGTGGATGGAATGCACGCCAGCAGTTTGGGCAGAGAATGAAAGGGTTTTTATCATGGGGATTATTGACTCAGAATTTTTTTTTCTGGCTTGCTGCTTTAACTCAGCTGCGTCACGTCTATTTGTCGCACGGTCTTTGGAACATTCACTGTTGGAGGGACTAGCGCCGTCTATATCCACAATGATTTCCGACTATTAATCAAATCTGACGTTAAACATTTCTTTCAACCAAGATTCAACCAACATTCATAAAATTATCCAAACATTCAGTTAAATGGTAAAATTAAATTAGCCTTGATAAGGGCTAAAATTATTGCCAAAAGCGCCCGGATATAGAAAGTATTTGGACAGTTTCTACGGAATCTAAGTCCACAAAAAAGAAAATTATATGAATAAAACAAAAAATAATTAATATAACATAACTGCATTACCTTGTCAGTCGTTTTTAATGAAACCTGTATAAAAGAAGGATTTCTGCCCAAATACACAATTATATATATATATATATATATATATATATATATATATATATATATATATATATATATATATATATAAACATTGAGGTCAGCACCAAGCGGGGACATTATTTTTCATGGCCTGACGATTGCGCTTAAGCATAGAACATACTGTTGCCGCTGGATGTTGACATCATTTCCCCTTTTATATTTAGATACGCTCTATCCCTGATATCGAGGTCTTTAACGTATAAATACAGCATATCTAAAAAGCATATCTAAAAAGTATATCTTATATTTTATCATATATATATATATATATATATATATATATATATATATATATATATATATATAGATAGATAGATAGATAGATAGATAGATAGATAGATAGATAAATGTTACATTAAATTATTTAATTTTTCTTGTTTTAAGGAATTTAATTTTTCTTGTGTTCGAACAAGTTTTTATTTTCTGTAGACAGTGTGTAGAAACAGTCTAAATGTTCTGTACTTCCGGGCGTTTTCGTCTATACTTTCAATCATTATCAAGGGTGGTTTTATTTTTGCTTTTTAAATGGGTGTATGGGATGTGTGTATGTTTGTAGTGTTATAGGGATGTTTTATTTTCCAAACACAGCACACTGTGGCCGTATTCGTAGTTAATATTATTGAGCGTTGGCTTTTTCCTTTTTTATTAGAGCCTTCCATTATTGTTAATCTTTTTTTTTTACATGTGGATTAGGTTATTATATTTTATACTAGTATGTTTCAGATGGAGTCTGGTAAATCTTATATGTGTTTAAATTGGTTCTAATAGAGCCGTGGAAGGATAGGTGTAAAGTAAGGCGTCTGGATAGGCATGTAATAATGTGATCAATGTAAATATTTATGAATTCGGTTTTATCTGGAGCACAGTTCCCTAAGGGTCATTTGAACTCATAAATAATATTCGTTCGTTGTAATTTTGATTTTGCAGGTGTGTTGTTATTTTTGTGGATAAGGTTGGCTGTTTTAATTTTTTTATCGTAGATAATTACTTTTTTGTTCGGGTCATTTGTGGTAGAGTATATCTTTAGGATATTTCTAAGTGAAGATTCATCTTCTTTGTAGTTAACGTGCATTTGGAATTTGTAAAAATATTTAGGCTATTTTTTACTGCGTGTTCAATATCACTATTATTTACTTTGTAAAGAAATAGTCCAATTTGGTGGTCGATAAGCTGTTTAGGAAAGTCAATGTTAACTAGTATCTGGTTTGCATAGTTGAGTTATAGATGAGAAGATGAATTTTAGAAATGTGCATACCATGCTGCCGGCGCAAGGAGCTGATTTGTAAAATGTCAAAGCCATCCCCACCTGCCCCCTACTCAGAGAACATTGCTATATATGAATTGCTAGAATCTTGACATCGAAATAGACAGAATGAAATTTGCGTAAATACGTGTGCTCTGACGTATGGCTGTTTAACTGCGCCTAACCCAAGATCATGAATATGGGCGTGTATGTACGAACTAAAATGCATACGCCTATATGCATATGTGTCTATGTATATGTTAGTGTTATCCCAAACAAATACTGAAGACAGATTCCCCCTCAACCACACACAAATATTCAAACACAAATAAAGCATAAATAGATCCACTTTTGAAAAAAATAAACCAGTTTGTCCAAAGTTTAATAAAGCGTGAAACCGGAATAACAGACTATTACCCATGCAAGCGTGTATATTAACTCCATCACGGATATTAATCAATTTCCACTAAACCTCCCGCATACCCACACGCATGGACAAACTGATATATATATATATATATATATATATATATATATATCACAGCAATAAACGTATGAAGCTTGATATTACTAGACATATTAAAAACGGGCGAAGCAACCGGTTTCGCTCCCGCTCATCAGGCTTTCAACGGGAGATTTAATTTAAATTAAAAACACAGAAAATGTACCATAAAAACAAAATGTGGAGGAGGAGGGAAAAATATGAGCAAAAGGAGCTAGAGGCAAATGACAGCGACCCCCAACAAACACTCACGTTGTTTACACAAGGAAGGCTTTCGGGACCCGATGTAAAGTGCCTCCAGCACCTTAAGGTGAAATAACGAGTGTAACCGGGACAACACGGTGAACCGGTCAACACTAAAATTAGCTGCACACGATCTGCTCTTTAATAAGTGCTCACATATGGCAGACCCGTAGGTGCTTGGGACGAGTCCATTCAAAGGCAAAGTGTGGTTCCTGATTTTGGTAGGAACGTGCTGTTTAATTCTCATGTCCAAGCGTTGTGTCGTCCTTCCTATGTAGTTAGCCCCGCAACTACAACCATATTTGTAAATTATAGAATTTGATGAGGAGGAAGGACGTCATTACACACTGGACGAACCATGGTCCGGGTTTGAAAAACTATCCGGACTTCAGCAGAGAAAAAACAGCGACGGACCCTTGATGAAATTTGTCTAACCATACTTCCACATTTGGTTCCAATCCAGGGCAGTCTTAGATAAACCGGGCACTTTTTAACAACGCAGAGTTTGGCACTTCTGAACTCCTCAATTTTGTCACGGATGACCGAATGAACAGTGTTAGGTGGATAACCTAAACCACATAGGGTATCCTTAAAAAAATTGATCTCATCGTCCAAGACGGACTCTGAACAAATTTTTAGTGCCCTATGAAGGAGGGTTCTAATAATGTTTATCTTACGTTTTGGGGGGCAAAAGGAGTCCCAACGCGTATACAATCCCGCGAAAGTTGGTTTCCTGTAAATAGAAGTAAGAAAACTTTTTGGGGTTCGATGTACTAATACATCCAAGAAGGCCAATTGATGTTCCTTCCTGCACACACAGACAAAACAAATCTTTTTACCTCATGTGAGGAATAGAGTATTTCAGCAGACGATGAATGTGATTGTCTGTCTTTTTACCCCTATATGGAAGGAAATTGACATCTGTAGAGCTAGAGGACGTATGGCTGAACTGTCAGTTATGTGCTATGTGTGATACACGTTTAGGCGATCATGTATCTTTCGATACATGACTGAGGAGGCAGATTTTCCCATGCAAAAGGTTGTCATTTCTTCCTGCGGTAGAATTGCTATCCAAGGCCATAGAACACGGTCCTACCTGCTATATACTCATAGCTGCGGGAGAGGAGGAGGATTCACAAGAGTATTAGAACGTAAGTGAATGTAATGGATTCGACTGGAATTCGAACTCGGCTCTCCGATTCCTCAAACTGAGCCGCTATCCATTACTCCACCAGCCTCCCCATAACTTGCCTTATATACCTAATACAGAGCTCACACTTTTCAATGTTTAATTCAGACGATAAGCACCAAACGGGGTTCGTGATGGGGGTAACTCTCTATCTTAAAGGGTAGGATGTGTTTTTAAAAATATTTACCCTATGAAGATAAATTGTGGATATCAGAAATAGGAAAGAATAAATTTAATTTTAGAATTAAAAAAAAATAAAATAGTTTTAAAAAATATATAAGTTAACAAGGACGTCACAGATTAACGGAAATAGGATTAGGGGACATTTCTAAGTGGAGGAAAGTTTTTAAATTATAATTAATCTGGGATAAAAAGGTTTTAGATGAGGTGGGAGTAGGAGGGACTTATAGTCGCTAAATAAAGCAAAATTATACAATGGAAATTTTAATTAGTATATATATAACACAAATCTTGGTAATAGGTATGGATAATCCCAAGAATGATGAAATTCGGAAAGCTCAATGTTAAATCAGACCGAATAATTTAATTTAATGAAAAAACAGACCGATTTAAGTTTCCATTGTTATAATATATTTCACCAGAGATCATGTTTTTCTCAGGATCTTCAGACTTCATTTTCAAAGTTGAAAAAATGAATTGAAAAAAATATACGATTTTGAAGGGCATATATATATATATATATATATATATATATATATATATATATATATATATATATGTTTATATATATATATATATGTTTATATATATATATATATATATGTTTATATATATATATATATGTTTATATATATATATATATATATATATGTTTATATATATATATATATATATATATATGTTTATATATATATATATGTTTATATATATATGTTTATATATGTATACATGTGTGTAAAATATACCATATATATATAACATATATATATATATATATATATATATATATATATATATATATATAACATATACCATATATATATAACATATAACATATATATATATATATATAACATAAAGCATATATATCTATCTATATATATATAACATATAGCATATGTATATATATATATATGTATATATATATATATAACATATGCCATATATATATATATATATACACACATATATATATATAAGTGTGTGTGTGTGTGTGTGTGTGTGTGTGTGTGTGTGTGTGTGTGTGTGTGTGTGTGTGTGTGTGTGTAACCCAATAATCTGTACTTTGGGCCAAACATATTAAAATTGCTCATTATATAATTTATAAACACTTTAAACTGAGATAACAATAAATGAAATAAAAGAAATAAAAACTGCCAGATATATTAAGTTATTATATTACTTGTAAGTAATATTTGGGTTTTTTCATTTAACTTAAATTACTTAATTGTTGGAGATCTTCGAAAGAAAATCGTCATCATAATTACTTGAACAATAAATTCCTTACATTTGCTTTGATAAGTCCTATCACAGGGCGAAAAACGTGTCGGTTAGATAAGTTTTCCATTCGTCTTTATTATTTGTATTGATCTTTTACAGATATATTTTTGGTATATATGAAATTTTCCTCACGCTCACACACACAGACACACACATATGTATTCTCAGATAGTGTGCATCTGTAGAGCAGACCAAATTGCCATGATAATGTTTCTTCAGAGGACGAAACCCATAGCTTAAGAATATATTTTCTTCTTGTATCTTTTTATCAATACATATATATACAGAAAAATAATTAGGTGGATTTGAAATAATCATAATTAAGTAATTCATCGAGTATATAAGAAACCTCAAAAAAATGAGAAAAAAAAGATCACCGGACGGCCGTTTCCTCTTATATTTGTAACTCATCAGCAGGAAATCGAAACCCGAATGGTTACGATAGGAGACAAACGCTATACCAACTGTATCAATGGGCCCTCGGTGGCGAAGAGATAACGAATTAGAATTGATATAGCGCTGCTCGAACACATAATCCGTGGTGGAACTCATCCGAATTTCTGTTTACCGATAGGACTGTACCTCCACGAAGCACTGTCTTATGGGTAACGAATTAGAATCGATATAGCACCGCTGGATCACATATTCTGTGGTGAATTTCTCTTTACCCATAGGACACGGTTTCGCTATATCGATTCTAATTCGTTACCACTTCGTCACCGATGCCCGTCGGTATAGTTGGTATGGTGTTTTCCGCCTATCGTAACTGTTCGGGTTTCAGTCCTCTAATGATGAGTCCCAAATATAGGACGCAAGTGCTTTCTACATTTTGTTGGGGTTTCTTCTAGACTCGATGAATTACTTAATTATATATATATATATATATATATATATATATATATATATATATATATATATATATATATAAAGAAAGAGACAAAGACGGAGACAGACTGACAGATAGAAAAATAAATAGATATGTGTGTGACGTCATTCTTCGAGAGACAGGGAGTGTTATACATTTTCTTCACAAGCATATATGAGATATTGCATTTGCAAGTATTCTCACACATGCCCTTTGTTTCTGTCATCTTAGGGTATATCAAGATGACTGGAGATGGGACAGAGGCTGATAAATTTTCAATTACTATTATTTCCAAGTGAACATAGCCTTGGAAAAAATCATTCTCAAGATATTTGACGGCACATCCATAAGTGTTTCAAAAGTACTCACATTTTGCACAGAATGTCTGTTGCACAAGTGTTTACCAAAAAATCTCACTGTCCATGGTCATTTGAATAATGAAGACGAAATATATTAGTCGGGTTACCCCGCAGGGAAATCAAACGGAGATAGAGAATCCGAATTAATCGTCATCTCGTGAATTCAATCGCATCGCTGAATCGTTGAAAACCTCACGTCGTCTATTTCCCAAAATGGAGACGTAATACGTAAGGTAATTTTTTTAAGCGCTCTCTTTTTGTATCCTTGCTAATACGGGGGAGTTCAAGTGTCTAAAAGAAGCAGCGATGCAGATCCATCATTTTCAAATGACCATTTATATAATTCCCCTCTCGCCAGATATAGTAATTTCTCGATTCCTAATGGTTTACATACCTCGGCCGATTTCACCTCGCAGACATTTGAATATTTATGCCATCTTCTTTATGTATCCCTCCAGGACGTAGTGGGTTATGGCCGTCCACATCTTCCTGTCCCTTAATAGACTTTATCTTTTTCCTATTTCTCGCAAAGCCTGTTTTACCATCCATTTACTCAAAGCTTTTAAGTATCTGGCTCGCTGTTTACTTCTGTCCCTCTTTCCTTCAATCTTTACTGTGAGTATTAGATTTTCTAACCCTCTTTCCTCATGATATAGCCCAGAAACCTCAGCTGCATCCTGCTGATGTTAAGTTTGAGTTTTCGTTTTCTTTCTATTTTCTCTAAAACCTCGTCGTTTCTCACATGTTCGGTCCATGTTCAGTATATTTTTGTAGAACCACATTTCTGTTGCTTCAAATAAATTCTACATCTTTGAAGAGGTTGTCCAGCATTCACTGCCATATAGGAGATATCGCGTAATAGTTCCTTATTGTTTTCTTTGGTTCTAACTGTTGTGGATTCCGGGATGAAACCCGGTATCAATTAAAAAGAAACGCCACGAATGAAGTTAGGAAATAAATGTATTAACGTAATAATACAAACTGGTAATACAGGTTAGTAGTTCCAGGAATGCGGGGTTAGTAGACAAATATATAAGTAAAGTCTTTGGTATCGATGTATCGCTGTATGACTTCCTAATGAGTCTAAGTGCTCGTTACTATGACTCTTGCCGCTACGTTATTCTGCTGACCGACTCTATTCGAGTACTACTACTGTCCGACTTGACGTACTACTGTTACTTGACTTGACTTTCGTGTAGTAGTATATGTATACCATGGGTGAGTCCATTTGTGTGAAAAGGGGCGACCCCTCAATACTAACGAAGTTTTTATGTCTCTTAATACTCTGCTTATCTTTTAGAATGCATGTTTTGTCATCACAATGCGTCTCCTGGCTTCAGTGCCACACTTTCCGTCCTCTGTTAGAACAACTACCAGATATGTAAATTTTTGTACTTTTTAAAAAAAATTTAGTATACCCGGTTTGTAATTTGCATTTTCGGCTTATCCTTTTGTTGATAACCATGCATTCTGTCTTCTTTTAGTTTATATTTAATTTTTTCTGCTCGTTTTTCCTTCGCTACCTTCTATAGGAGATTTTGTAGTTTACTTTCCGTGTCTGCTACCAACTCTGTGTCACCTGCTTATCATTTGTTGTTAAGATTCTGGCCGCTAACCAAAAGATTAAGGCAGAGCATCTAATTCTATTATTCTATAGGTTGAACAAGTTCTGCGAGAAGAGACATACTTGCCTTACACGTATTTCTATTTTTTTTTTGTATCTACTGGACGAATTTCCAACATATGATATTATTAGGCCTTCAGTAATGGTACCAACATTGATTGTTTGGCTACCATCTTCAAAGACCATTAAAGGACCATCAAGAGAACGGTGAATAATTTTAAAAGAGGGTGAACAGTAGAAGGAAAACTGCATCAGGAGGTCATAACAGCCAGAGGTATCGTCATTTTAACTTACAGCTAAATACAGTTTTATTGTTCAAAGCACAGACCAATAATCTTGCAAAAGCCTAGGAGAATTTCAGTAAGATATCTTTAATCATTTGTAAGATAAAGCAGTTCACATCTTAAACTCGCAATTCAACAAACAATTTTGGTATTACACGATTTGAATAATTTTCTTGTATAACCCGGTATATATATATATATATATATATATATATATATATATATATATATATATATATATATATATATATGTATGTATGTATGTATGTATGTATGAATGTATGTATTGTATTGTATTGAGGCAGCAGATCATAATTTAAACATATTAGTAAATATAACAGACAACGAATGTCATGATAAAACGTAATAGACAATCATTTTCTGTTATATTTAATAATATATATATACATATATATATATATATATATATATATATATATATATATATATATAGATAGATAGATAGATAGATAGAGAGAGAGAGAGAGAGAGAGTTAGAGAGAGAGAGAGAGATTTAGTGGCAGGCAATGTTTGTGAAATTAACTGAGGGATATATATATATGTGTGTGTGTGTGTGTGTGTGTGTGTGTGTGTGTGTGTGTGTGTGTGTGTGTGTAAGAGGGCGTGATGAAAGTTTCTAAAAATATTTTTTCCAGTTTTTGAAAGGCAAAATATGCTGCGTGTTTTGAACTGCGAGGTGGATATATGTGGAAAAATATATGTGGATATATATGGAATAACTATATATAAATCATATGTGTGGATATAATAACTATATGTAAAAACCAAAAATAACTATATATAATAATAAATATATTAATAAATAATAATAACTAAATATGAAATATTAAATAATATTAAATAATAATTAAATATTAATATTAAAAAATGACAATAAATAATAATTACCATATATAATAGCCATATAGACATCATATATGTATATATGTGGACTAACACAGATGATTCGCAGCTGTCGGTGTTTCGTCCTCGTATGGCCAAGAAGATTTATCTCCCTTTATTTTGAACTAAATTGGGCCGTCTGGAAAAAAATAGCTATATGCTACTTGTGGTGGAGCTTATACGTTAAAGACACTTTCCAACAATCCATTCCTATTATTTGGTCATTTATGTCTTGTTTATTTCTTTATATATCGGCCATAGACTTTTCAGTACCCCGACTATTGATACTGAAAGGGAGAATTATAGATCGAAAAAAAAAGCAATGAATTATAGGTAGGATGAGCGTAAGGATGAAATTCTTTAGGAGCTAATATCGGCCTCTTTAAAAGAAAGGTTAGTCTCTCATCCAACTCGTTTCATTCGCAGATATTTCTTTCTACAAGCCCCTGCTTATTTTCTCGCAAAGCATGGACTAAATCGATCAAGTCCAAGAATACAGTTTACACGGAAGTATCGATCCGCTACATATCGATCTTTACTGAACATATATTCGATCGGCAAACATACAAACATTGGCCCTAAGGACTTACCAACGATGCATTGTGTACAACGGCATCAGAATTTATCGAGAGAGTTACCGTTAGGTTTTTACTCTGCTTCATCGACATCATTGTACAAACCTTTTGGCTTCAAAAGAATGGCTGGGAATCATGTGAGACGGCTATCAAATTAGTTGTAATAAAAGTTTTCTTATGCGATAGTGCTGTTCAAACGTTATATGAAGTTCGATAATCGATTTTATTAAATCATATTATGAAAGTGGTATTGCCTATAACATTTCTAGTGGTGAAAGTATATTTGTCCGTATCCACTTCTCGAAATCTGACCCTTTTTTTATCAAGAATAGGATAATTTTGTTGAGGAAGGTTTCGATGATTCTATCGAGAAATTTTCATGATCACATACTATTCTGAACAAATTTTAATTCAGGTAGAGAGATCTTTTCCGAAATTCGTTTGAATGAAACCGGCAAATAAATTGAACAGTTCACCTTAGTATCTCCTTTTAAACATCAGTGGGATTTTTTTTTTTTTTTTTTTAGATGACCTCGTACTAAAATGATCGCGTGAAAATTATTTGAACACTGATACGTATTGGAGCGAGCGCACACACATACACATATATTTCTTTTTTTTTTTACAGCAAAGTTCACCCTGTACAAGGCCCGAGAGCTACTAGAGGTAGAATTTTACGTAGTAGTTTATATGGATAGGAGAGGAAGATAACAGTTAACTATAGACTTGAACAGATTTAGAATGGAGCGATCGTGGAAACAGAGTAGTGGTACGCGGGAAGCTGTTTGAATGGGACTTGCTTGGCGACGATGAAATACAGATGGAATGTGGCTAGTCTGCTACAATGTAAGTGGGAGGCGGATCCTAGCCGTGAAGGTGAGAACTGAAGAAACCAAAGAATGTATTTCGTCCCAGCACTTTCCATGGGGGTAGAAATAGGGCAGTGAGAGAATCGTCACATCTCGCCCGTGGGAGAGAGTTTGGAGGGTGGAAAATAATAAATAATTCTTCTCCACCAAAACTAGGATGTGATTTTGACGAGAAATTGAAGATGGAGGAGCTCCCGCCAAATACGTAAACCCGTACTGCATTTTAGGCCGGAACACATATACACATATTTCGATATATATTTCGAAATTTATGCTTAAAGAAATATATATATATATATATATATATATATATATATATATATATATATATATATATATATATATATATATTGATGCATGTTTAATTAAATAATATAGACAAGTTTTGTCTCAATTCATTTCATATTGTCTAAGCTTAATA
Organism: Acanthosepion esculentum; assembly: GCA_964036315.1. Classification (NCBI taxonomy): domain Eukaryota; kingdom Metazoa; phylum Mollusca; class Cephalopoda; order Sepiida; family Sepiidae; genus Acanthosepion; species Acanthosepion esculentum. The sequence goes on from OZ038484.1 coordinate 98,935,197, forward strand.
ACATTATCAGTGAAAGATGAAAGAAAAACACCATATTGATACATTTTTTTAATCCTATCTAAGATTTCAGCTTACATCAGCCATTATCAAAGATGACGATTACATTTCAATATATTAAACAATACACGGACAAAACAATAATTATAATCAGTTTTTGTTGCATGAAAGATTTCCAAGCAACGAAAAATTCGTGTATACGAGACGCTAAGCGAAAATCTCACCGCAGCTTGTGACGTCACACATGACCACGCGAGAGTGAAAACGAGATGTATTAAGTATGTGAAGCCGTTGGTATTAACCAATGGCTTCTGTTATCAGTTATAGGCATTTAAGAATATTTGTGGATATTTCATAGTTTATTTTGTTCAGGTTAAGTTTCTTCTGTTTTATGTATATAGCTTCAAGAATTTTTTTATTTTTGTTTCTTGTTTTCATGTTTAATTATATTTGTGTTTTCAACGAGGATTTTCCGGAATCGTGTATGTGGCCAGGTATGTTTTTTTAAATTCCTAAAATGTTAGGGTTATCATTCATATGTAGTGTCAAGCGTCGTGAAAGCGAGTTTGTGGTGCGACCAACATAAATATTATTTAATCCATTGGAGATACAATCTCCCAAAGGGTCTTGAATTTGTAAACTATGTTGTTTTTTTGCAAATCGCTATACGAAATCTAGTATATCCAACTCAATTATTCGCAATGATTCTTATCCCCCGCCCGTTAGCGATTAGAAATAATTGGTTATACATAACAAAAAGTAAAAATGAACATTGCAAAATAAGCGCAAGGAACGGATATTCTTCTCCGTATATTCCAAATGCATCATCGTTTTTAACAATGTTACGTTGGTACTAAAATAATCAAAGATAGTCAAGCCTGTCAACGAATAAACAAAATAGCAATTCTAATGAATAAATAAATTAGCAAATATAATAATATAGTTAAACATCTATGTAGGAGGCATTCTCAAAAATAACAGCCAATGTTAATATTATGGCTCCTTACCTACAGATTGAATTTTTCCTAACACTATGTACACTATGCCTCTCAAGAGAGAAGGACGAATCGAGTCGAGCCGATAGTAGTTCACTCCAAACCAGACTGACAGTCATACTAACACCTTCCACATCTTGTATTATTATTCCGTATAATATATCTTCGTTATTTCGACTCTTGTGTTCGTGTGGTTCTTCTTTTGCTCCTAAACTGGACCATAATAGTTAATTTCTTTTAATTGGGAATAGACTTGAAATGTGTTTCTAATAAAACTTTGTAACACATGTAGAATGAAACTAATTACACTAACAAATAATTTCCGCCGTTTCATTAAAAATAATGACCTACAATTTGTTGTTAACTGGAGCAAGAAAAGACTTATAAATTTTAACGCCTCCTAAACGAAACCTTCTCTCTTATAATCGTTTTAGAGAAATATTTTATCTTTCATCAGAACGGTTGGTGCTAAGCTCCAGGAGAATAATAGATTGGCCCCTTCTCGGGCTGACGTTTGTAATTCGCATGAAGCGAAAAGATAATATTGGATCAAATCCTATTAGCAAAATTGTTTTACTCTGTTGTTATAAAGATATTTCACCGGAATCTATTTTACACGTTAATACATCTAGCATTCGCTCAGCTTTGAATATTGCTGCCACTTCTGGTCTAGCGTTTCTGCTATGCATCTAGAGATTCTTGACAAAATCCCCCAAAAAGATCTACAATGTTTTTGGTCTTGCCCTTGCATCTCGGCATCAGTCACATTCAAACAGCCTTAAAGCTGCTCCATTGAACACACACCATGAAGATATTAATAAAATATTATTATTTTCATGGTGAATGTTCTGAGGAAATTTCCTCTTTGGGACGTTGACATTAAGAATTTAAGCGCAGTTATAAATAATAGTTTCAGACTATTATTTAATAGTGGCAGCTTATTTTGATTCAGACATTCTGAGGCTGACCCTCAAGGTCAGATGGTAGACTAAACAGGGATCTCGATTTTTATTGGCTGTGCCGAACGTGGGAATGTTAGTCAAATAGTGATTTCAGGGAGTTAACTTTTACGCATGGAAGAATGCCGATGTGTTAATTTCGTCTGCGGAAACTACTCCCCAGTGGTGTGGGGTAGTAACCCCACTGGCTAGTTAAAAAATGTACACGTCGACGTGTTTAATAAAATAGATAAGTTAAATCATTTTCGTTGAAATTCTCATTTTACCTACGAGCTGAAAACCAACTAGCGATCACCCGACAGGGTGAGGACGGACGAGAGAGAAGAATGCAGCTTTATTTTGGAATCGATATCGTCAGGAAAGATACTCCAGAACGAAGAGGGTATACAACATCAGTACTAGATTGTCGCTTAGGTTTAATTATTTTACAGATGGCATTTCTAGATGTAACCAAATGTTCTATGATAACCGTTATTTCCCTCGCATTTCTTTCTTGTGGTACTCTTTCCGGACTTCTTTTTCTTCATGCATTATATAGGATTTTTCTATATTATAATTTAATATGAAGTATATATGTATTATATACTTCATTAGTATTGTGACAATAGCGGATTTGATTGAGGACTTCATTAGTATTGGAGTAATGGATAGCAGTTCGGATTGAGGAATCGGGTAGCCGAGTTCGAATTCCAGTCGAACCCATTACATTCACTTACGTGCTAATACCCTTGGCAAAAGTATGAATTCTTTTCTTCTCCCCACCAGCTATGGGTAAAACAGGACAGACCAGGTTTGATCGCATTTGATGACAACTGGTCTACCGGAGAAAGAAAGAAACCTACTGCGGGGAAAAATCTGCCTCTTCAGTCGTGTATCGAAAGGTACATGATCGCCTTAGCGTGTATCACGCATGACACATAACTGACTGAGACTTTAAAAATTTATGCACGGTCCGTGGTGTCATGGATCACGGTTCGGATTGAGGAATCGGAGATCCGAGTTCTAATCCACTACATTCACTTACGTGCTAATACACTTGGGAAAGGTGTGAATCGCCTTCTTCCTTCACTCCAGCTATGGGTAAACAGCAGGACAGTCCGGGTTCTATAGCCTTGAATGGCAACTGGTCTACCGCAGAAAGAAAGAAAGCTATTGCGGGAAAAAATCTGCCTCGTCAGTCATGTATCGAAACGTACAGGATCGTCTAAGCGCGTATCACGCATGGCATATAACTGGCGGATATAAGTGTTGTTGTTCATGGATAATTGCACTAAAATCTGTGCGAAAACCTATTAATGTGGAAATGTTTCGTTTTGGTCTAGGATCGTCTTACGATGATTACAAGGCATTTTTAGAAACTCCAAGGCTATCAAAAATGATCGCAATTAAATTCTTCAGTGTAACTAGCATCAAAAACAAAATCATTTTAAACTTCATTATACGGCTCGATACAAGAATTTCTTCAGAATGTAGTGAAGGAAATCGATACCAAATGAGAAATTAACAATTACAATAAAACAGAATGCATGGTTGTTAAAAAAAAAAAGGAGCAGTCTAACACGCAAATTGCAAAATGGAAATACCGAAATCAAACAAGTACAACAATTTAAATATCTGTAAATTGTTTAAAGAGGACATAAAGTACCACATTGAAATCCGAAGGCACAATGAATAGCGATATGCCTTCCTAAAGTTAAGCCAAGTTTTAAGAAAATGTTTAGGAAAATTTCGTCAGAAACAAAGGAAAGTGTCTGGAATTCTTATATGATATCAGCCTTCTTATATAGCACTCTGGACAATCTCTACACACATCAAGAAGAGAATTGAAGCAGCATAAATGTGGTTCTGCAGAAGGGTGCTGACAATATAAGAACCAAACCTGTATGAAAGGGCGAAGTATTGCATAAATTGGAAACAAAAAGAACACCTAAATTTAACGTCAATACGAGACAGCTGAAATTTCTAGGGCTTGGAAAATCGGATACTCACAGGGCAGATTAAAGACAAGAAGGGCAGAGAAAAACAAGGCGTAATCTACCAAGCACACTTGAGTATATGGAAGACGGAGCAAGGTTAACGACTGTTCACAAAATTTGTTAAGAGCTACAAAGAATAGGAAATAGTGCCGAGTCATGATCACCACCGTCATGAAGGGAAATGATATAAAAGAAAAAAATCTCGAATTATGAGTCAACACAGTGTAATAAAATTCGACGCGCGGTTCGATAAAGAAAAACAGGTTAAAGAAAATGTATTTTTTAACTTCTGTCTTTTTAAACGAAGAAATTGTTTTCCTAGGCTAGAATACAAAGAATGTGCAGCTGCGAGAATTGTACAACTGAAAGATTTATATGAAGTGTTGAATTTGAAAAGAATTATATTCTCCTCTAGCATGTTTGTCTAGTTATTTCGCAAATACGGTTACTGGATACGTAAATATAAATTGAATTAAACGGAATGAATCCAATCGGAAATTTACGAAAGAAACAATGACTCGGGTTACTCAATCAAATGTACAAATGATTATATTTCTAAACTTTCTTTTAGAATAGACAGCTTTACAACAAATATTTTAATTAAACATAAAAAAACTTCCTCCTTATATATGTGTGCGTATATATATATATATATATATATATATATATATATATATATATATATATATATATATATCAGAGAATAAGGGGCAAATAGGAAATGTGTATACATTCAGCATGGTTTCACATTTATTAAATTTTCAGCGGAGAATTAAATATGAAGAAAAATAAAGTCAGGGAAAAATTATGATTATCTTGGTGTTGTTTAATATTCGTTAAGCAGACTTCAAGTGCATTTGTCTTGCCTAACAGCGTCTGAGACAAATGCACGTGCAATCTGCTTAACCAATGAAAAACAAGCAATAACAAATAATCCATACAGCGCAACAAGTGAAAAAAACAGAATGCTTTCTTTATCTTTCCTTAGAAATTTACTAAAAAACAATCACTCAGTTACCTGGATTACCGAACCAAATTTATAATTTGTAGATTTTTTTTTTAAATGTCAGACAGATTAACAACAAATATTTAATTAAACATGAAATAAAATTTCTTACATATATATATATATATATATATATATATATATATATATGTATATATATGTATATATACATATATATATATATGTATATATATATATATATATATATATATATATATATATATATATATAATATATATATATATATATATATATAATATATATATATATATATATATATATATAATATATATATATATATATATATATATATATATATATATATATATATATATATATATATATATAGCCACTCGCATTCGAGAATACCTGTCTACTAAGGCATTTAGCCAATCCCTATTGCAGACGCTTGCTCATCCAAATTTTTGTTTGTTCAAGCCCCACAGAACCAAAGACTGGTTTATACTACAACCATGCTATGCACACTTTAGTTACAGTTTCTGCGAAAGAGTCTGATCAAAAACCTGATCAAGGCCATCACGCTCAAACGCTCGTTTGTCATTCCGTGATAACACAGCTATCGATGCTTCCATATATATATTTTACAAATTAAAGGGCCCTTTGGGAGATTGTGTCTACAACGGATTAAACAATATTTCTGTTGGTCACACCACAAACTCGCTTTCACGACGCTTGATACTACATTTGAATGATAACTCTAATATTTTTATGCATTTAAGACAACATGGCGGGCCGACACTAAATCTAGTATATCCAACTCAATTACTCGCAATGATTCTTCTCCCCCGGTTAGTGATTTGCAAACAAACCATCATAGTTTACAAATTCAAGTGCCCTTTGGGAAATTGTATCTCCAACGGATTAAATAATATTTATGTTGGTCACATCACAAACACAAACTCGCTTCAACGGCGCTTGAAACACTCTCTCCCCCCCCTCTCTCTCCCTCTCTCTCACTATATATATATATATATATATATATATATATATATATATATATATATATATATATAATTATTCGAAAATTATGACATAAATATGTTATGAAATCACTACAAAAATAGCCATTTTGTTACAACACTTCTGGTGTCTTATCAATACAATCCAACTTTAGAAATCTTATAGAAAAACCAAATAATAACACTTCTAATAATTATAAAAGATAACTCGAAAATCTTTTTACCTACTCAAATGTAATATTATCCCCTATCGCTATCTTCCCTCCCCTACCTCTCAAACTTAGGGCGCTTGTGAGTTGACGTACCTAAACTTTGACCGATGTTTATCATCGAAAAAATGTCCACACACCATTCAACATTAACTACCCGGTCCACACAACAACAAACTGCTGTCAACAACCACTATTGTTTCACTTAGATACTTTATGTATATATTGTAAGTACATTTTTCTTCTCAAAAAATGGAAACTAGGAAGTGACGTTTTACCTCCGGGCTTGCCTACAAACAGGATCGTTCATAACTATTTCCGACCCTCACCCGTAGATGTGCAGTTAAAATGCACTGAAACCAAGTTGCATCTTTGTTGTGAGTAAAATGGTTTTGTCTATATGATAAAAAAATTATAATAAATAAATAATTATCGCTCTACTACCTGTATCGAGCTCTTTTTTTAATTAACGCTGCGAACGTTGTAATTTATATATTACTTTCGTTCTCATTGCATCGGATATATATATATATATATATATATATATATATATATATATATATATATATATTGAATAAAGTACCAATTGTTTTATAAGAAATTGAATAAAAAATATTGTCTGAATCATCAACTTTGTAATTTATATGAATATATTCCTGACTGTAAGAAATGGGCGATCGGGTAACAGTCATATGGACGGAATTCAAAATTCATTTTAAGCTGCTTTGTATTCACTTGCTGACCAATACCCTTAGGAAAAGAAAGAATCCCGTTTCTCTGGTGGTCTGTCCATTGTCGGCTACCATGAGAATTCTTATCAATAAGCAGAGGGCTGCCAGAGAAAACAAGTAAAACATCAGAATTGGCGTTGTAGCTCCTGGGCAGTATTATAACATGTGCAGGTTCCAATAGCTGAAATATGTTTCTGTTCATAGACTAAACTAATCCTACATATGCTTCCTTGGGAAGAATCAATATTTTAAAACTTAATGGAAAACTTTATTTGAAGATTTAGTTTTTTCATTTCACGGAGTAATGCCAACAACATGCCAACATATGCCTCTTATAAGTTAAACTGAAAGCGGTAATTTGAATCATATGATGTTTTGGATATAAGCCATACACTATCTACTGTATGTGTGTCAACGCTGTAGAATCCTTATAGAGTATAGGGTGACAGCCTATCCACGTTCGTTTAAGTTGCTATCGTTTCTTTAGCAAGAAATTGGTTCAGCGAGTCGTACAAGCTATTTTTTTCTCTCCAGAATCTATCTTATATATCTATAAATTTACCATTCATCCGTGCTTAAATTATCCTTGTCATGTATGGTCCAGTTCTCCTGCTATATATCTACAGATAAAAATTCAAAAGAAAAAATCAGCAATATTATTGGTCCTGATCTGGGGTCTCGTCTCCAGCCTCTTCCCCACCGCCGTAAAGTTGCCTCCCTCTGCTTGTTCTATAAATACTTTCATAGTAATCGTCCGGATGTGCTCTTCGCTATGGTACCTTTATGAATAATATCGCAGTACTAGACTGGCAACGATATCTCACCGATATGCCGCTGAGTTGGCTAGATATAAGCGCAAATTCTATACAAACAATAGCAAATATCGTGTTTGCGGAACTCCCCTCCCGGCTCCATGCTTTCTAACAAATTTTAATCTTCAAAAAAAAGTAAATGCAATGTCAGTCGCTATCTTCTGTCCTCCTGATTATTCTTCTTCTGTACTCGCTCCTTAGTGGTGTTTCTGTTTTGTAATTCTTCCACACTCAGCAAGCCATTGTGTCTCAGTGGCTTTATTGCCTTGCATGGGTTGAACTTGATTTATTTAAGAAGTATATTTTTTAGCCGTGTAGTTATGGCTGTTGTATCTGTAGTAATTCTTTTTCTTTCTTTTACGTTATGTACTTGAAAGATCTACTGAGAAGAGTGCATCGAGATTAGAACAAATATTGCTATTGGGTTGACAGATTTTGATGTGAAGGGCTTCCAAAATTGTTAATACTTTTCTTGCAGACGTCTGGTGTATAGTCTTCTATAATCTAGCATTGTATAATCTAACGCTGGGGAGTTATGTCAAATGTTTATATAGGGCACATTGATCGTAGCGCAATCGTGCGGAACAGGGAACTGATCATATTGCAGGGAAACAACCATATTTCTATTAAACTCCTAGATTGGTAAAAGGAAATTGACCATATTCCCAACGTCTATAACGATAGATTGTATTTACAAGTTCCAGGTGAATATTTGTATAAAAGCGTGCCTGTAGAATTTCTTAAAATAAAAGTTGGCGTGTGGCCTATTGTTGTCAAATTGGTGTAAAATTTCTAGGTTCGGTACGATATATCGGCGT
>OZ038484.1:98948679-98951179 GCA_964036315.1 Acanthosepion esculentum
TAGACACTCCGACAAATGATTACAGTTCATCACCAACAAATTAGGGATCCCCACTAAGAAAAATACCCCTTAGACAACATATAGAGAAATGCGGTGATCGAAATCTGCCAAAATTAAATATCTTCCAATGATACCTAATACTACTAAACCAATGAACAAAAGCGTATTAATAAAGACAATTTTTTTTTATCAAATAGTTTAAAACAAGACTCAGTTCAGTGTATAAACGTCGCACAAAATACATTCGGTCATATTTTACCATAATTGACATATAATGCATTTTCGCTCCTTTATTTTTTCATTTGTTCAATGCATAAGCGTCAACACGTAGTAATATAAATTTTACAAAATTTTTGGGAAAGCTAAACGAAACTGGTTAAAGTAAAACAATTTTTTTCTGAAAACATATATATATATATATATATATATATATATATATATATATATATATAAGTAAAACAAGTTTAATTGTAATATTTCTCTGTAACTATATATGTGTGTATATATATATATATATATATTACATATTTTTCCAATATACTTATAACACACACACACAGACACATATATATATATATATATATATATATATATATATATATATATATATTATAAATTAATAGATTTAAAATATGGTTTCACCGCTACACAGTGATGGCCATGTTTCAGAAATGGAAGCTAAAGCCCCTGAATTTAATTTTGTTATTAAACCAAAGACATTAGTTCCATTTCCTCATCAAGCGAATTTTGGAGTAACATACTTTTTAAAATTTACGGTTGTTAACGGCACAGGAAAGATTCATAGTTTGAGGGTTTCCAAGGTTACCGATAAATCCATTCATCTAGACAAGGGGTGGTAGAGGGTTCACTTGGATTCTTTTCAGTGTTTGAATTGCTTTGAGAGAGGTGTTATGGTTAGAGTACGTTTTATTTAATTACAATTTTAAAAGATATTTAGGTTAGAATCTGTTTTATTTAATTTCAATTTTAAAACATTTTTAAAAATTCTACTTTCAAATTTAACTTTTTAATTTTAATCGGCTATATTTCTTTATAAACCAAGTAAATGTAATATAATTATCTACATTATTTAAAATTATTTATACCCATCAAATATGAGTATGCATAATAATCAGGTAATTTTTTTTTTTTTTTTTTTTTTATAGATTATTTAAAGATTATTTAAAGAAAACTTTTGGCAATGACGACATAAAATAGCTATTTCATTTCTCTGATTCAGTAAATTTTTATTTTTTATAAACTTAGTAATATATAGTTTCTCATGTATGCATAAAGGACATGGGTATTTAATGACCTACATATTCTAGCCCTTCTTATTAACTTCCATTTCACTGTAGGTGTTTTATTGGATTCTTTTAGGTGCCAAAAGTACTTCGAAAGAGATGTTTGACTTTTATACTTATTTATCCTAAACGAGGATTGATGTTGGTTGAACCTCTTTTTGAACTCATGGCTAGTGCAACCTATATAAATTTTTATGTTTTCAGGGTTTTCAACAGAAGATATATTACATTGGTATACTACTGATTCTATGCAACATTTATTTTGTAAAGGACAGTTTTGAGGGTTTCTACAATTACATAATTTTTGTTCACCCTCATTAGTTGTTGTTTGTATTTTTCCCTTGTCTACAATTTTTTGGTTCTGGTATAAGTGTTTATTTAAGATATTAGTATTATGTTTCTTAATTATCTTTTCTAGGTTATCAGTACAGCTATAACTTAATTTTAGTGTATTTCTATTGAAAATAGTACTAAGTTTACTTCCACCGGGAAAATGCTTGAGTATTAATTCAAGGAATTTTTGTCCCAATTTGTTTTTTACTATTTGGTTGTATGGGGGTGTATACCAAATTATTTTCCTGCTTCTGTTTTTCCTATGTTTATCGTTTTCATTTTTAATATAAGTTAGTTTTAGGTTTTTGTAGCCACTATCTTTTACCCCTCATCTATAATTAAACATATACCTTTATCTATCCGAAAAAGAATTAGTACAAATTCAGCAAATGACAAGATTTTCGACGAACATATTAATTTCTATAATAAAGCTCTAAAAGATAGTGGCTACAAAAACCTAAAACTAACTTATATTAAAAATGAAAACGATAAACATAGGAAAAACAGAAGCAGGAAAATAATTTGGTATACACCCCCATACAACCAAATAGTAAAAAACAAATTGGGACAAAAATTCCTTGAATTAATACTCAAGCATTTTCCCGGTGGAAGTAAACTTAGTACTATTTTCAATAGAAATACACTAAAATTAAGTTATAGCTGTACTGATAACCTAGAAAAGATAATTAAGAAACATAATACTAATATCTTAAATAAACACTTATACCAGAACCAAAAAATTGTAGACAAGGGAAAAATACAAACAACAACTAATGAGGGTGAACAAAAATTATGTAATTGTAGAAACCCTCAAAACTGTCCTTTACAAAATAAATGTTGCATAGAATCAGTAGTATACCAAT
>OZ038484.1:98956179-99126179 GCA_964036315.1 Acanthosepion esculentum
ATATATATATATATATATATATATATATATATAGTGACATCTGATATTATATATATATATATATATATATATATATATATATATATATATATATATTGACATTTGATATTATATATATATATATTGACATTTGATATTATATATATATATATATATATATATATATATTGACATTTGATATTATATATATATATATTGACATTTGATGTTATATATATATATATATATATATTGACATTTGATATTATATATATATATTTATATATATTGACATTTTATATTATATATATATATATATATATTGACATTTGATATTATATATATATATATTTATATATATTGACATTTATATATATATATATTTATATATATTGACATTTGATATTATATATATATATATTTATATATATTGACATTTGATATTACATATATGTATATATATATTGACATTTGATATTATATGTATATATATATATTGACATTTGATGTTATATATATATATATATTTACATTTGATATTATATATATATATATATTGACATTTGATGTTATATATATATATTTACATTTGATATTATATATATATATATTGACATTATATATATATATATATTGACATTTGATATTATATATATATATAATGACATTATATATATATATATATTGACATTTGATATTATATATATATATATATTGACATTTGATATTATATATATATATATATATTGACATTTGATATTATATATATATATATATATTGACATTTGATATTATATATATATATATACTGACATTTGATATTATATATATATATTTATATATATTGACATTTGATATATATATATATATATATATATTTATATATTGACATTTGATATTATATATATATATATTTATATATATTGACATTTGATATTATATATATATATATATTGACATTTGATATTATATATATATATATATATATATATTGACATTTGATATTATATATATATATATATTTATATATATTGACATTTATATATATATATATATTTATATATATTGACATTTGATATTGTATATATATATATTTATATATATTGACATTTGATAATATATATATGTATATATATATTGACATTTGATATTATATATATGTATATATATATATATTGACATTTGATGTTATATATATATATTTACATTTGATATTATATATATATATATATATTGACATTTGATGTTATATATATATATATTGACATTTGATATTATATATATATATATATATATATATATTGACATTTGATATTATATATATATATATATATATTGACATTTGATATTATATATATATATATATATATTGACATTTGATATTATATATATATATATATATATATATATATATATATATATATATATGAACTGAGTAGAACTGTAAGACTGCCTCGTAAAACACTTGCAATAATATTTATGCCTATCTAATGCTATAAAAGAAAAGCTATTCAGCAGGGAATAAACCAAACTTCAGTAGAAAGCAGGTGCAATTTATCTGATTCGTGGATTTCTGCTTGGTCGATGCGCACGTCGTTTCCTGAAAAATATTGCCAAAGTGTACATCAGCGTTTCGCACAGAGGTAGTGAGGGAGAAAATCTGTCTTAAAGAAAAGAAAAGAAAAAAAAGAAAATTCAAAGAAGGATATTGTAATAAATGTTTATCTCGTCATCAATCACATCTGCACGTGACATCTGTAAACGTATGATTGAGGAAGCGAGGAATTCGGATGCACAGGAGCTGAGTGATTGTCATATGACACGCAATGTTTTGCACATTGTGAATAAGAAAAAACACAAACATACTCATATATTAAGTAATAAGCAAACACACAAATGCACAGATACGATATTATTACATGCCTGCATTCCGTTTTCCCATTTAATTGCATTTTACCACACACACACACATATATATATATATATATATATATATATATATATATATATATGTATATGTATATATATATATATAAAGAAGTAATGATTATTTATTTAGTAATCCGACAGATTTTTATCATGTAAAATAATGTTTAACTTAACGTGTAATAATGTTTATATATATATATATATATATATATATATATATATATATATATATGTATATATATGTATATATTTAAAGAAATATATAAAAAGGACTAAGGATTTTTTTAATTTAGCAATAAGACAAATTTTTATCATGTAAAATAATATTTAACATAAAGTATACTAACGTTCACTTCATATATATATATATATATATATATATATATATATATATATATATATATGTGTGTGTGTGTATAAAATTAAATAAATATCTGATAGTATATAATTATAGATAGTTTTAAACAGATAAAACTGCATGTGTTTCTCTTGAAAAGGTAACCGATTTTCCGGCCAACACCTCATCGGAATAATCGTTGGCGTATCGTATTATATAACGATAAACTCGGGAAATAGACTAACTGGGAGGAGACAGGAACTACGATTAAAATTCAATTTAATATTAAAGTGGGAAGGATGCTTATTAAGCTTGTCAGACGATATGAAAATAATTTACACAAAATAAATAATCAACACTTTTCTATATTATTTAATGGAACATGCATTAATGAAAAAATACTGTCTAAATACATACAATATATATATATATATTTATATATATATGTATATATATATTTGTGTGTGAGTACTTTTCTGTGTGGAAATGTGCGTGCAAATTTCTATTTTTTCAAAATTGTCTTTTACCCTTATCCTTGTTAAAAATTTGTAGTAAAATATCTCATTACTTTAAGGTAATAATAATTTTGTTTGTCTCATCTCATAATTTTATTAATAATCGCATCACAAAACATTTTTTCGGTCAGCCAGTGAAATAACGCAATACAAATTCAATTTAGGAAATCAAAACTCATTATTTTTTATTCCCCCTGATAATTTAATTGTCCAAATGAATCCTGGCCAGACACATTAATTCAAAAACAAATAGAATCCTAATTACCTGCATCTCTGATCCCCCGAGAGTTAAAGCTCATTGCTATTTTAATGTCGCCTGCCTGAAGTAATATTCAATAGCATTTTTTTTTTTACAACTTAAAGATTAACGAATATCTGTAAAATTACGGCTTTTCTTGTCTGATTTAAGATATCATTAGAAGAAGAATGGTAAACGACAATGATTGTAGGCAACTTTGGTTAATTTACTGTCAGTCTATATTTCTGAGATAAGGTACTGTAATTACTTACATTATTTACGTTGTTCAGACGTTTGTCCTCATATTCGTTGCGATATTCCCGACGTTTCAGGCGTTCTAAGCGCTGGTCTTCTTCAGTTGATTGGATTTTCAAATTGAACCTTTTATTTCGTTTACTGGTGTAGATTGTTCTAGTTCCAACTACAATGTCTCTCCCGGATGTCTCAGTATTAGTTATCTCCCTTTAAACTAACTATGCGGAAGGACACATGGCCTAGTGGATAGAAGCGTTGGTTGAATACAATTACTTGACCCAAAGAGATGTGGGTTCAATAGCTGGCTACAGCAGAGAGATGAACATGAAATCTTGGATGGTTCATTTAGACCAAGTGTTCCCAACGATTCTCACCCCTAGAAAACCTATAATATGATCTCGAACCATATATATATATATATATATATATATATATATATATATATATATATATATATATATATATATATATATATATATGTACACAAAAGCTTTTCATTCAATGTAAATTAAACAATTTCAAAAGTTTAAAATTAACATTAAGAAATTCACATGAAAAAAATGTAAAATTTAAATCTGATGTTTTTTTTTGTTCCTGTTTTTTGGATATGATTTTTCCAAAACGTGGTACTTTGTTGCTGATAGCGATCCGCACGTCTGTTTGTGCATTACTCCGATTTCTAGATTTTGTCTTGATTGACAAAAAAGAACTAAATCCTGACTCACAAACGTATGTGGTCGCAAATAGGATAAGGACACCAGATGGTTTATCACAGTCTTGGAAGCATATTCATTGCGAAACACCAATACGCCTCCAAAGTCTTGTTTCAAATTGCATTTCAAGACCACGATTTGTCCGCTACTGTTAAAATGGTAAAAGACATCAGTAAAAATAATAAACAAATAAATTTAAATGTTTAACTGGTAAAGTGTAAATATTTAAATTTATTCATTTATTATTTTTGCTAATTTGCCAAATCCAAGGTTTCGCACTCTCGAAAAGGTGATCTTGCACCCCCTGGGGATTCGAGCAAGCCCGATAAGTAACCACTGATTTAGACAATACAGTTGGTTGTATACTTTATTGATAAAGTGTTATGGTCCAGGTTTCTTGTACCACGGTGATAGTCCAAGGTAGAACCAATGAAGAATAACTCGAACACGAATATGGAATAACACAGATATATTACAAACAGAAATATGTACAAAGAAGTAGAAGTGTTAGTAATAACAATCAGTTTAGGTTAGAGAGAACTATGTTGTCTCGACCAGTATCACTATTCCAATGTCTTACAGTAATCATCGTCTGACGCCACTGTCTGTGCCTGCCTGCCTCTCTCCCTCCCTCATTCACTCACTATCTCACTCACTATCTCACTCACTCGCTCGCTCGCTCGCTCACTCACTCACTCACTCACTCACTCACTCACTCACTCACTCACTCACTCACTCACTCACTCACTCACTCACTCACTGTGTCTGCTGCTACCTCTTGAGGCGCAGTATTTATGAGGTACGGAACAGTCTATTAAAATTATGGGTAAGTTCCCATAACATAAAGGTAGTAAAAAGATGACTGAATAAAAAAAAAATGACTTCAATTTTTGTTTTATGATTCAGGTCAGATATTCTACCACTAGGGGGTTCGGTCACAATTATCTTTATGATTTAAAGTCTTAGAGAATATATCTTTATAAGAAATATAAAATTTGCAATACAAAATCAATTACAGGTTAGGCGTTCACAGATTATAAAAGTTACAAAGATTGTCTTAAAAGAAAAACATGGAAATTAATTTTATTAACTTTTGAATAATTTAAGTTTCATTAAAATCAGATATTTATCTGATTTTAGAAATAATTTCAAAATCAATGTGTTTATCATCGCCGAAAAAAAGAAAACTCAAATTTCCATACATGTCCAACTTCAACGTTAAAATTAAGATATTTAACCAAGAGATTAACCCAAACTTCCAGTGTTCTAAATAGAGTAAACACATATTTTTTACATCAGGAAAACATTTTATACTTACCCCACTTTTTATTTCTTTCTTTCTCTCTCTCTCTCTCTCTCTCTCTCTCTCTCTCTCTCTCTCCATATATATATATATATATATATATATATATATTTATATTTATATTTATATATATATATATATATATATATATATATATATATATATATATATATATATATACATACATACACAAGGTGCGATGGATAAATTGTCGTCTAAATTACGCAGAAATGAAAATAGCACTAGCATCTCATTTTCACACATATATTTAGCAAAATTACACAACATTACTAAACAGTAAATTCGTTCTATAAGAGTGCCATTGGATTCAACCACGAACTGCAGACGCCTTCAGAATTTCCCACCACTCTTCTGAACGGTTTCCTTTTTTAATTTGGTGAAAGCTGCCATAATCCTTGCATTCATTTCATCTTTGGCTATTAAAAGGGTTATTTTTCTTTTAGTCTTTCACTCAACTGCTCCCCACACATAGTAATCAAGGGGGTGAGACGTCGGGGGAGGTATGTGGCCAGATGAAAGTGGACATTAGTCGCAGAAATTGTCAGAGTTCTGTTTGTCTGGCATGGTACAGAGCCCTATTGCTAGACACAGGCTCTTCCAGCAACCAACCTCTTGACCCAGGACAGCAGTAGCTCCTGAATGCACACGATGTAGGTCTTCGTGTTGATGATAAATGGAGGAATAATAATAATAATAATAATAATAATAATAATAATAATAATAATAATAATAATAATAATAATAATAATAACACCTACTAACACTACTACTTTTACAATTAGTAATACTAGTTTTAATCCTTAAAATCTTTACGATATTCCTATTTAATATCCTGGTGAATATTCATTCTTAAGCTAATGATCGAGTAACCTCCTGGCGAGTTCAACTACAATAACATATCCGTACACTATTTACATTTATATTTATATTTTCGGACTATCATCCTCATCTGTGTTGCTATATTTATCACAACGTTTCGGCCGTTGTACGCTCCGGCCTTCTTCAGGTTGTTGGAATATCGAACAGAACCCTTTATTTCGCTCGCTGGGGTAGACTGTTCTGGTTCCACGTGCCATGTCTAATGGATGTCAGTTATCTGTTATCTCTTGTTAATTCCCCTCTCCAAGTTCTCCACCGCCTTCACCAGATATTGAAGTCACACTCTTTGGGTCCTGTCACTGGATCTAACTAATGCCTCTATCCACTGTGACATGTTATGCTACCCCAGCGAGCGAAATATAAGGTTCAGTTTGACATTCCAACCACCTGAAGTAGGCCGGAGCGTACAAGTGCAGAATCGTTGTGATAAATATAGCAACAAAGATGAGGATGTTAGCCCGAACAATGTCAATAGTATACATAATACCTCATCTATGATTTATAGACATATACTAAAATATCCGTAGAAAATCCCCTATCCGATCATCAAATATTTGAGTTTATCAACTTTAACAAAATGCTACAAGAAGAATAATAAATATGAACGCTGGTCGCCATTTTTAAAACGGTGATAGAATTGAAAATATCTTAAATGGAGATTTATTTTCCGTTTCATTAAAACAACGGTTAAACACTTCTATCTTCCCTTATTCTTTCTGTCTTTCTTTCATTTTCTCATTGAAAACAAGTAGCGTATATCCCTCTCTTTTCGCGCGATAAAAAACGGAATAGTCCATTATTTATTAGGTATTGGCAGCTGATGTTAACATTTCTTTCTTTCTGTCTCTCACGGAAAACCAAATATTATTCCCCTCTTTCTACGCGATTATAACGGAATAGTTCATTATTCGGTATTGTCACATGTTAAAACTATATTTTTTTAGCTATTTAAATATTTAAATATATCTTTATTTCTGTCTCTCATTGAAACCAAGAAGTATCTCTCCTCTCTTTTTCCACGCGATCAAAATGGAGTAGTTCATTATTTATGAGGTATCGGCAGGACATAAAGATCGTGCGAATTAACGAAAGATGGGGCAAACACAACAAAATAATAATAATAATAATAATAATGATAACAACAACAACATATCGTGTTTTACTATGGGCATGAATTGATGGAGAAAGGGTCTGTTAAAACGAGTACATCATAATAGACGATAACTTTAAAAGAGTGCTGTCTATTTTTTTTTAACGTATTTTAATGCGATGTGAGTTATTTGCCTAAAAGTGTGGAATTACGTCTCGTTTTCATTCGCATAGAATAGATGTAAAACAAAGATGCAAAGCTCTGAATCTCATTAAAGAGCCTTAAGCAATTGCGTCTGGATTATGGGTCAGTTTACAACCCGAATGTCCCCTCCCCCGGATCCAGAATGACGAAGTGAAGCCGAGAACTTCATTAAATGCTGACGATTTTCGGAGGAAGCGAAGACCGGAATGGACGTTAATGCCACAAGATTAAGAAAGGGTAATCGAGTGTCATTCGAAATGAGGTCTGAAATTAAGAGATGACAAAAGTACGTAATGAAAGCGATTTGCAATAGGTTCAAACGTGAATATCGGATTTCAGCAGCGCTGTCAATGAAGAGGCTATTATTTGATATATATTGCTTTTTGCCGAGTCAAATATAACAGGGCATCGATATTTGTAGCGGAGTAAAATAGGGTGAATGCGCGATGGTTTAATAGATAGCGGCTCGGAATGTAAATTCGTAGGGCCGAGTTCGAATTCCAGTCGAATTCGCTATATTCACTTACGCGGAAATAACGTTGGGAAAGATATGAATTTATTCATATCTTTTCCAGTTATGTGTAAATAGCGGAATAGACTGGGACCTATATAAAAAAGTGTCAGAGAAAGAGAACTATGGTTCCAATGCAGCCCGGCAAGTGTCCTGTTCCCTCAGGCTGCCATGCCCAAGACACACCAATATATCTACGGTTGCAGTACATGCGGTGCTTCTACGACAATAATAGTCTACAGGATTCGTGATCGAATATGGCCGATGTTTCATCGAATAATACATTGTATAAACTACACTATTTGCATTGTTCGGACTATCGTCCTCATCTTTGCTGCCATATTTATCACAACGTTTCGGCTGTTGTACGCTCCGGCCTTCTTCAGGTGGTTGGAATGTCGAACTGAATTCTATATTTCGCTAGTTTGGGTAGACTGTTCTTGTTCCACGTACCATGACTAATGGATTTCAGTTATCAGTTATCTCCTGTTAATTCCCCTCTCCAAGTTCTCCACTGCCTTCAACAGGTATTGAACTCACACTCTTTGGGTTCTGCCAATGGATCTAACTAAAGCCTTTATCCACTTCAGAGATTAATTACACAAAAAGTTTTGCATTTCATTTTTCCAACTTTTGAATACAGTGTTTCGTCTTGGAATTTTGGAATTTATTTTTTTTTTTCTCTTAAAGGAATCTTTCAGGGAAATAGGTTTCTATTAACATCAGGAAGAGGCAGCTGAAGTTTCTGGGACACATAATGAGGAAGATGGGCTTGGAGAATCTGATACTCACGGGTAGAATAGAGGGAAAGAGAGACAAGGGAAAGCAGCGCGTAAACATGCCTGGCGATGACAGAACGTGGTCTGAGGAGGAAGCAGAGGGAAGGAACTTTCTGAGAGCTGCAAGGGATAGACGGAGGTGGAGAGCCATGATCGTCAACATCCTGAAAGGACATGGCTCATAAAAAGAATTTCAGTAACTGCTATCGTTGTTTCACGTATTGGTGTTGATGAGGGATTCCGCCCTAACCATTATTTGACGTAATTTGGAATGTCATTATTTTCTCATCCAGTTACAAGCACGACTCCAGGTCGAATTGCGCCTTATTGGACTCACGGTATCGACTGACTTGAAGTGGAACAACTACACTGAATCAATAGCTGCATCTACTGCAAGGAATGTTGTTTCACTGTGTCGTGCCAGAAGGTTTTCGCTCCTCAGAGTACATCTTACATATCTACAAATCCGCCATTCATCCGTGCATTGAGTACTGTTGTCATATCTAGTCTGATGCCCCTGCTGTCCATCTCGAGTTTCTCGACAAAATCCGAAGAAGCATCTGCAATGTAATCGGCCCTGACTTGGCATCTCGACTTCAGTGTCTTTCTCACAGACGTGATATATCTTCCCTCTGTCAATTCTACAAATATTTTCATGGCAACTGCTCTGACGAGTATGTTTGCCTGGTACTCCAACTAAGTCAGTTTAAGCGTGATACTAGATTGGCATATAGGTCCCACGCTTTTACTGTTGGGATAGCTAAATGTAACCGCCACTTTTACTCCAACAGTTTATTTTATTTTTCCTGAGAACTACAATATTCAAAAATGTAAAACGTCATACTTTCTTCTATTTCCCCTATTACCGAGTATTTTCTCTCACTTTCACCCTCTGTAACCCCCTGCGTGCTATTGTCACTCTCGGCTTGCTTAAAAAATGTGATATCATTTCGTATGCTAAATATATCACGATATCATGATATCACGATTTCAAGATACTTTCTTCCTTTGTGGAAAGATATTTTATTATATATTAAACGTATATTAATAATACACAAATACCTACAAATACAGTACGACTCAGAGTTTAATTTTGTACCCGGCGATTGGGTAAACCATGAAGCTCTGAATCGTACTGTAAATGTAGTTATATGTGTAATTTTTAATATATAATTTATCGCTCTGTTTAACTCTTTTGAGCAATCTTTTGTGTATGTTATCGCTCATATTTATAGTTGACCATATCTCTTCTTCAGAACATTTCTACATCTATCTATCTATCTATCTATCTATCTATCTATCTATCTATCTATATATATATATATATATATATATATTACACCCTCTTTCTCTCTCTCACACACACACACAGATGCATACACACACACATACACATATATATTAATATAACAAAATATTAATGTCTATTATGTCTGATCATGAGCCGTTCTTTTGTTCGTATGTTTGCTTTAATTTCAGGTGAAAATAAAAACAGCAATTGTCCAACATTTGGATATGTTTTTATTAATTTAGTCATTGATCTAAGGTTTCGGCTGACATGAGCCATCTTCAGATTGGTTATACGGACATTTTAAGAAAGATATTCACCACTGAAGATAATATTTTGTTATGTTAACATAGAAGATTGCTATGCGTCGATAACGGTCGTGGAATAGCGGACGCAGTTCGTGAGTTCACGATGCGGTTCTATGACGTCATACCGTGCAAGAGGCCGAAATATTAACAACATAGACATATATCTAGATGCAATGTAATGTGGTCTGACTAGTTTGAAATGTAATTTTGTTGAGTGTGAGTTGCATTGTTTTAATGTCGATGGCCTTCAATATCTGAAGGTTCTTTTTACTGTGAGTATGTGTAAAATTAAAATTAAAACTAAATCATTAATTCATTGTCAGTTACATAACAGACATTCGTTGTCTGTTATATTTAACAATACACGTTTAAATAATAATATGCTGCCCCAATAAACCATATATTCCATATTCAATACTCATCGGATTCACTCTCGCGTGGTCATGTGTGACGTCATGAGCTGTTGTGCGATTTTCGCTTTCAGCGTTTTATTTGCACGTGTTTATCCTTGCTTGGAAATCATCCATGTAAACAAATAATACTATCATCAATTTCTTGTTTCTTGTATTGCATAAATATATTGTGTAATTGTCATCTTTGATAATGGCTTATGTAAGCCGAAAGCTTAGATTGGATTAAAAAAAAGTATGTATCAATATTGTGATTTTCTTTCATTGTTTAATGATAATGTTATTAAGATCATCAGACTATATGAAAAAAACTTACATAAAATATATAGACAACACTTATCTATATTATTTAATGAAACATGTATTAATATATATATATATATATATATATATATATATATATATATGTGTGTGTGTGTGTGTGTGTGTGTGTGTGTGTGTGTGTGTAATTTGGCAGCAACTTTTCTTTCAAACATGTAGTGTTGAATGTTAAAGACAACATAGTCTTGCATATTTTCTTTTGAATTTTCTCATATTCTCTAATGAGACTTTTTATTTGGAAATGATTTCGAAATAAGTATTGTCCGTACGATGACCTATCGCTTTCGAACATCATTGTTCATCTTCAGGGTCAATATTTTAGTCAAAATCTTTTTAACAAACATTTGCCAATTATCTTGTAGCGTAATCATGTTACTATTTTTTACAAACTAAATAAACGTAAAAATCCTTTTAATTTCAAATGACGCGATGATGTTATCACGTGCATGGCGTAGATGTTTGTCATGTGACAGCGTGAAAAAGATTTTTATTATACAAGCCAAAAGATCGAAGAATACGTTATAAAATTTAAATATATTATAAACATTGTAAGATGTTACCAGACATATTGTAATCTATACGATTAATAAGAGGTCTTTTGCTTTTAATATGCAATGCTTCTAAGATTTTAAGGCGTCTAATGTCTGTATGTTTATCTATAATTTTCGTATTTTCTATAAGTATTTTACGTATATCAGATTGCATGTATGTGACAATATATATATATATATATATATATTAATACATGTCTCATTAAATAATATAGATAAGCGTTGTCTATATATTTTATGTAAGTTTTTTTCATATAGTCTGATAATCTTAATAACATTATCATTAAATAATGAAAGAAAATCACAATATTGATACATACTTTTTTTTATTTAATCCAATCTGAGCTTTCGGCTTACATAAGCCATTATCAAAGATGACAATTACACAATATATTTATGCAATACACGAACAAGAAATTGATGATAGTATTATTTGTTTACATGGATGATTTCCAAGCAACGATAAACACGTGCATATAAAACGCTGAAAGCGAAAATCGCACGACAGCTCATGACGTCACACATGACCACGCGAGAGTGAATCCGATGAGTATTGAGTATGGAAAGCCGTTGGTATGAACCAATGACTTCTGTTACTAATTATAGGCATTTAAGGATATTTTTGGAGATTTCATAGTTTATTTTGTTCAGGTTAGGTTTCAACTGTTTTATGTATATAGCTTCAAGAATTTTTAGTTTTTGTTTATTGTTTTCATGTTTAAGTATAGTTGTGTTTTCGACGAGGATTTTCCGGAATTGTGTATGCGGCCAGGCATGTTGTTTTAAATGTCTAAAAATGTTAGAGTTATCATTCAAATGTAGTGTCAAGCGTCGTGAAAGCGAGTTTGTGGTGTGACCAACATAGATATTATTTAGTTCGTTGGAGATACAATCTCCCAAAGGGCACCTGAATTTGTAAACTATGTTGGGTTTTTTCAAATCGCTAACCGGGGGAGAAGAATCATTTCGAATAATTGAGTTGGATATTTTAGATTTAGTGTAGTATATAATTAACTTAATTCTTTTGCTAGGATCTGTTGTGGATATGTTAGTATATATATATATATATATATATATATATATATATATATATATATATATATATATATATATATATATATATATAGATAGATAGATAGATAGATAGATATAAGTAATCGAGGAGTTTTATTTTACATAGAGTTCATGAGAAGAAAATCAACGTCAAATAATTTTTTTTTAGAAAAACTATAGTACACTTGGTCACTTACGAAACGCGTGACAGTGACCTCCAATCTGTTATATGGAACACAATCAATGAAGTGTGCAATCACACAATTGACTGATGTTGCAAAATAAACTAATTTTTCCTTTTGGTGATCACTGGACAAGGTGAAAGTGCGTTCATAAATTATTTGCTATATCATTGCACACAGTAACGTAAATACTACACTGGATTCCACTATAGAATTTTCGTGATCCGAAGTGCTTAGCCTATAGTAATAGGAAAAATAAACTGAATAAAAATCGTTAGTGCTTATTTCAAAGCTCCGGTTATATCAGTTTAGAAATTTCGTATCTTTCTGCAAAATGAGATTCCCCCGCGATATACTCACCGTTATTTGCACGAACTTTGTATTCATTGATTAACGAATACTTCTTAATATATACATAACGAAAATTCTCTCGAAGAAGGTAATAACTGAGCCAAATCAATCCTAATATTAATTCTAGACGGGGCTATTTTAGATAATGAGATATGGAAGCTGTCCAGAAAACAGCTACGAAAGTAGATTTGATTAAATTATGGTCTATAGATAATCTTTTATTTTCGAAAAAAAATTCTATATACGTTCGTTGAATAAAACATGACCGGAGCGTTGCGACAAAAACCAGCGATAGAAAAGTTCAAAAATCGATAATTAGCATTTTTTCATTTAATAAATTCAGTAAACTTATATAATCTATCACAACGTCTAAGCAAACAGTAGATGTACTAATGGTGTATTAGCAGGTCAATCGGTAAGGCATTATGCATGTCTGAAGTGCTTCCTCAGCAAAGGAATATCAGTTTACATCTCTTCGAAATTTTCTTTCGATTTACTTTAGCGAAAAAAAGTATATATACGAAAATCATTCACTGGAACTGCAGATTTGTTATCAGGTGAATTTTAAATAGTGTAAGAGGGTCGTCTGAAAATTATATAGTCTGACTAAGTTATAAATGTAAGTAGACACTTCAAATAAGTAGACACTTTGAGTATATATATATATATATATATATATATATATATATATATATATATATATATATATATATACATACACTTTATGAGCATGTAAGTTGAGTTTGTTCTTAAAATTACCTTTGTGGTCTTTTAGTTTGTTTTGGAAGGCTATTACTCTTTATGAAGAAAATTTAAATAAAAGGGTCAAACGTAGTACCTGGTCTGTCGTTTTTAATGAAACATACATAAACCAAGGATTGTTGGCTAAATATACAACTGTCATATATATATATATATATATATATATATATATATATATATATATATATATATATATATGATAGTTGTATATTTAAATATATATTTGCTTAAATATACAACTATCATATATATATATATATATATATATATATATATATATATATATATATATATATATATGATAGTTGTATATTTAGGCAACAATCCTTCATTTATGCATGTTTCATTGAAAACGACAGACCAGGGACTACGGTTGAGTTTTTTATTTAAATTTTCTTAATAAACAGTAATAGCCTTCCAAAACAAACTAAAAGACCACAAAGATAATTTCAGAACAAACTCAACTTACATACTCATAAAGTCAACTAAATGCGAACTAGATAAAATAAGTAAAATAATAGTAGAAAGAATTCAGATCTATGGAAGAATTTAGGTGTAAATCAGTGGAAAAGACGACAACAACAATTTTTGGATTGATTATATTTTCCTTATTTTCCATGATATTTTTGATCTGATTTCTTTTTTCTTTTTTTTTTTACCTCCTAGATATGTTTAGAAAGTTTATGGTCAATATCAGGACGGATTATATGTAATTATAAATGTGCATATTGAAGTCAACACCCAGAGCCGGCAGTCTGTTTCATGGTAAACGCAATCATCAAGTAATGAGCGTTGAGTGTTTGCTCGAATATTTATGTAGATAGGTCAGAGATGCATTTTCGATAGTCTGTTGTATTATTCTAACGGTTATTTTGGTCGGCGTTAATATATGTGTTTCGAATTGTGCTAGGGGCTACTGAGTGGGAATAATTGTGGATCCGAATGCAATATAGTTGACTATTTATAGTGTTGTTAGTTAACGTTTATTTATTTAATTATTATTGATTATTTTATTGTTGGTTGTTATTAATAACTTTTCTTGGTTCCGCAGGAGACGATTCTTTTAGAACAAATATAATTTCCAATTTATACAACTAGATATAAATGAATTCTACTCTTCTATAACAGAACTCGTGCTGGGTAAGTCCATCTCCTTAGCGAAAGGAAAAATAAAAATAAACTCAAACGACATAAACTTGTTGGGATTGCTATGAAATGAGTGTGAAATCAGAAGGTTTTTTGGTTTGAGATGATAAGCATGAAAAGCATGTTCTTCATATTAATCACAACAATATTAAGCATAGACATACAAGCTGAATAAATCTCAAGGCAAAATTGAACAAAGAAACAACGGTAGTCGTGAATTCAATTAGAAAAACACTGAACATTTATACATAATTAATACAAATCGGAAAAGCTTGTGTTTTGGTTATATGGATGTTTGACGAAATGTGAATTAAGTATCTTAATGGATTACAGTCAAGAATGTTCCTTTGTTTAGAAAATGTTCACATGTAATATTAAGGAAAATTTATCGAGGGATAAATTTTAAAGTAATGTAATGCGAGATTTTTGTTGATTTTTGTTTGTTCTTGTTTTGACAGTTATTCACCCTGGACTGTATTTTTTATCTTAATGCTTGAATTACAGTTTCTGTTTAGTAGTGTAGATAACAATTTTTTTAGAAATGTGCAATGAATTCAGAGAGAGACAGAAAGAGGTTGAAAGTTGAGACACGCGCAAAGTCCTTTAGTCAAAATGTAGACACGCGTGGATCTGTGTGGAAATCTCTCTGAAGGCGAATATCTGACTGGTGAAGTGGACTGAAATTTGTTCTTTTATTTACTTTCAGAAGTTGAAATAGGCTCCAGAAATTTTTGGTGGTATCATACATTCTGGGATCGTCTCGACCAATAATAAGCCGAGTTTCGCAATGTGTCTTGTCTTGATTGGTCGAAACTAGCTCTTATGGAATGGTCTATTTTTTAACCGAGGTGAATGGAAAAATATGGACGATTACAGAAACTCAATACTATTCGATAATGAAAAAAGGGACATTTGGTACTGCAATAGGAATCTTTGACTACGCAGTGAGCTGCGTGCTCATATTTATGTATTTACGACATGAACTAATTAAAATAATTGGTAGAAATGTTACAGGACTGGACAAGTATTCTACTGGGACGAAGGCCTCATAATTTTAAGATAAAACACATAGACAAAACTAGGGAAGACATTCAAAAACTTTCAAAAATATGGGACTCGATATAGATATAAAAAGTAAGCTAATCGAAGATTTCCTAGATGTTACCTTCAACCTAAGAAAATGTATATAGAAAGCACACAGAAGACCCAATAATAAATCACTGTATATACAAAAATCTTCCAACCACCCATTATGAATAATGAAACAGATACCGTAATCAATTAACCGCAGGCTTTCCTACAATTTTTACCGGGAAAACATCTTTAACAATACCAGGACAACTATGAAAAGGTCTAACAGGTAGTGGATTCCCGGCAACGCTCATATACACACATTACAGCCCAAAATATCCAACATAAAGAGAAAACAAACATATGGTTCAACACACCATACAACAAAAATATAATAGCAAACGGAAGAGAATATATTCATTAAATGCATACAGAGTCACATTCCCGCATCAAGCACTCTCCACAAGATTTTCAAGAAAAACAAAAAAAAAAAACAGTTATATTTGCACCGAGAAAATGACATAAATAATAAAAATGCTGAACAGAAAAACGACCAACAAAACACCCAAACTAATTAAACCAACTTGTAACTACTGAACAAAGTACAATTACCCTTAAATTCAATTTCAATGTGATATACTAAGCCACTGTAAAATCAGCAGAAAACGAATAAAAATATACATGGGGGTAACTAAAGCACCCTGGAATCAGTGAAACTACGGGCACGAAGAATCTTTTACAAATAGTAAATACGCTAACAGCACAATACTTTCTGAACATATATAGTAGGTTAAAAACAAAAAAGAAATGACACCAAAAATATCTTGGAAAATAAGGAAAAAATAATGAATCCAAAAATATAAATTTTGCTTGGAGAAGTAAATACCTATTATTACCGTCCCAGATCAGAACAAACTACTAGATAAACGATCAAATGTCATCTCAAAATAGAGACAAGAAAATAAATTTTTACTACGTGACTTAAAAAACCAAAACCTGTAAACGAAGATAAATAAAATAATCCAAGTACAATAGATTAATCCAGACAAACAAATAAACTAAGTAAATAATAAACAAACTAACAAACAACGTGCGCACCGATAAACACAAGAAAAGGTATTAATAACAACCAACAGAAAAATAATCAATAATAAAAAAAAGAAGAAGAAAAGAACGGTAACGCTATAAACAGCCGCAAAATTGCATTCGGATCCACAATTATTCCCACTCAATAGCCCGTAGCATAATTTGAAACGCAAACGTTAACGCTGGCCAAAATAATCGTTAGAATAATGCAAGAAAATATCGGTAATGAATCTCTGACCAATCTACATAAATAGCCGAGCAAAGACTCAACGCTCATGGCCTGGTGATCGTGTTTATCATGAAACAGACTGTCGGCTCTGGGTGTTGACTTCAATTTGCACTTTTATAATTACATACGTTCTGCCTCTGATATTCGCCACTTTAACCCATAAATATAGCATAACATAGAAGTAAAAATTATGATATATATATATATATATATATATATATATATATATATATATATATATATATATATATATATATATATATATATTACCTTTTTATATATGTGTCTTATCTACTCTCTTAGGAAAATTATATGCAAACAAGCTATGCCTTTCGAGATAATATCTAAGTAAATAAGATGGGAAAAGAAACGGTGAAGAATTAATAAATCTTCTATTTTATTTAATATTCTGGACTTAAATTTATGTCTTTATTCTCACGCGCATGATCCTGTACTCGTGTTCCCGCCCACAAAAGTACGCATTTTCTTTATCAGACGTCTACCGGACATGACGTTGATTTGTTCTTTCTTTCTCTGACTTCGTCATTCTTCTTACATTTTCGGAACTTCCTCTTCACCCCATAATGCCATTCAATCTTAAACGCTTCATTGCGTCGAGATAATGATTTATTCCGCATCTCCCCACCCACACCAACCTATACACTGTTCTTTGTTTTCACATTTACCAACCTGATTCCTAATCTATTTTCACGGTCTTCATCATTTTCCTTTGTTTTATCGCTTACACTTCATCTTCTAATCAGAACTATCTTTATTTTTCCCTTTCTCAATATATATATATATATATATATATATATATATATATATATATATATATATATATATATATATATATATATATATAT
Source organism: Acanthosepion esculentum (assembly GCA_964036315.1). Classification (NCBI taxonomy): domain Eukaryota; kingdom Metazoa; phylum Mollusca; class Cephalopoda; order Sepiida; family Sepiidae; genus Acanthosepion; species Acanthosepion esculentum. Next base: position 98,974,557 of record OZ038484.1, read on the forward strand.
ATAATGCTACATTTTATTGCCAACTTGATATTACCATTTAACGTTGTTTTAATCTTTTATTTTCTTGCAATCACTTCTTTGTTGAGATTTGAAATCGCGTACATTATTTTCCTCAGTAACTGACATTCTCGTGAGAATATGTTTTTTTTTCTGTCAGTATATGTCACTTCGCAAAACGGTTGGATAATCAAGCAAGCCCGCTGAAGCAAGTAATATATATATATATATATATATATATATATATATATATATATATATATATATATATATATATATATATATATATATATATATATATGTATGTATATATATATATATATATATATATATATATATATATATATATATATATGTGTGTATTGTCTGTTAATCTTCCCGATAATCCTACGTGTTTCAAGAAAGAGATATCTGTAGACATCATAATAGCAGACTTGTTAGCAAATACTTTTCTCAAGTGGACGTTGTATATTGCATTTCGAAACAACTGTAATTTACAGACGAGGAAATACATTTTAAGGTGAACATAGATCTATCAGTCGATAGTGGTTAATGTTTTGTTGTTGTTTTTTTTTTAAGAAAGAAGGAACAATTATAATCGGATTGCCTACCGAAAGGTTTTCCTATTCAAGCTTTCAGTTATGTGCCATGCATGATACACGCGGGAGATTTTTTTCCCGAAGTAGGTTGTTATCTCTTTCAGTGGTAGACCAGTTGCCATCCAAGGCTATAGAACCAGGACTGTCCTGCTATTTACCCATAGCTGTAGGGAGAAGAAGAGGATTCATATCTTTCACAAGGGTATTAGTACGGTGGAGTAATGGATAGCGGATCGGAGAGCCGAGTTCGAATTCCAGTCGAATCAATTAACCTTGGAAACGGTATGAATCCTCCTTTTCTCCCCGCCCCCAGCTATGTGTAACTAGGAGAACCGCATTCTATAGGCTTGGATGGCCACTGGTCTACCTCAGAAATAAATGGCAACCTACTGCGTGAAAAAACCTGCCGCGTCAGTCATGTAGATACATCATCCCCTAAGCGTGTATGACGCATGGCGCATAACTGAAGTAGCTGTAATGATTTTATTGCCACCCTGTATATATATATATATATATATATATATGTGTGTGTGTGTGTGTGTGTGTGTGTGTGTGTGTGTGTGTGTAACGTGTAATTAAAAAGCAAGGAAGCTACAAGGACAGTTTTCGATGAAACGTATCTGAATTTATTTTTTGGGCTATCCATAGTTTTATTAGTTAAAATTTTTAATTACTATTCATTATTTCATGTTTGCTGTTATTACTACGTTTTCTTGTGTTTATGTCTTGGTACGTATTTGTTAATTTTGTTATTATTTACTTGGTTCATGAATTTATTTGTCTTGCTTTTATATTATTTTATTGATTTTCCTTTATTCTTTTTATAATTAAAAAAATGTTAACAACACTATTGTTATGGTCCAGTTTAGGAGCAAGGAAGAACAACAAGAACACAAGAGTAGAAATAACGAAGATATATTACACGGAATAATAATACAAGATGTGGAAGGTGTTAATATGACTGTCAGTCTGGTTTGATATTAGTCTCGAAAGACCATCTGCATGCCCGATTTTGTTTGGTGAAAGATACTCCTATTTAAAGTTATAGTTTAATAAATCTCCCCCCCCCCATCTTAGCAATCTATTAGCAGTGTAGACAGGGAGACCTTCCTTTGATCCATATATTATCAATAACGGCTTGTGGTCCGTCTGTAAGGTGAAAAATCTACCGTAAATATATCTGTAGAATCTCGTAATCGCAAAAATAATCCCCAACTCTTCCTTTTCGATTTGCGAATAATTTTGTTCGGCTGGTAGGAACGTTCTTGACGCATGCGCGATGGGTTTTAGTGCCCCATCCGGCATTTTATGAAGTGTACATGCCCCAACACCATAGGCACTCGCGTCTCTCGCGACTATTATTTCCAATTTTGGGTCATAATTCGGTAAAATTAAATCTGCTGTTAGAGTCTTAATGATTTTGTCAAAAGTTTTCTGACTTTCATATGACCATTCGCAAACTTTTTCCTTCTTCAACAGTTCGTTTAGGGGTGCGCGTAATTTGTGCATGTTAGGAATAAATTCTTGATAATAATTTACTAAGGCCAAGAAGCTAAATTCTTTGGATACGGCATTTTTTTTATTGCCGTGGCTCTTTCTGAGTATGGATTTCTTCCTTCTTCGTCAATAATATGGACCAGATATTTTATCTCCCTCATAAAGAAGTCACATTTATTTTCCTTTACCTTAAAACCGTAAATTGTATCTGCCTGAAAACTTCTTGAACGTGATCCCAGTGTTGTTCAATATTTTTGCTATTTATCAGGATGTCATCAAGGTATACGCTCGTGAAATTCAGTCCGCCTAGCATAATGTCCATTATTTGCTGAAATATCGCCGGCGCGACATTGATCCCGAATAGTAATCTCTGGAACTTATATAACCCTTTATGTGTGTTTATGCACAACAACCTCGAGCTTTCCTCATCTACTGGTACTTGTAGGTATGCTTCGCTCAAGTCTATCTTTGAGAAAAATTTTCCTCCGTTCACCTTTGTTAAAACTTCCTGTTGACTAGGGAGAGGATAGTGATAATTCTTAATCGCTGCATTCAATCCCGTCGAGAAATCAGCGCATACTCGTATCTCACCCGATTTCATTTTCATATAAACCGTATTGTGCGGGCCATTGACTATATTCCACCTTTGTCAATATATCGGTTTTCACGAGTCTATCCAACTCTTCGTCTATTTTTTTTAATGATGCGAAAGTTACATTTCTTTTCTTCTTGAAAATGGGTTGTACATTTTCTTTTAGTTCGATTTTGGCCGCCATTTTTTACACCTGCCGAGGGCGGCTGAAAATACGTCGGGGAAACTCTTCTTTAATTTCTCCTTCAATTTCTCTGCATCGGTCGATAACCTTTCCACTTTTTGGCAGAACGTATTTATCGGTAAATCCCAGAGGTCAAATTTCAGCATCCAGTCAATTCCAAATAAACTTTCCGTATTTTTTAGAGCGTAAATCTTTAATTTCTCTGTCATCCCATTGAACGTCACATTTGTGATAATCTCCCCATCAAATTTGATTTTTTCCTCCTGTTACCGACCTGGTTATTTTATCTGTTCTCAACAGGGTCGGTTTGTTTATTTTCTTCCACGTCTGTAAGCTAATAATGGTTAAATCTGATGCGGAATCTAATTGTAATCTGATTTTTTTTGTTTAACATTTCTACTTGTACGTATTTTCGTATATTTATCCTGTCCGCTTGGTCAGATCTCCTGACCCTTACTCGGCTTTTGTTTTCTTTCTTTGTTCTACTGTACGAACGTTTATGTCCCACTTTATTGCACGACAGACAAGTCTTATAGCGGTAGAGACAATCTTTGTAACAATGCAAAGTCCCACAGCGATAGCATGGAATGGGTGGTGGTTTCTTCTGAGGTTTAATTTGACTTTTTGTAGTAAAATAATTTGTTTGGTTTGGTTTTGAGGAGTATGAAAAACGTGTTTGTCGTTGTACTTTTCGTATGTGAGTGACGCCAGATTCTTCGATATCTTTCGAGTCCTTTTTTACGCTTATACATCTCTGACAGTCCTCAGCCAATTTTTGTAGCGTCAATTCTGCTTCACTCTCAAGTTTTGTTAGAATTCTCCGTCTGATCTCTGCATCTTTAGTCGAAACCAGGCCTTGGACGAATATCACACATTTAAAATTGTCAGGGCTGAGTTAAGATAATTTAAAGTCATCGCAGTGTTTGTTTACTACGGAAGCGAATGTTATATAGTCTTCGCTATCCTTTTTTGTTAAATTTAAACATTTCCACCTTTTGTGGAATAGTGAAGTTTTAAAAGTTTCACGGCTTCCTTGAAAGTCAACTCATTCGTTTTCCTCGGTAGGATGTAGTCTACGAATTTAGTGTATTCGCTTGACCCTAGTTTTCTCAGTAGTAGACCTACTTTTTTCGCGTCTGACCAATTCCCGCAATCAAACTCATATGAATCTTCATATCTTCTGAATTAAGCCGCGAAGGTTTTGTCTTCGTCCAGTGCATAAGTGAAGTCTTTGATAGAGCTCCATATAGCATTTTGCGAGAATGCCGCTTCATTTCCAGAATTTCGTCCTTTATTTCTTACTGCCCGTAGTAGTAATTCTTGTAGTTCGAGTTGCTTCTCTTCGTTTTTCTGTTGAATTTCCAATAGTTTTTAGTCGTTTTTCTGTTGAATTTCTAATTGTTTTTCTTCGAGCCTAGTATGTCTTTCCTCATTTTTTTGTTGCTGCTCGAATTGCATTTTCATTAGTTCCAATATAGTTTCCTTAAAGTCTTCCATGTTTACACCGTAATTTTGTGTAACGATTTTTCCTTTTTTCTCAGTGTAGGCCACAGGTTTTTGTCGTCTGTTGTTCTGGAATCTTAGTACGAAAACATTTTCCTGCGTAGAATTCGATTCTGTTCTGGATGATAGGTAAAATTCGTGTCTTCGTTACCACCGTTAAGGTTGGTGTTCAAAAATGTTTTTTCTTTTATTATCTTCGTGTAGAACTTGTTTTTTTCTCCTCAATACCTCCGTCGCCTCTGTTATTGACGACCGATAGCAAAAAGGCTTTTTTTTTTCAGATTCTCCGCGTAGAATTCGTTTCTTCAATATCCTCGTCGTCACTGTTATGGTCCAGGTTAGGACCAAGGAAGAATAACACGAACACAAGAGTAGAAATAACGAAGAATATTACACGGAATAATAATACAAGCTGTGGAAGGTGTTAGTATGACTGTCAGTCTGGTTTGGAGTGAACTACTATCGGCTCGACTGGAGTCGTCCCTCTCTCTTGAGAGGCGTAGTAATACATAGTGTTAGGAAGAGTTCATTCTGTAGTTATAGGTAAGGACCCCTAACAACTATAAATAGTAAAAAATATTGCATTCGGATCCACAATTATTCCCACTCAGTAGGCCCTAGATTAATTCAAAACACCACCTACCCCGGGAAAAATTCTGCTTCGTCAATCATGTATCTAAATATACATGATCGCCTAAGCGTGTATTACTTATGGCACACGACTGATTCAAGCTTTACTTATTCAATTTCTAATATATTATATGTTTATTTAATTCAAACCTCATCTTGATTTTTCAAGTTTCTCGACTATTTTATTTAATCTTCTCACCCCCAGTAAGGTATGAAAAAGTGGGGATTGAGGGAAGGACAAAAATAAAAGAACAGGTTTCAAGAAGACTGAAAATTGTGATTGACGTTGTATTTAAATTTGTGAAGATTACGACGGAAAATGTGACACTAATCAGAAGGCACATTGGGACAGCAAAATGCTTTCCCAAACCTAAGCAGAGCATTAAGAAAATTCTGTTAGAAACAAAGAAAAGAGTACTGAACTGTTACGAAATATCTGCCCTCCTATATGGCAATCAGTGTCCTCCTGTGTCAGTGATTGCTGAACAGTCTCCTCAAAGATGAAGAATAGACTTGAAGAATAGAAACGGAGTTATACGGAAGGAGGCTGACGTTATCATGCACCATACATGTTTAAATGTCGAAGTTTCAGAGAAAATGGAAACTTATACTTAACGTCAGGATGAGACAGTTGAATTGTTGAAGCATACCTACGGACGATAATGGCTATGCCTGCATTCCCATAAATACGGTAGTGAATACTGTTCGTGGTCTTCAGTTGGCGATTCGTCTCCAGCTGTGCTGGTCAAACTCTCTGCCTCTGGACAGAGAGGATACCCAGACGAGGCTATATCGAAGGGCAGATTCTCGTCTCGGAAAACAGCTACCCGACCCCATTTTATACGGTGTCTACGGGGAATATTTAGCCGAGCCTACGGGCTTGAATATTCTACATTAAATTCGGCCTTGTGCCACATTTGACTGTATGGAGAGGTTGGTAGATATCCTGCAGTTGGAGATTCTTCTCCAGCTGTGCTGGTCAAACTCTCAGTTTCCGGGCAGAGAGGATCCCCAGACGAGGCTATGTCGAAGTTTAGAGTCTCGTCCCGGGAAACAGCTACACGACCCCGTTTTACACGGGGGATTTTTGGCCGAGTTAACGGGCTCGGATGCTCCTGATCAAATTCGGCCATGTGCCACATCTGACAGTGTGGGACGGTTGGTATATATCCTAAAGTTGGTGACTCAGTGTAGAATTCACTTGACTCACTTCTAGCAGTTGACGCTTTCTTCTCCGCGCCGCTGGTGAATCTTATATGTACTGTTCTTGTTCTAAGTATTATCGTTCATTACCAACCTTCGTTTGATCATGCTATTCAGTCACTTCCCTAGGTTACATCATGAATATTCTATTATGAGGAAAAGAGGGCTTGGAAAATATGATACAGGACAAATTTAAGGCGAGTTGGATAGTGGAAAACAACGCATAACGTACCTATTGTGCTTGGGCAAATAGATTGCAGAAGAAGGTGTTGGAGAAATAACATATTACCCAGTGTTCACAATCGCTCCTGCATTCAAATACTGACCGCGTTCAGCATTGGTTAACTTCGGTGATCAATCAAGAACTGGTGTTTAGTGTCGGAGTTGGTCTATTCGTTTGTTTGTGTATTTAAATATAGAAGTGGACTTTGATGTCAACACCGAGTGCTGACGGTCTGCTTCAGGTTGTATACGCTGTGTGTTGGCTCGATTATCTATGGTTGCTGATCAACTGGCTATTATGAAAGCTAGGAAGAAAGAGAGGAAATAAAAAAGATTTCACACTGTTATAAGATAAATACATGCAAGTATGATGAATACTTACATATTTTCACGTATTCTGTAGAAGGAATCTCACTTGATTTTGCGACAGTATAAAAAAATATAGCTGACCCAATAAGAATTGAACACGTTGCTAAAAATCTGCAAATCCATCGTGATGACCGTTCCAACACGGGGAGACGCCCAGACCTGTGCATCGTCCCGACATCTACCACTGTTTCATGTAAGCGTAGCGTCTATCTAAATTTTAGTCTCGCTAAGAGATCATGAGTGATGTCACAGTGTTTCTAACCCCAGAACCTGACTAAGATTAACTAGGTAATTACTTTTGTTCCTGCCGGAGAGTGATGAACAACATTCAGAGTCACATTTTTAGATTAACGAACTCGATTCAACCTCTCTGCTCCTATTACAAAGCGTCTAAAGCAGATGAAGCAATGCTTAATAAACATCATTGTTCTTATGGTATTTTAGAATAGTATGCTTCACACATCAGGGGAGATAAATGCGATTTGCAATTTCCATTTTTCATTTATCAATGCCTCGGCAATAAGATGAATTGACCATTTGGTGATATTGAAGCTGACATCAATTAAAGACGATTCACATAATTTCCACTAGTAGATGAACAATCTTATTCTATTCTTATTGATGCAACCGTTATATTATATAGAGTGATTTGTTACTGGAGTGTTGTTAACACCATAGGCAAGGATCTTCTAAGTGCGAGCCGTATTAAAAAGAAAAAAAGCTTGCTTACTGAGACTACATACGCTTTATTCAGATATAGAATTGAAAGGAAAAACCTGTGTTAACAAGGGACACTTTCCATCTTTCAATTCTTTGATGATAAGAAAATTACCGGAAATAAAGTGCAAATACATACTGCCGCAAATTAGATAAGTGATAATTAGCATATGTGGACTAGTGAGTGGTTCTAGTGTTTCTGATACGTAATAACTGTTCAAATAATGCCAGTCGACTAAAAAAATAAATTTCAGGTAACACCTTTGCATGATTAAATAAGTATATGTGTTTTCAGATAATAGGTATTTTATAAAAGAACATACATAATTATACTGTGTGTGGGGGGGTGTTCTCATATAATATACATATATACTCCAGTGTCTTCACAAAAAGTGTTGAGAGTTGAGTTAAAGAGTTAAAGTGCAATGACTGATACTGAGATATTCGGAAGAAGCATGAAACGTGGAACTAGAATAATTTATCTCAGTGGACGAAATAAAGGGTTCTATTCGAGTTTCGAAACATTCGAAGAAGGCCGGAGCCTACAACGGCCGAAAAATCGAGAGTATGGCAACAAAGATCAGGACAACAGTCCGAACAATGTAAATAGTGTAAATAATTACTATCTATATATATATATATATATATATATATATATATATATATATATATATATATATATATATATATATATATATACACACATACATATATATATATATATATATATACATATATATATATATATATATATATATATATATATATATATATATATATATATATATATATATATATGTCTGTGCGTGTGTAAAAAAATCTGTGGGTAAATAATCCAAGTGAATCCTAATAATAAAAAATATAAAACTGACCCTAATGTATTTAAAACAGAGCATATATAAACAAATTACATATAAAACAAATTCAAAGGTAACTGGCATGGGGCATGTTTGAATTTCTAATATATATATATATATATATATATATATATATATATATATATATATATTGTTTATTTGTGTAGGAATCCCTCATTTATACAGTTTCGTTACATACGTCTCACAAGGTACTGTGATTAAATTTTTTTTTAATTTATTTTTGTGTTCGTACAATTGTTTTTCTTTCTTGACACATATTGTCGAAAATCTGTCCGAAATGTATGTCCGAGCGCTTCGACTATTCGTTTACCCATTTTAAAAATTTTTTAACTGAATGTGTTTTTTTATATGTGTCTGAAGCTATGAAAATGTTTTATTTAGCAAACACCATCAGTACATATTGACCCTGTTCGAAGTTAATGTTATTGATTATTGACTTTTCCTTTCTGTATTAGGCCTTCCATTATTCTTTCATGGATAGTAATAAAACTAATTCAACTTCCATCCGTCAAATCAAATATCGTCAAACATTATTGCATGTCAGCGTAACTTCAGCTTTGTCCTTCTAGTCTGTTCGTCATATAAAGCTAAAGGAACTCGTCTGTCCTGCTATTTCCTCATATAAAAGAAGAGATGGACACATACCTCTCACTAGTTTATTAGGATTTAAGGGAATGTAAAGAATATATACGAACTAGATACTCCGATTCTTCAATCCAAGTCGCCATCCATTACTCCCCCGTATCTATGCACAGCAATTTTTTCTTTAAAACGTGTTATTAAATAGGATGGACAGGACGAGTATTCGTGAGTATTTCCTATCGAATAATTGCTTTTTGTAATCAGGTGGAAACCCGTAAATTAACTGCCGATAATGTATGCGATGTTCCGGGTACTTTCCACCATAGTTGGTCAGTTTTAAGGAAATAAAGTAAAAAGACGAAAGATTGATTTTGTAGTGATTATTCTGTTAACCGTACGATGTCCAAAAGAACCGGTCCATGCTACAGAAGTGATTTTACATCTATGGGACTAACTCAACTTTAAGATCTCTAGTTTTTCTATTGCTATATGCGGACGAGCTGCATCCTTAGTCCCACCACAGCTGACCATTACAATTGAGACGCGCCATCTCATTTAAAAATGTGTGAATCATCCCTGTTCCTTTCGTATTGCAATAGTAAAATTTAAGTACCATTAAGACGGCTTCTTTTTGCCTTTTATTACTCTTCGTATAACTCTACACGGTAAGCTTCTAACTTGAGTGGCTATTAGGTATAAGGTAAACATGAGTATTAAAACAACAGTATGAAAGAGTAAATATAGATGACATTTTGACAAACGTTTAATGTAAAAGCACCAAGCCTTCGGAAATCGAGTTTCTCTTTCGGCGGTGTAGATTATGTTGAAATAAAACCCAGTTTTCTGATGATCTGTATATATGTCTGCAGGTTCACTGGAAGAAAAAAAGAAAGGGAATATTTTGTAACTTTTTGTAATCAGTCTTCATAGTGTCATTAGAACTTATCTTCTTTCGACATCTGAGATTGCAAATTAATTGTTTATCCCTTGTGCATTCGCCCAATTAATTATTTACAGGGGTTATTTTTCGTAGTCGCGAACTTTGTTATTATGAGTAGTAGGAATTTTATTCGCAGTAGAATACAGCCCAGACATCCTAGATAGATTCGAAAAAAGTACTGTTCAGAATGAATCTCAGGACTTTGGTTACGAATATTTCTGAAATCATAAAAGGATATTTTTCTTAATATGTCTTTGTTATCTACAGTGATTTTTCGCGTGGGTGAGAGTGTTGCCGGAGTGTGTTTTTATGTATCCATATTCTGTACAAAATCATTTAATTCGTTTGCAAGAGACCTGATCTGAGTAGGTATCACGTTGCTAATGCATTCGTATGGTGAATAACACTTAAAAACCATATTTCTTTATTGATATATTGCGAGCATCAAGTTGTAAAAACTCCTTTGAAGATATGAATAAATAAAAAAATTAATATTCCCTATCCCTCACATTAAAAACAAAAAAATAGACAAAAAAGATTAATTACTTCCCAAATATACAATCCAATCAGCCTAATCATGTATACGGAATTTTTCTGTCATATATGCATGACGCCTATGAAATCAAATGCTCAAGCCGTTACAATGTGAAGGGAGAGGAAGCGGCTAATATTTAAGTTATATATATATATATATATATATATATATATATATATATATATATATATATATATATATATATATATATATATATATGATAGAAATTATTAGGAGGATTTGAAATAATTATAATTAAGTAATTCATTGAATCTAGTAGAATCCTCAACAGAATGCAGAAAGCACTGGACGGCCGTTTCCTAATAATTTATATCACTTGTATATCCTTGCTTGTGCCGGCGTCTAATGCTCTGGATGGATTGGCTCGAGGATAGTAGTCGTAGCTCGTGGGGGCACAGTTCTATGGTTAAGGGAAACTCGATGAGTTCCACGAAGGAATATATGATCGAGCAACGCTATATCGAGTCTAATTCGCTACCTCTTCGTCACCGACGCCTGTTGGTACAGTTAACCTGATAACGTAACTCTCCAGGTTTCAACTCTCGCTAGTGGATGCGCACTGCTGATGAGTCCCAAACATAGGACGAAACGGCCGTACAGTACTTTCTGCATTCTGTTGCGGTTTCTTCTAGACTCGAAGAACTACTTAATTATAATATATATATATATATATATATATATATATATATATATATATCTGCATATATAAATGAATTATTTATGGCTATAACTATTTATATATAATAAATGTAATCCAAAACCCCAAGGATAAAACTAACTTCCAAACAAATGTGGAAAGACAATAAAACATATATTATCAAAGACCACGAAAAGATTATGGCATGTATGGAACAAGAAAATACAGTTTACAATATGTATTTGTTTCTATAAGGTGACAAAATATGAAATTAATGTTTTACACAATTTTTACATGTGAATTTTAATGTGTATATGTTCCATTAATTATTGCTTTACTATAGTGAATAACCTCATAGCTTCATAAACATCTTTCAAAACATCAGCCATTGTCTCAACAAACATCTTTCAAAAAATCCGCCATTGTCTCAACAAAGACCTGCCACCAGGCGTCGTAAAAGCAAAAGAAAATAAATCTACGCAATGAAAATGAAAAGCTGTTAGACACAGGAATAATACAAATGCATACGGCTCATTTTATATATACGGCGGAGTCATGGACAGCGGCTAGGATCAAGGAATTGGAGAGTCGAGTTCGAATTCCAGTCGAGTTCTTTATATTTACTTACAGTCTAATACCCTTGGAAAATTAGACATCCATCTATTATCTCCCCAGCTATGGATAAAATAGACTATATCCTATAGTTTTGGGAGGCGGACAGTCAAGGAGAAGGAAACTTTGAATGTAAAAACATTCGGGGAACTTGCAGCATACTGTGCATAAGGTCTCTGTATTCGGCTATTCTAAAAATTGTAGTTGGTTCTACAGAAAACTTCACTACTATAATCAAACGATATGTGTGGGTAGTGTGGATGTTGGTTCTAAGAACTGGACTGGTTAACCCTGATACATCGAAAACAATTGAAGATTCCAGTATATATATTTAAGTACGAAAAGTATATCAATCTAACATGATTCACTTTTATTAAAGCTTCGGTATAGATTGAGAGAAAACAGAAAATGAGGAAAACTTTAGTACTTTTTACTCAATTTTGTTTGAGTCAATACTCATTGGTCAGTCAGATAACACATGCATTAAACCCGGTGATAGTTCTTAATATCCGTCGAAGCCTAAATAAAAGTGAAACATGATAGATTGATAAATGTTTCTTATTTGGTTTTATCTTATCACAATATGGGATTCCGATCCATATTTGATTATTAACTCATTATATATATATATATATATATATATATATATATATATATATATATATATATATGTGTGTGTGTGTGTGTGTGTGTGTGTGTGATAATGTTGTGGTAGGATCCACCTAATTTGCATAGTGGAGTACCGACTATATAAATATAGTTGGTACCGGGAAGACATGAGAGGCGAATCAAGAGATTCAACTAGAGACTCTGGCCGACTGCGACTTAGTCAACACATTCTCCAGGAACGGTCTTCCCAGGAATATACAAAAGACTATATGTAAATATTGTGTACACTTTCTTGTTTCAATACATTTTGTTCTAAGTACATTTTGTGTTGCATTATTATTCCATGCATTAGTCAAGTTTCAACAGATAAATATATTGAGCGCTTTTTGTGGATCAGTTTTAATATTGTATATTATCAGGATTCACTTGGATTATATACCAAGGGGTTAATATATACATATACATACATACACACACACACACAAACACACACATATATATATATATATATATATATATATATATATATATATATATATATATATATATATATATATATATATATATATAATGGACTCTCCCGTCTGTTTCGACAGCTTAATTGATTCAGTTATGAAATTGTGTGCGATAATCTTAAGTGGCACCTAAAACCCGCTAATGATTTACAAAGGAAGCCACATATGGAGCAAAAGCGAGGACTGTGAGATGAGGTCACTCTTAGATTGGCGGACCTTATAGATCTTGCTCTCGCTTCTTGGATATGATTCAGACAAGCAAATTGAAAACTGCTGAGTCCACTAAAACACGTTGATCTCCATTCTACCCGCTCCAAGGCTAAGCGCTCAACGGTGTTATGTGGTATATAGACAGCTGACAAGATGTGGTGTATTGACTCATTATGTATATCTATCTATCTATCTATCTATCTGTCTCTCTCTCTCTCTCTCTCTCTCTCTCTCTCTCTCTATATATATATATATATATATATATATATATATATATATATATATATATATATATATATATACATATATATACACACACATATATATACTGTGTGTGTGCGTCTTTATACCACTTTTCTCCGATATTTGACAGACATGTCATTCCGGATATTTGCTTGAGTGATATTATTTTACAAATCACCGAATATTATTTTTCCAATGGCAAGTAATAAAAAGAACGAATTGAAGGGAGTTATTTCTGGAAATAAGAGGATTGCCAATTGCATTACATTGTTTAAAAGATGCATTTTTTCTCCTCGTAAAATATTGCAGGTCAGCGATTGACGTTTACTTGCGACTGATATATTCTTCAGAAAGTTCATTTGGAAAAGTTACAAGTTTTAGAGTTAAAGTAGAAATAAATTGAACCACGTAAAAGAAAAATCTTCGGAAACTGCCAAATCAAACAAGTAAATACAGAATAAAGACGTTATCGTTGGGAAAAAATAATATTTCACTTTCGAGCTGGTCATAATGTAAATGTATATAATAAAACATAATTGAGTTGATTTTAAAATGGCGTCTGTTTGTTACATTTTTTTTTCTCGGGAGCTGTGCTAGCATTTTAGTCAAGAAGTTTGCATGTCAAATGAGCGGAAATAAGTACACTCCCAAATGGTCCAAGTGAAAAGGTTGTCCAAAGTTATTACGTGATTTCATTCCAAAAGCGTAGAATTAGACGAAAACATTTTAGCTAATATGACATCAAAATATTACGTGTAGCACGAAGCGGTTACTTAGCCAATGTAATTGCTCGCTTTATGGACACAAAGTTGAGATGGAAGATGAGGAAAGCATAAGAGAAAATAGTGAGTTTCGTTAAAAATAAATTTTAAAATTAAAAAGCAAGGTAGATAGAATTTAAATACTATTTTCCATGTATGGCGTTTATACTTATATGGATTCACACACACATACGCACACAAATATATATATATATATATATATATATATATATATATATATATATATATATATATATATATATATATGTATGTATTTATGTATTTGTATATATTAACGAATAGATTTTTAAGTTATTCTTTTGACATATCTTAATTTTACCCATATTTGAGTAGATGCTTCGTAAATGAAAATAAATAAATGAACTTTTTAATAAATGAATTAAAACAGATCATTTACTCAAATGTGGGTATCCATTAAAATTACGTTTGAACAATAAATTGATAAGAAAGACATATATATATATATATATATATATATATATATATATATATATATATATATATATATATATATATATATATATATATATATGTATATATATTTCTATATATATATATATATGTGGCCAAGTGTTTAGAACCTATGGGTTGTGACCATGAATTCTTGTTCATGATAAAATTTGGCTCATGGTCAATTTGTCAGGAAGGTGGCTTCTTGATGTTAACGGTCTGGTGGAAGTGATCCCAGCGAGCGGCACCTTTGGAAACTGTTAGTCTTGTTAGTGAAATTGAGTAGACGGAAGCCTGAGGAGACGTCTGTGATTTCGCTAGCAGGAACACACGTGTCACATGTATATATATATATATATATATATATATATATATATATATATATATATATATATATATATATATATATATATATATATATATAAAAATAAAAGATTCAGGCCTTCTTAGTATGTCCCGAAATGAAAGTTGCCTTAGGATTTTTGTAGCAAATCGCGAAATGACAGTTGTCTTAGTAACTTTATTGCGGTGAAACGATAAGATATATATATATATATATATATATATATATATATATATATATATATATATATATATATATATATAGTGCGTGATGGGTAAAGTGTCGATTTTTTTTATTTTAATTTTGCGCATGCGTCTTCAGTGTTTTTCCTTTGTTTTTGTTGATTGCGCAGTGTCGGCTGGGCACTATCTATGAGAAAAGCAGCTCCATGACGCGATTCACTCCGACAGAAATTTGGAAACGGCATGCTGTACTGCTTCGTTTTAGCGCCGGTTGCTCCAATTTGGTCGACAATTTAGCCACCGCACTGATTCATTCATAATGGTGAGGCAACATTTAGAATAGATGGAATTACAAATTTGCATAACCAACATTTTTTGGGCCGATACGACTCTCCATGGTAGAAGACATCCTAGAGACCATCATCGGTTTACGATAAATGTGTTAGCTGGATTTGTAAGTCTGCTTGGTCCATATGTTCTGCCAGCACATCTTACAGGAGCCGTCTACATTTCGAACACACTTCCACACTTGCTAGAGCGTGTACACCTGATAATATCGTGACGCATGTTGTTTAAGCGTGATTGGGGTCCAGTATATTTAGTTGTCATTTTTTTCAGGATGAACATCTATCGTGAAAGATGGATCGGTAGGGAAGTCTCAGCTCCATGGCCTGCACGTTCCAGCGACCTTAATCGTTGTCTGCTGTTTCTGTTTTTCCTTCCTTTCTCGATGTTTTCACATTGATGGTCGATCCAAAATTCCTTCCTTACCCTCATCAGCCTTCGTACATATTTGTTATTTTTCACAGTACTCGGCGGCACCCTCAGGGCTGGAGTTTTTAGTTTTCCTCTATCAGATTAATAGTGGCTAAATAAATCAGAATAGATAGATAGATAGATAGATAGATAGATAGATAGATAGATAGATAGATAGATAGATAGATAGATCAAGCTCAATATTTGAATACGCACGAAATCCGAAGGATTAATTAAACATAAAAACTTTTGTCTGACCCTGTGTGTATATAATACGTAAAATGGTAATGGGAAATAATTGCGGTTTGGCATTTCGTCATAAGGCTCTTCAAACCACATTTGGCAAATGGCCGATTTTAAAGTAGCAATCATACGCTTCCCTATCAGTGGCGGGGAAAATTGCTCCGCTGTCTCGGCACTTCCCACAATGGAACGCCTAAGGCGTTGCTTTTCATCATATTTTCTCTTACGGCAATGCCGGCGCTAATCCTCGGATGCATGCATAGCTGTGAATAATAAAGAGGCGTTTTATTGGTATTTACCCGAACGTCTCTTTGAATAATATATGACCACAATCTCGAGCTCAAAATCGGGTTCAATTGCATGCAACCTATAAAGCTTGCACGCTTGCGTCGTCATTTTGTTATTGTAGTTTTCCTCTGGCGTCATTTCTTAACACTTGTTTTCATTCTTTTAATAGATCGGGCATGATTCGCCTAGAGTGACGCATAATGAAAGGAAGCTCGCAATTAAATTGATACTTGTAATTATAGTGATTTTGCAAGCGTAGCTTAGGTGCGGTACAAGGCCGAAGTATGGAGGCACCCAGTGAGGATCGGATTCAATACTATGTCGTAGTGAGGCGAGCTACTTGTAATTATATATAAGCCCGTTCGTATGGAGTATATCACATAGTCATGTATAAATTCCCACGATGACGGACAATGATTGTACGCTCACTCAGAATCTCCTTTCTGAGACGTCACAGAAAACAAGAATTTGCGCCAGCTTTCAACCTTCGGGAAAAGATTGCCTGAGATGTTATCCCCTGGTGATATGCATATTCTTCTATATTCTGTATTTCTTCAAGGCGTTAGCGATCATAATTCTCCTCAATGTCCAGTATTTGTTTTGATCTCTTAATAAATTCTCTCTTTCTGTTATCGCTTCTAAATCCTGTTCCGCCTTCCATTTATTCTAGCTAGCTAGATAGGTTATCTTTTATTTTTTTCTTCTATCCCTCTTACCTTCATTTTGTCCAGTGATAATCAATTTGTTAATAGGAATTAAGTACTGAACTATCTCCGCCAAAGTGAAAAATCACCTGATTTTTTTTTTTAGCCAACTGCGTTCATCAGTCCTATATACCCTCGCAAGTATCCAGACTGCATGTGTTTTTAACGAGACTCCATAGATTGATTACCATTCAAAGCATTAGAGAATCTCTCTTCCCGTTCGTTATGCCCATGATGAATTTATTATCGACTGCTTCCAAACATTTTCGGCTTACTGGTTTCAATCACAACGTTTCGGTCTAGCGCTGGTATAGTTGTTAGGCTTTTCTTTAGAGTGTCGCACACTGGGACCGTTTTCGCAAGCCGATATTATTTTCAAAACTTTAGCTCATCGACCATAGTGTGACTCGAGACCGTGTCTCATAGTTGTTAAACTAACACGTCAATCTTTCGGCCATAAAATTAACCCCTTAAAATGCGTGTTTTATTATTGTATTTATCTGCTCGAACTCACGAAATCAGTATGGCACAAACCGGGTTTTAAGTGGTGAAAAATCTAGTAATTGTTCCAAGAAATGTCTCTCAAGATACAACTTTTCAAAACATAAATTGTGATCTGGACTTCGAATGAAAGCAGTGATGACACCTATGCTGAATCCGTCATAGAAAATTCAGGATGTTTAATCAGTAAATACTAAACAGTTAAGATACCTCTGCGTATGAAACATTTATTAAGTTAAGTATAAGAGAAAAATAAATTTAACATAGAATAGGCTACACAAGAAGTAGTTTCGTTCAACACTACAAATTCCGACGAAAGCAAATCATCATTCTGAAACCTCGAGTCATGTTTTTAAATAACCTCGTCAGATCGAGACTCTCATATGAATTCCATACATAGCGACAAACCCGTACAGATATATCAAAACATTCAGTTGAATATAACTTCTTTGTAAGACTGTTGATGAAAAACGGCTTTGCGCGTTTGAACCATGAGAGTTTGGGCAAAGATCATCGTTTTTTACAGATTGTGGACAGGCGCAAAAGAATCACAAAGAAATGCGCCAAATAAAAAAGACACGCACATCACTTGAGGGCTACAAAAAGCAAGAACGAAAACGGATAGCTCGTGTAACTTGACAAGAAAATAATGACATAATAAAGATGTTAAAATTCCATACTACTTCAAATAAAAGGTTAAAAGGGAAAACACCTATCGATACAGGAACAAGCGATAAGTTTGCTCGATTCAGAAATTTTCCTGGAAGATTGTTTTAAGAGAAAGACTTTTAAAAATGCCAACCAAGACCAGTACTGTTGGCTCGGTCAATAAATGCCAAATGATTTCATAGTAGGGAAATGGTTATTATTACCATTACGATGCATTCATGGGATTAGGGGCAAATAATGCTGATCTGCTTCGGCATTTCCCCATTAGAAGTGATCAGACGCAAGGGATTACCTGCAATTAAACACAACTTTAATATTCATGTCTATTAGCAAGTATTTTTTTTTAAAACGGCGACATATAAGGTTTCATGTTAAGTTAAATATTTGTGGAACGTAGACGGAAATGAACAGGAAATCAGTCAGAACAACTAATGACAACAAAATGGTTTCTGAGTCGGAAGATTCGTGTATAAATCTGGTTAATAATTGAATCCTTTGCAAATAAATATTTGACATTTTTCAACCAATGGTTCGCATTCCTGCCGGCAATAAAAAAAAACATGTTTCGTAATCCCTTTGAAGAATATTTAAGCAAATTCGTTAGATGAGCAAAAGTCTGTAAAAACTGCACCAGACAGCAACAGATTCCCGACACCACGACTTCACCGAGATTCCCGTACTCATTAACTAACGTACCCAGCTACGTGACACTCAACACACTTCATAACCAAGCTACGTGACACGTGCACTCTTTCTCACCAAGCTCCGTGACATTCAACACACTTTCTTACAAAGTCACGTGACATTCAACGCTCTTCCTCACCAAACTATATGGCAGTCAACACTCTTCCTCAAAAAACTACAGGACCCTTACACTCTCCTCCACACTATCCCTTTTTTAAAACATACACGCAAAGAAATCACATTTCTTTTCATCTTAACAACTACAAAGAAGGCAATTTAACACTTATACATACTGAGAAAAAATTAGCTGTCAAAACAAGAAAATGAAAATAATTTACATTATTATATTAAAAAAAAGGACAACATTTGTAGACTTTTTCTTTCTTGCAGTTTGATTCGAATCTACAACAAATCCACCAATAAATAAATATGTTGATAATTCACTTTTAAATTGTTAGCTAAAAAAGTGCTTATTAGATAATATATCTTTTTACTAAGTTCAGTGTTCCTTTATATAGCATATTCCGTCAGGACGCTATAGTTCATGACTCTCAACACCCTGTGTTTTGTTATTTTGTATATCTTTATCATTCGTCTTCGTGCTTTTCATGCCCGCCATTCACTCAAACCGCTTAAATAGCGAACTCGCTATTTCTCAGTTTTCTTAGTTTCACTATGTTTTGTGAGTGTTATATTCACCAAATCCTCTTTCCTCTTTATGTTGCATAATTTTCAGCTGTCTCTTTCTGTTTGTAAGTATCAGTTGGTTCATAATTACCTTTTTCCTTTAAACCTTCCTCGTCGCGCACGTTGTGTGTCTATGATGTTCTCAATATTCGTCAGTAGAACCACATCTCTATCGATATTTCATCTAGAGAGCGAATATCTCGCAATCGCCAGTATATTTACAGATTATATTTATTTCTTTTCTCGAAGTGTGAGTTGTTATTCTGTCAATTTAATATTCTGGTGAAGTGTTGGTTTAAAAGGATTACTTTAAGCAGATTTTATCCGATATACTATACATTTTTTTTGTTTTTAAGAGTATTTATTTCTCCATTAAATTTTCTGAAAGTCAGGTTTCGCTCTTCCTGTGCACCTTCGGTTTTATCTTTCACACTTGCCTCCGCCCTCCCTAGATAACTCACAGTCTGGGCTGTCCGTTTTGCTAACAAACCTAGCTTTCTGTCCCCGTGAAGTTAATGGCTAGCTTGCTTTCAATTTACTACCGTTTTCCATCGTTCTTTCGCAATCTCTAGATACATATCCGAGGCACCAGGCCAGATATGGCATCAATATTCAATGCGTGATCGACTCATAAATGTGGAAAATAGAATTCTGACGAGAGAGAAATTGCTTCTTACGACACAGTGAACCCACCTTCCCAGCAGTCTGTACAGAAATTGTTTCAATATAATAATAATCCAAATCCATTCGTAAAACTAATGCCTACTTTTTTTCTTTCACTTTCTTGCTAACCTTTCCGATAATTATGTCGGATCTCTTTGTGTATGTGTCATCTTGTTGTGTATGTTTTCCTGTTAAGTGTATGCCTGATAATATTGAACACCGATAGGTATTCAGCCCCGCTTAAGATCGTCTCGTCTTACAAGTTTAAAAATCTTATTTTTGTCGTACTGATAATTTTACATTTGTGTGTTATCTCAATCCCTTCATTAACGGCATGCAAGCTCTATGTCCCCAGTACTGGTTACGTACTATACAAATATATTTCTAGTGCAGATCAGACTTTTCTAGTAGAGTAATACATTTCAGATGCATCAAGGAAGGTCTTCAGGTCTTTTGCATCATATCGGCTCAAACAGCAGCCCCGACCTGATTTCAAAAGATTCAGGCCCCCTCCTTGATAGCGTTGTGCTACATACCGCGACATTGCAAAACACATTTAAGATATGGCGAGGATTCCGAAAGTTCTTATTGACATACGTCAATCAACATCAGCCAATGAAATAAAGGCTTTTCCTCCCTTCCCTTCTATATAGTCTTGTCTTTTGCTTCATCCGGTTTTGATTCGCGCTATTTTCCCTGGAATTCATAACGAGGTAAGCTGGACTTGTTCTTGCTAAATTAATCCAATGCTTTACATTTAAATTAAATACTATTATATTATTATTAATATAACTATTGTTATTATTATTATTATTATTATTATTATTATTATTATTATTATTATTGATGTTGTTGTTGTTGTTGTTCTTGTTATAAACATCTTGTTGAATTTCTCGGATGAGGAGTTATCATTATTTACACTATATTCGAGCTATTTTCCCCCATATTTATTATTCTTATGACAACGTTTCGACCGTTGTGCATTCTGGTCTTACTCAGGTGTATACCACTGGTTAAGTTACAGAGAATTCTGAACTGGAACATTTATTTCATATACGGGGGTCGAATGTTCTCAATCCACTGCATATCCAACACCTACAATTCGTATTCAAAGCGAAACAAAACGCTCGTCAAATATTTCACGCTAGAAGAAGGAACCATTTTGACGAGCCAACAAATGACAAAATATTACACATACACACCACAGACCCCCCCATATATATATATATATATATATATATATATATATATATATATATATATATATAACGGCAGCTTAACACCTGGAGATGGTCTCACATGGGACTGAAAGTACTTATGAAAAAAAAACCTATTCAAAAGAAAATTTGTTTACTTTTCTTACTTAGCTTTCTAAATCTCCCAAAAATTTAATCCGCGAAATTGAAAGGCTCATCACAAAAAATTAATCGCCATGATATACATAAATTATTTAACCAAAAGTCTTTGAATGAAATTATATATATATATATATATATATATATATATATATATATATATATATATATATATATATATATAATTATTTATTTGAATATTACAACACAAATATGTTATAAAATCACGACAGAAGTAGCCATTTTGTTTCAACACTTCTTGTGTCTTGTCAAGTGATAATATCATCACTTGACAAGACACAAGAAATATTGAAACAAAATGGCTACTTCTGTCGTGATTTTATAACATATTTATGTTGTAATATTCAAATAAATAATTATATCTGCTCTACTCTGTATTGAGCACTCTTTAAAGAATATTAATTGTTGGTTATTGGATTTCACTCCGTATATACCAATCCTAAACTTGGGTATATATATATATATATATATATATATATATATATATATATATATATATATATATATATATATATATATAGCCCGGCGTACATTTACCCATTCGGCCACATCTCTCTTGTTGAACGCTTCCTTTATGATGACGTACAGGTTCATGAATAGCACCTTCCATTTTTTGCCAAGAACAGGTCACTTCGTCCATTCCTAATTTTCGTTTGGCTTTGCAAGTGTTGGTTGGAGGTGAATAGAAAATCAAAGTAGAAGAATGTGCCGATGGAATATTTGCATAAGTTGGTCATCAAGTTGCCAGGAAATGGACACCATACTTGATTTCCTTACTCCTCTATGCTGCACATATAGAATAAGACATGCAGAATGCAGTGATGAAACTGCAACGGACTGCCGCCGACTCTGTTATAAATTTCGCCTGGCGCCTTCTATAACATGTTCGTGATGCATTGCCCTGATTATCCGCTGTTTCAAACAGGTGTTATCATAATCTGCTTGTCCTCAGTTCTTATATTTGAGACAAACAGATGACGATTACATTTTTTTAATACGAATACATTCAACAGTCACTAAAATCGTTGATCAAGTGTTCTGTGTTTAATACATAATACATACATATATATATATATATATATTTATATATATATATATATATTTATATATATATATATATATATATATATACATATATATATATATACATATATATATATATATATATATATATATATATATATAATTATTTATTTGAATATTACAACATAAATATGTTATAAAATCACTTTATTTTATAACATATTTATGTTGTAATATTCAAATAAATAATTATATCTGCTCTACTCTGTATTGAGCACTCTTTAAAGAATAGAAATTGTTGGTTATTGGAATTTACTCCGTATATACCAATCCTAAACTTGGGTATATATATATATATATATATATATATATATATATATATATATATATATATTACTTCCTTTAAAAGTATTTGAGTAGAAGGCTCCGTTTATTGATTAAACTGTATATTTTTGTCTGATATTCGAGAAATCTTATCAGGAAAATATGCGCTCGTCAGCTGGATTCGAACATTCGTTCTCGTTGGGGAGACTGTCATTAGCCCCAATATGCGTTGTCCTCTCAACTGCGGCACGTGTCGATAGCCAAAGTCTGAATAGTACCTTAAAAACAGATTTTTCTCCGACTCTCGAAATGAACATATCCACTTAGTTTCGTATCCTAACGTAAACAAAGCTGTTTCTAAACAAAGAAATGAATTTGTAATAAAAAATCCGACAGTTTTTTTTTACTTAAATACTATTTTTAGTGGATACTCGTATTCGAGTAGACGCTCCGTTTTTTAACAGTATTTTATTTCGTAAACTTCAAACCTGAGTTCAACTACGGAAACCGTCATTAAATCTGAAGTGCGTTGCCCTCTCTGTTACGATGCGCGTCTGAATAATTCCTTTAAACATATTTTTCTACCGGTAAGCCCATATTTTAATAATGTGATATAAATATATTTATGACGATAAATACTGTTTAATAAATAAACGGAACTTCTACTCATATATGAGTATCCACTAAAAATAACGTTTAAATAATAATCATATATATATAAGTTTTCACGTAATGAGAAAAAATAATACACACACACACACACACACACACACACACACACACACACACACACACACACACACACACACACACACACAAACTTTAACAAAATCCGTTCATTCTCACGAATAACCTTCCTTGTATTAATATTAAAGGATGAGAGAAATGTACTATAACTGTTTAATTTTATTTTATTTCCAAGTACTTTCGATCTTCTAAGATCACCTTCAGGGATGAAAGTAGTTCAAAACTATATGTTGTTCAGTGGTACGAGTGTTTATACAAAGCTGTGAGTTGCTATCCATTACCGTAATTTTTCATTATGCTTTTAAATGCAAACGGTTGACAACTACACTAACAAGACCTGTTACACTACGCATTTCTGGCCATTCTTCTATCAGCAGACTTAGCCAATGACTCAATATACTCATTCAACTTCATGTCATTGCACAATGTGAAACCAAGATGGTGCAATGAGTTCTACTTCTGGAAACTAGCATCAACTATGCTGATGGAAGGTGTAAATAGACCTTCTCTTTAGATGATTAAACGAGGATAATTTCATGTTGGTGAAGTTAAAGTGTGCAAGCCATTTCTTACTCTCGCTAAAAAGCTTCGTATTGTCTACGTAGAAACATTTATATTTCATAATGTACACTTACTATATCCGAGTCACTTTGGTATATTCTATAGCTAACTGTCATATGCTTCTAATCTCCTGAGACATGCTAAGCGGAAATATATATTTCTTCTTCCGTGATATGTCATAATCGAGAACTGTGCCATATTCATTTCCTGCCTGTGGGGATTTCAATCATAACAGAAACATTTCAAGACAACATTAACCCAGTAAATACTTAATAATTCATTTTTGTTCATTGTCTTTCCTGACGTACACGATTATGACTCTCCACATATTTCTTTTCTTAACTACCGTGAATTGCTATTATTTTCTGGAAATATTGTTTCATTTGTCTTCTCCACGTTATTTAATTCAGGGAATATTTCGTCTTCGACTGGTCGGTAACCGAATCTAGAGCCCCCACGTCTGATCTGTTACTTAACCCCCAGCTGGAGGGGTGGTGAAGAAACCGATTCATGCATGTCTAAAGGGCATTAAAGTGAAGGAGGCACCGTGGAGTGAGGAATCGTAGAGCCGAGTTCGAATTCCAGTCGAATCCGTTACATTCACTTACGTGCTAACACCCTTGGGAAAGGTGTGAATCCTCTTCTTCTCCCTCCAACTATGGGTAAATAGCAGGACAGACTGGGTTCTATAGCCTTGGATGGCAACTGGTCTAGGAGAAGGTCAACTCTGAATTCAAAACCATTCGGCGTCTGCACCGGCATCCGGCGGCCTCTTGGTTACTCCTGCCTCTGCGTCTGTGGAAATTCTGCGGCAAGTAAGAGCATATTCCTCCCTCCACTGTGATAGGACGCGAGGTGTGGGGACCGCGTGTGGAGTTCAAACTCCCTTGTCACTCCGTTTCAAGAATTCGGCGCCGTTGGAATCGGGAATGGCTGTCGCTCGTTTCAGCATTGGATTGCTTGGTCGGCCTTCGTTCCGGACGCGGTGAATTCCTTGGAAGGAGCCGGCTTAACCGATCCAGGGTGAATGCCGCAACATACATACATGCATATTAAAGTGAAAGTGAACACAATAGAATAGAGCCGAATTTGAACTCGGGCACCCGCTTTTCAATTTCCGCGTCGATATAATTTGCACGTACCGCGCATCCTTCAATAAATTTAAAAAGATAAAATCTGGATATTTTTCTCAGTAAAAAAAACGTGAAAATAATGATGACGTCTTCTCGAACAAGAAACAATATAAATTATAAAATGCGGCCAAGTGATGAAGTAAAGTAACTTTGAAAATCCGTATATGAATCCTGATTGCATACGGAAGTCCTCTTGGGAAAAGTGTCACAAACTACGAACGTTTCACTCCGAACATGGACTATATTAATAACATATAGAATATTAATAAATCACACAGTTCCTCTTTTCTGTGTTACCTGCATCTCAAGAACGACAAGTGATAATACAAGTTATTTCATACGCAGACGTCGTCTGTGGTAAGAAATTCAAACCTTAATATATAGCACTGGAGCCATCCTGCGATAAAAGTTCTTTAGACGGAGGTTGTGTTGCCAACAATAGCAGCAGATGTAGGACATTATATTGATATGCAAGTGCGATTAGTTCAGAGAATTTAAATCGCTGATAAAACATAAAACCTCCCTAATTTTGTTAGTGATTTCAACTCTAAAATGATGATACTTCTTTCGCTATCTTAATGCTTAAATTTATGAAGTCGTGGTACTAAAGAGGAACATTCGAGAAATCATATTATATAAATATAGTCATAATACAAGTAACACGACAAAGAGTTTTGTTTCTAACAAAATAAATGAAATTATGCCACTTTCATATAACAACAAAAAGTAATATGTTTTAAAATGTCATTCAGTGTGCAACTATATACAAGTTTTTGAACGCACGTTGAATGGACACGTAGTAACTTAAGTTCTTGTGTTGCGCATGTGTAGTGGCATCATCGTAATCATATCTTTAGTGGGACCAACCCTTAAAGGCGAAAAGCGTCACAGGAAAGCAGTTGGCATTTTACCTTCCCTAAAAACTAAAATCTGTATATATCTCCTAGTAATAGAGCCAGGAAAATGTATAAGCTACTATTATAATATAACAGAAAGTGAACTTGTTTTGGGAGGCGGAATTACTTAAAATGAGAATTCATCTGCTGTGATGTGTATTACGCAGATGTCCATTTAAATTTCCACTGGCGAAAACGTTGGTTTCACCTGAATTTATGTCTTCCAGGTGGCTCAGAAAACAGTTCTACAAGAATGATTCAGATTACCTGAAAGATACTGAATGTTAGCAAATGAATATCAACGAACATAAACGTTTATAAGGCAATGGTCCATACTTGTCATTTCTGTTGATGCGAAACGTGGATCTTGTACCGCAGGTACGTCCAGAAACAGGGAAAGTTCCCCATACTTGCTCTTCACTGAAGCCTTACTTGGAATTACGTTACAGGATCGCATCACCTTGAGACTTGAGACCGTGCGAACTCGAGCAGTACCGTATTAATGGTCATCAGATCACAAGTCTGAAGGACTGGCCGAGCCGTCTACATGGAGCAGTATCGTATTCGCAAACATCTGTTGTACAAAGAGATGATATGTGGCCAACAAAGAAACAGAACAAAGATGCACCCCAAACTAACCTTCACTTGTTCAATATCATACCAATGGATCTAGAGGAGGATGCAGCTGATCGATCACGTTAGGGTGCTATTTTCTATCATGACTATGCAAATTTCGGAAATGAGCATCATCTTTAAAATTGCAACTTTATCACAAACATGGATTTCTAATGTCGCCGCCGCACCAGATTAAGCACATTCAGATTTGGGTAGCGGAGCACCAGTTATATGCAAAGCAAACAAACAAAAAATTCGGACCTGAAAGACAGCCAGAATATAAAATTCTGATTATATATATGTATATATATATATATATATATATATATATGTGTGTGTGTGTGTGTGTGTGTGTGTACACCCTTGTGTAAATTAATTGAAACAAAACAAATAATTCCGTTATTATTTACCTTTTTTCGTATTTTTCCAATGAAAATGAACCAGTGCACAAGTTAGTATTCCATATGCCCCTTTCACGAATTTATTCCTTGCAGATTGACAACAAATAATTCTTGATTGTATTTAAGTCAAGCGAGTTTCCGGGCCAATCAATAGTACTTCGATTTGATCACTGGTAAAGCTTGCCAGTATTACAATTTTCGTATGATTCGTTGGAGTATCGTCCATTGCAGACAATGGCCTTAGGATAACCAATCTAAAGTCGAGACTATACTGTCTGGGCGTGATAAAAATCTGGTGCTTCACGGATGTCGCAATATTTCTACAAGATTAAAAAAATTTCATCATGCCACCCGAAAATAGATTTCTATTACTGCACACCACTGCAAATGACCTAATCTGAGGAAAAAATAGAAACCGATTACCCCTGTCACTCCAGTGGTTCTAAAACTGACCATATGGAGAAAGAAAGGAAACTAAAGCGGTTGTTACAATTAGTTTTCACAAGGGCGTATATATATGAAAAATCTCTCGGAGTTAACCTGTAGAAAAAACAATATATATAATGGTAAAAGACAATAGGTAAACTGTATTATTAGCCGACGCGTTTCTTTCAATGTGGACTTTTTCAAGGCAAAAAAAACTCCACATTGGACGAAACGCTTCGGCTAATAATAGTTTTCATATTGTCTTTATATATATATATATATATATATATATATATATATATATATATAGTCATCCACAGACAGACTGTTTCGCAGCTCATAAGTGTGGCTAGACGTCGGGTTGTCTCTAGCTAGGATCAAAACCCGACTGAATTGGCGTCAGTCGGAACTTCTACGACAAACCGCCGGCTCACGGCAGGGATGAAAGTGATATTTAGCGTGTTTATTTTTAGATAAACACACAGTGACTGACAGTGACTCAACTCTGCCAAATATATATAAAACAAGGAAAAATTATTATAGCCGACGCGTTTCTTTCTCTGATGGATATTATCAAGTTAAACTGAAAAGATAAATTATGGAGGATGTTAAATGTGGTAATTTAAGCTCTACAAGGCGTTTCCCTGGACTTTTCAGGTAGATGATAAATATTTATGACGTTTTTTTTTAAATTTGAAAAAGAAAAATGAAATTCAATAGTTTTACTTTTGTTTATAAATAATTGTTGTAAAATAAAATCCTTGCATTTCACTTGATAAAGTTCATCAGAAAACGAAACGCGTCGGCTAACATAAGTTTTCCGTTTGCCTTTATTCCTATCGTTCATTACAGATATGATTTTATTTATATCCAAAATGTTCCCCTGTGTATAATGCAACTGAAATGATCAATGGAGCCTGATTGCATACTGACTCGTTTTTCGTCATCTACTTAATAAAATGAGAACGCCATCATCTGGCTCTCATTGATTACAAATTTTTAAAAGTGCATTCTTTGGATTTTTGTTGAATAATTTTGACAGATACTGCACAATTTGCATCCGTTTTATCTTTCCCCTTAAATTCTCTTAATATTAATTAGAAATATCGATCTTGTAATTATAAAATCATTATATTGGCATACAAATATTCAATATTTATTCTGTTGAGTATATTTTTTCCTTGAATATGAGAATATAAGCATTTGTGCAAATGACTGTATGCATGTACAATTTTATGCGTTTTTGGTGTATGTGTATGATGTCGAGATATTGTCTTATGTATGTTCAAGTGTTCAACAGTTTAATTATTTGTGAGTGTTCAACCACACATTAATGTGTGTGTGCCCATAAACCTTAGTGTAAATATGCGGATGTTCGACTGTACGCAGTCTTTCGCCTCCGTGTATATTTCGGGCTTGGGTCATTCTTTTTATGTGCCATGTACATTCAGGACGTAGATGATCATGTTTCTCCACTTCCCTCTATCACTTGCAGCTCTCAACAAGTCTTTTCATTCTGCTTCTTGACCCCCCCCCCCCCCGACCACGTTCTCTCATCCATTTGCATAAGGCCGCCAGGTACGTCACGCGTTATTTTTCCTTGACTCTCTTTCCATCTATTCGACCCGTGAGTATCAGATTCTCCAGGCCCTTCTTTCTCATTATGTGTGGGCTTGGGTATCTCTTTAAATATGACGGACGTCTCAGAGGAAGGGATCATCCGTACAGGCTCGTGCCACTGATCACGTTTCCTTGAAATATATGTCGTAATCATTTAATACTTTTAGAATACACACTTTGATGCAACTGTTAAAAAGTATGCTTTAAGAAATCGAGATCGCACATCCACGAGATGTGAATACATCTTTAACATCTTCTTATGCACGGCATATATTCTCCCGTATTCGAATCTTTATCTTCTTATTTCTTTCTGTCTTGTAATCTTGTCAATGTTTTATTCCGTCCTTTCTGATAGGTGGAGAATAGATTATCGTTTTTTATGGCTACATTTCGTACGGTAAGCATTCTCAAAGATGTGGCTATCCCATAGATATAAGCTGTTGCTCAAAGATTTGGAGTCTGCAGGGAAGTCGTTACATATATTTATTAATTTCTAAAGCTTTTTATTTGATCTTATTCAGTTATATTTTTTTTCATAACAAAATTATGCTATAAGTCACGGGTTATCTTTTCTTAATTCTACGATATTTACGTTAGCGGCGTTGAATGAATATAACGAAAAAGCACCGCCAAAAGTAGAACTCGACTGATTTAATCTTTTTTTTCTTCTGATTTCTTCTTTATCATAAGATATATCCTAACATAAGATATATCATAGTTTGCTTAATATCTTATCATACATATATTCAATATTTTGTCATAAGAATCCTAATAAATATAATAATTGATCTACTTCATATTATATTGTAAGAATCAATTGTTTTATCAGAAATATGCTGCTCTATATCATGAGAATGTTAACTAAATTGTAATTATTCTACCAAATAGCTTAACGTAAGTATCCTAAGATATATCAGAAGTGTTCTACTTAATATCGTATCATAAGAATCAAAGGTCTTATCCTAAATGTTCTGTTCAATTTGATATCATAATTATTAGAACTATGTAATAATTATTCTAGTAAATAGCTTTTCATAAGAATACGAAGATACATAATAATTGTTTTTATAAATATCATATAAGTATCAATTATTTTACCATAAATATTCTGCTCAATATCTTATAATAATTATGATGATTATATCGTACATATTCTACTAAATAGTTTGTCATAAGAATCATAAGATACTAATAAATGTCCTACTTAATACCGTATCATAAAACTCATGAGTTATGCCATAAATATTCTGCTTAATATCAAATTAAAAGAATCATAACTATATCACAGTTATTCTACGGAATATTATGTCATACGAATCACAGGAGATATCATAATTGTTGTATTTCATATCGTATTATAATAATCATTTTTGAATTGGACAAAGTCCGACAATTTATTTAAAGACACTTATGATATGTTTAACGTTCTTTTTATAGATACAAGTATTTAAGCAAATTCTCTTTTTTATAATAAACAGTATTAAATAACATTTACCGGCCTGAATGTCCGAGACATTTTCGTAGAAAAAGAACGGAGAACGAAAATTTTCTATGAAAATTTCTCGGACATTCAGGCCGGTAAATGTTATTTAATACTGTTTATTATAAAACAGAGCATTTGCTTAAATACTTGTATCCATAAAAAGAACGTTAAACATATCATAAATAATCATTATATAAGATTGATTGATTGTCTTTATACGATTTACCACTCTTTGTGGGATATTTAAAATCAAATAAATTTCAGATTGTAAGAATTTTTTTTTTCGAATGAATATTGCATTAGCAATTTTTGGAGCAATGATTTTTACAGGCATATGATTTACCATTTAACCTGGGGAGGAGATGAATACCTTTCCCATGTATATTTGCGTGTAAGTCGATGTAACAAATCAGACAGGAATTCGAACTCGGGAAATAATAATGATTTGCTGATACAAATCTTACTAATTAACCCATAGCTACCAGGAAAAGAGTTGGATTCATACTTTCCAAATCATAAGTGAATATAACGGATCCCACTAGGATTGGAACTCGGCCCTCTCATTTCAAATTCCGAGTCGTTATCTATCACATTAATTGCACATCCAAGCTTGCGGCACCTGGTATTCCCAAACGGTTAACTAACTGGCGAGGCACGCCGTTTCTTACCTTCCGTGATCGTACGAAAACCAGTATTTCAATGACCGTACGCCTAGGCTATGCAGACAAGAACGCATTGCTGACAGACGCAGAAAGAAAACTGGACGATCCCCCGGATAAAGGTTGTAAAGAAAATAGATAAGAAAGGGCTAATCATCTATTGTCGGAGGAGCACATATATGACCGCTAGCTTGAGCGAAATCCCACGCCGTGAATTACAAATTCGAGATGCCAAAATCAAGCCAGTACAGATATTTAATTATGTGGGAAAATTATAACAGAAAACGGCGAATGTGACACCATGTGAAGCCATATTGTAATTGCTAATGGTGCCTTCCAAAAGATAACGAAATTATTAAGAAACAAGAAAATGTTGTCAAAACAATGAATGCTGAACTGCTGTATATTGTCAATATTCCTGTATTTATTGAATTACTCTCTACTCAAATGCAAAAAAAAATCGGGCTCTTTTAAAAGTCTTGTATGGAATTGTATTATTCTCTACCCAAACACAACAAAAATGAGCCAATTTTTTAAATTCCTGAATGAAAGTGAATTATTCTCTACCTGAAAACAACAAAACGGACCCAATTTTCAAACCAAATTCTCTACCCAAATGCAACAAAACCTTTTAAAATTGTTGTATAGAAATGAAATATTCTCTACCCAACTCGACCAAACTGACTTACTTTTAAAATTCCTGTATCGAAGGGAATTGTTCTTTACTTAAATGCAACGATAATGACCCACTTTCGAAATGATCGATCACAATTGATGAAAAACTGATCTTCTAAAACAATTTGGAGTGGAAATATCCGGGAAACTATCACCTCAAAATCCGGTCTGCATCCGAAGAAGTTGATATTGTGCATCTGCTGCGACTGGGAGTGAAAAATGTGTGACGAGTTTCTTTCACAAAAATCAGATTTTGAATAAGGACAAGACTGCTGTTGATGAAAAGTATTGATATGTGTTTAATCAAAACAGCATCGTCAGTCCTCACTTCTATTTGAAGATGGAGCGGAAAACAGTTCAGCTTAGCTGAAACATCTTACGACGCCCGCCTACTCGTATAATCTTGCACCATCTCTACTATTTTTCCATCCCTACAAATTGCTTTTATTTGGTAGTCATTCGTTGATACACATGGATAAATGTGCCCCAGTAAGACGGAGTGTCAAAGGGACGGTTCGTCTTACCGTGGCCCAAGGGTAGCGCTTCTTTGATCATAATAATCTCCAGTTATGTGTCATGCGTGATACGCGGTTAGGCGATCATGCATTTCGGTACATGATCGACGAGGCAGATTTTTTCCCGCAGTGGATTGCCATTTCATTCTGCAGTAGACCAGTTGCCATCCAACCCGGTCAGTCCTGCTCTTCACTGGGTGGGGGAGAAGAAGAAGATCCATACCTTTCCCAAGGGTATTAGCATGTAAGTGAATATAATGGATTCGACTGGGCTTCAAACTCGGCTCAAATCGTCAAATTCCTCAATCTGAGCTGCTATCCATTACTCCACCGTGTCTCCTTAACCTGTTTAATTCTAGGGTTAACCAGTATCTTCTCCGCATTCCCGAATAAACACTGCCTCTTACTCTATATCCCTCTACATTGAGTGGTTCTTGGTCTTTTTAAATCGTAAAAAGGCCATTTTCCGACTGGTTGCTACACCGAGTAAACAGTGAAATTAAATATCTTTTATATCATTTCTGTGTTCATTATTTTTAGTAACTATGATAAAAAGCATTACAGTTTCACTTGTTGCTTCGAATTAACATCTATTACGACCTTTAGAAAAATGCTTAATGATATAACTTTAAATCCCGGAAGAGAGAAAAATGCATCCCTATCTGTTCTTGGTTCAGGAAATATGAAACGTTTACGGAAGATGGTGGTATGTTGTTGCCTAAAAGATGTTCAAAGTCAATTTGAAAGACAAACTTTAGATGCATCTGTCGAAGTATATTCAACCATGCATGTGGCATCTTCTTCACCAACCTTTCACCATCTATGAAAAAGCGTCATCATAACATCCCCCGCCCAGAATATGAGATCTTCCTCTGTAATGAACTGGTCGCAGTGGTTTTACAGGAAAACGAAGCAGTAAACATGGATATACGTGCCTGCAATAAGAATTGTTCTCAAACGGGCGGTTTTTTTCCAGTGACACTTTCACTTTCCATCAATATTTGTTTAAAAGAAAAACAAACAATGATTAGAATTGTAATAAAATCTATAAATATTAAATTAATTTATATATTTTCTTTGTTTTCGAGAATTAAGAATAAAATTAATAAACCGATTTATTTATTAGATTGTTTATTCATTTATTCAAAGTTTATAAAATGTTAAATAATAAAGATTTCCTTATAGATGGTCCACACA
This sequence comes from Acanthosepion esculentum, assembly GCA_964036315.1. Classification (NCBI taxonomy): domain Eukaryota; kingdom Metazoa; phylum Mollusca; class Cephalopoda; order Sepiida; family Sepiidae; genus Acanthosepion; species Acanthosepion esculentum. The sequence goes on from OZ038484.1 coordinate 99,008,455, forward strand.
TTTTAATAATTTAGTAAATGTATATGAATTAATGATTACAATTTGTTTTCACATTTACATCTTTATAAATTGGTAAATTATAAAGGATGCATTGCATTAGTTCTAAGTGTATTAGTTTTTAGGATGTTGCAAATATAAAAGTATTCTTGTGAATAAACAATCTAAAAAATATAGAAACAAAAGTTAATAGTTTTGTTGTAAATTGTCAAGAACCAATAAAAAAGTATAAAATTTATTTTCATCATATGTTTAAGTTTCATACCAAATCTAATCATCGCTTTTAAAAGAATAAACATTGCTGTGGTGTGAAGACAGTTAAAAAAAAACGATGTTATGGGAAAAACCGTCCTTTTAACACTACATCTTATTGCAGGCACACGCATCCATGTTTGTCATTTCGTTTCTCTGAAAGCTTTTAAAATCATTGAAAGCAGAGGAAGTTTTCATATTCTGCGGGGATCTGTTTTATTGAAAGGTTGTGGAAGAAAACGATATATGTCTGGTTGAATATGTTTAGACAGACATATCTAAAGTTTACATTTTAAATTCACTTTAAACATCTTTTAGGTAACATCATGTCACTGTTTTCCGCAAAGCTTTAATATTTTCCGAGCCAAGAACAGATGTTGATGCATTTTTTCTGTCTTCCAAGATTGACAACAATATCATTCATCGTATTCTCTGAATATCGTAATAGATGTTAATCCGAAGCAACAATATTTAATGATTTTATCGAACTAGGGAAAATGTAGCGGTTTTATCAGGTTACTAAAATACATCAGCATAGAAATGATATAACACTTACTTGCTTTCTCAGTCTGCTCGAAATAGAAGCCAATTTCAAAGTCTATTTTTTAAAAATGATGTTCACGCAGTACAATTCCCAAGAACCACTCGAGGTAGAGTCTTACAGTGTAAGAGTCAGAGATTATGGGGAAATGTATGGAAGATATCGGTTAACCCTACAATTAAACCAGTTAAGATTTTCGTGATCGGGGGAAGCTATTATCATGGGAGTCGTTACCGCAAAGCAGAGCATAGTGGAAAGAAGCTGCTTGTTCGGAACACCAGGGTGATTCTGTTGAAACTTGACTAATGCATGGAATAATAATGCAACACAAAATGTATGTAGAACAAAATGTATTGAAACAAGAAAGTGTATACAATATTTACATATAGTCTTTTGTATATTCCTGGGAAGACCGTTCCTGGAGAATGTGTTGACTGAGTCGCAGTCGGGCAGGGTCTCTGGTTGAATCTCTTGATTCGTTCCCCTCTCTTCCCGGCACCAACCATATTTATATGGTCGGTACTCCACTATGCAAATTAGGTGGATCCTACCACAACAGATTCACTACAATGTGCGTACATAGTGCGGCTTAGATGTCGATGTCAGAACTGGTTGAACTAAGGGATGTAGTTCATTTGAACACTTTCTCAAGGAAACACCGATAGAGCAGCGAGAGGCTTGCGACGTTTCCTCTGTGGGAATGTGGTTGTAAGGTAGAAAATAATTCGTCCGCCACAAGGACGCGGAGATTCTTTTGGATTCTATCGAGACTCGAAATTGCCCATGTATGGTAGCCGTACTCAATTTACACTCTTCTGTAGCTCTTGTAAAGGTAGAGAATAACAGACGGATCCAGGAGAAACGATAATTATTCCAGCATATTTAGCGATGGGTCGTATTTACGAGATCCATTAGAGATTTGGGTTGAGTTTAAGTCCCAAAAGTCCTTCATCGCGATTGGTGGATATTCTTGGTCCGATCGGTGATGATATAATCAGAGCTGTTTGAACGTGAATGTTAATGGTAATTATTAGCCCTTTCCCTACAAGGAAACATTAGAAATTCTTTGGCCGCGCATACAGTTCAAATTTATAATATCTTTCTCTTAAAACAGTTTTCTAAAGTCCAGTCACTGATATCGCTTATTCCAGTATTGATAGGTGATTCCTTTCTAACTTTTATTTGGAATGTCCATATTTTCGTTATTTCATTATTTTCTCTTTAATTACATCTGCCATCCATTTCAGTTATTGCCGCTGTTGGAAGTCCTCAAGTGACAGGGCTTCTGTTATCTGACACTGTCCTTTGTAACTCGGTAGCATCAGTCCACCTTGTTTAAAGGATGGTCTTTGCCGAGATTCTCAGGCTTCACACGCTCAAAGCAGTTTTTAACCATTGATCTGAGAAAGCTTTGTATACCGTAAACAGTTTAAATTATCATATGAAGGTCCTGATCAGATGAGACTATTTAAGAACATGCCTGGAGCCTCCAGGTCAATGTTCTGATTTTGGGCGAAATCTACCTCGCGGGATATTTTAGGTTCAATTTCCATATCACCTATGCTACATTTGTTACACCGAGGTATTTGAAAGGATCTGTTTTTACTTATTCAACATTTTGACTCAGGGTATGTGGTATCATTGTTTTAATTTGGATTCCAGATCACAGTTTCTATTTTGAAAAGTTTTATCTTGAGTCCTATTTTTTTAACTACTTGGTAGAAGATGTTGATCTTTGTTCAAGCCCATTCCTGTCCCAGGTAAAAATACCTAAGTCATCGGTATATCCTCATCAGTTTATTAACCTCGGATGACAAACATTAGTCGAAATAATAAGCGAGACGTTAGAAATATCAAGGGGCAAATTCAGTTTTTATAAACCACTGAGACATTTCAAGTTATTTGTGATTTTTCATCTTCAGTGAGGCTGCTTTTTTCCGAGCATGCTCATATTTTCGGGCTCATTACTTATTTCTTCAACAGTCACGTGTGGTGTATACTGCAATGAAACTGAGTTGACATTAGTTACAATGGAAGTAGATGCCCCACCAGTGGCACATCAGTCAGTTACGTGCCATGCGTCATACACGCTTAGGCGATCATGTATCTTTCGATACATAACTAACGAGGCAATGTTTCCCACGAAGATTGCCATTTCTTGCTACGGTAGACCAGTTGCCATCCAAGCCAATAGAACTCGGTCTGTCCTGCAATTTACCCATAGCTTCTGGGAGAAGAAGAGGATGCATACATTTCCTAAGAATGCGATGGATTCGACTGGAATTCGAATTCGGCTGTCCGATTTCACAATCCGAGCCGCTATCTACTACTTCCCCGTGCTAGTGGTACATACGGAGTTGAATTTAAATTGCTTTCCTATACTGGTTAGAAACAACTTCTAAAGAGGCCATCCTGTCCTGCGATTTAACGCATAACTCGATTTCATACTTTTCCCAAGAGTTATTTTTTTCCGCGAATGCAATGATCGCGACGCCAACTGGAACTCTCGTCTCGAAATCTCGCGACTATACTGTTTGCAGAATAGAAAATACAGAGATAAATTAGAGCTAGAAAAAATAAATCCAGATTATTTGTCCCTCGGTTATTTTGAGACGTTTTAAGTTGTTTTTTTTAGTTTGTCATAAAATCATTTTAAAATTAAATTAACACAAGCGCTGCAATTTAACTAGATCTCTATTAACTGGTGGCTAATCTGCCACAAATCCTTTCCAGACAACATAACCCACTTGACAATTCATTCCAATCTCAACAATTTCTGTAACATTGATTCTTCGGTCTTGATACTGGGTGAATCTCTTATATTCCGTTAATGCGAAAGAAGAATAAAATACAACATGCTGAAATCTAGCTTAAACTAATCTATCTATAAAAGGTAGGATGTGTGTGTGTGTGTGTGTGTGTGTGTGCGTGCGTGTGTGTGTGTGTGTGTGTGTGTGTGTGTGTGTGTGTGTGTGTGTGTGTAACGAATTCACGGCCGCAATTTTCGACGGATTTGCACCAATATTTACATGCACATGCTCCAAGTTAGCAAAAGACCAAGACCGACTTTGCATTTCCCAACTCCAATCGATAGTGGAAATAATCGATTTCTCATGCTTCTACGGCAGTTTTCATGTAGTTTGCGGCCATTTTCTACTGGCCAGAGTGGGAGCTTTTAGCTGGCTGCCACGAATAGGCAGGAAGATTCTATTGGCCAGCGTGAGAGCCAACAGCTGACTGACACGAATGTTAACTAGCATGCTAGAATGCCAAAAAAAAAAACGATAGCTGCATTCGTCACAAATGGGAAAAATTTAAATCTGCATGGCACTTTACTCCAATTAGCTCATTCGCTTGCTTAAACTCAACGTTGATTCTGATTCCGCAGAACTGGGTTGTGTGTGAAAAAGTATTTGTTGTTAACATTCTTTTTTCATTAGGTTTTTCCAGTTACGAGTCCTTTTTTTAAAGCTGATCGTTTTGTGTTCATTTGTTTAGTTCTTTTACCGTAACAGATTTAATGTTTAGTATAGAGCTTAGAAAAATTTGCAGTGTGAAATAGGCAAGAAGTAAAGATATGTAGCAACATCAGCACGGCAAAGGGCACTTTTTTAAAGGCAAGGAAGGGCAAAAATATTTTAAGTCAAGTGATAGCGATTGCTGTATGAGTCGTACGAGTTTTTAATCAAGCACGGACAACGCCGGGCCATGCTGCTAGTGTACATATAAATCAAGCTGGCTTTGCATCAAATCACTCACTCTTCTTGTTTACTATCTATTATTTGGAATTCTTCGTCGGGGGTTTAACGTAAAACATTATCCCTCTATATATTGGACAGGCTTTTTTAGAATGTTTAACATCTATTTAGATATGGCTTTGTACTTTGTTCAATTGATTTTACGGAGATGGCAGTTCTTTTAATTATTGTTCACCTAGTGTGGAAAGTAAGCTCTAGTCAAGTTAGAGTGTTACTCAATATAGCTGTTTTGGGGACGAAAGAGTTATAGATTATGACGATATGTAGAATATATATTGGCTGATCCTATTTGGGCATTTCTATGTGGTGTAAAGGTTAGCAAGCTTTTCCCGCTACATCAATTACAACTGAATGGTAAGTTCGATCCTCACTGTGTGCTCCACACTTTCCGCTTTGTGCCACATCTAAGCTTCGCTTAGAAAATCATTTGGACACCTCGAGGCGGTGTAATGGTTAGAAAGCTTGTCTCACTAGAAGAATTACGACTGTGTAGTGAGTTCGAGATTCACTGGGTGCACCCTACTATCGGTCTTGTGCTGCATCTAACCTACGCATGTAAAATCGATCTAAGTTGATCCTAGTTATGAAGTGGTTAAGATTTTAATGATCGGAGAAGGTGGACGGACAGGTATGTACTGGACCTTTGTGTACCAGACAATTGCATTCATGGATATTTGCGTACTTCTGATAATTGTTTGTAGTGACGTTATTTTTTTTATTTTTTATTAATGTGTTGCTGCACATAAAAAATTACCCACCAAAACCTTAAATTACTCTAAACAAGCAGAAAGATAGTTAATATAAATAAAAAAAGAGAGAAAAATTATTTTTTTAAAGCAAGAAAAAATTAAACTAGCAGTTCCAGTTCGCTCCATCAGTGCGTACCACAAACATCTAATAGATTCTGGATTTTATAGATTATATTTTTATTTGGAACCCATGGCTAAGTTCCGAAATGAAATACTGATAGAAAATATTTATAGACGACGAAAACTACAGCTACCACTATCATAAAAAAAACGCCGATGATATAAAAACATACTGGCGATGTGTAGAGCGATCTTGCACCATTGCTATAATGTTATTGCATTTTAAACAAAAATAAACTTTTTAATTCTTTTTTAATTTTATTTCTTTTTTAAAAAATTATGATTACTACCGATGCTTTTTTCGTATTTTATGACAACTGTCTTTAAAAGCTTCAAAAAATTATCTGAGGTACGCAATTATCCAGGGACCCATTTGTCTAGGAACGCACATGTCTGGTACACAAATTTCCGGGACGCAAATGTTCATTACACAATTGGCCTAGAGTCATAGGAGAAGCTCCCATCTGCAGTCGGTTCCATAAAGCAACATCTATTTTGGGGGGACCTACAGAACTTCTTACACCTAGAGTACTAAGTTAATGAGGATAGTTCGCCCAGGTGTACAACGCATAGCGGCCCATGGATGTAACGATGAAATATTTCAGATTATGAAGACTAAAGAACCGAAATCCCTTTTGAAATGTAACGCAGCACGAACAAACGACCTTGCAGAAAAACGGAATACACATGAATCAGCCAAACACCAATATCGAATGACACACTGGAAAAGATGAATCATTTTTCTAAGTTAAGCTGGTTGACTTGTCATTTTGTAGCATGGTAACGCTGATCGCCTTCTGAAAATGCAACGCAACAGAGTTGGATTGATAATATCAGACCTTTGACAAGATTAAGGAAAATGCATCCAGGCAGGTGATGGTGATTTCAAAAGATTATCAGCAAACTGTTTGAGGAGAAACGATGCCAGTAAAAGTGGTGCTTGAAATCATTAGGCTAATTGTTACTTAAACATTGGGATTGTTAAGTGATATATCCCAGAAAATTATATTTTAATGGCTTTTAAAAAAAAAATAGGTTACATCTGGTTATGACAGTATGAGTTTATTTACTTGTGTTTATATTAAGATGGTTGTTTTTTTGTTTTCAAAGATTCATTAAGTTTAAATCTATATAATCGGAGACAGCATGATAGGAATAGTTTTTTATTGATTATTGTTAGTGTTACGTTGTCTTAATAAAATAATATCTCCAACGAAAAATTATTTTAGATAGAAAATCATGGTTTAATGTAAGAGCTATTTTATAATTGTGATGGTATTCCCTTCTGTAAATAAAAAGACGCTAATTTTTGCTTGTTTTTTTTAAAAATTTTTATTATTATTTTTTTAATACAGTGACGTAGTAACGTTAGAGGATTGCATTATCTAAAACGTCGAGGAAAAGGATTTTTTTATTAAGCTTAAGATATATATATATATATATATATATATATATATATATATATATATATATATATATATACACCTTAAGTACCCCAATAAAGAATTCAGTTACATTTTTACAGCATATATATATATATATATATCAAAAAGACATTACTCCTAGTAGGGGGACCTCAATATTCCCCCCCCCCTAGGAAAAACGTTATTTTTCTCTGAAATCTCGCGTCATTTACACTGCCCATATCAATAATAAAAAAAGAAACACATTTAATTCCTCAATTGGCTACACACGCACCACATTCTCTCGTAGGTTGACTTGTTACTTTATCTAAACTTTGTGAAATTTGGGCATATATCACAAACAACCAGAATAGATCTGTAAACATTAGCCAAGTAATAATAGATAATATGAAAATACTAACTAGAATTGAAAAACTCAGTGTTCTAGGATCTATTAGTAAACAAATGAAATAACGCGCGTTAAATAAAATATATTTCAGCATAAGTAACCTGCATCTTAACGTGTATATAATATATAATTATGCATAGAAAATATTAATAGTAAGTATAAATGTTTGATATATTTTTTCAGGTTAGGTTTAGATCCTCATAATATGTTTTTTTATATGTCATCACTTATTAGATAAAACTTTATCTGAATTAATTTGAATTCTAGCGCTCCCGAAAAGGATGGAGATTATTAACACCTGAAAAGAATTATTCCGCTTAACTATGGGAAGAAAACGCTTATTTTGTCCATGACGGGCTCAGCCCAACATGGTTTGGCTACGTGGCATATGGAAGCTCTTGATCCGATTTTAGTATTCTATTCGGAGTATCGTGTGCCTCGTTTCAGTTTGCTGCCTATATGCCTAAATTGAAACCTAATCCCGAAACTGAGTGTTCTGTGTCGTTTGATATATCTAGTTTGTTCACAAATGTCCCGCTTGATGAAACAATTGATATTTATGCTGACTTCTTATATCGTGGCCAGCAAAGCCTCCATCTTTTCCTTAGGCTGGCTTTGTTTAGTTGATGGAGATGGCTACGAAGCCTGTCACCTTCAGATCCGACAATTGTATTCATCAAAAAATAGATGGAGTGATAATGGGCACTAGACTGGGACCTCTAATTGCTAAGACTTTGGTTGGCTTTCATGAGAAACAGCTTTCCTGATATGATTGCTAAGCCATACTATTACTCCCGCTATGTCAACGATACGTTTACATCGTTTTCTTCCCGTAGTAAAGGGAAGATTTCTTTTCATATCTTAATAATCTACATCCTTCTTTAAAATATACTATGGAGGTAGAAGAGAAGAATCAGTTACCTTTCCTAGATGTGTTGGCAGAAAGAACACTTTGGAGCTTTCTAACAGTGTCAATCGTAAACCCACTTTTTACCTTACTTGGGATTCCTTTGCTCCCAGAACCAGATAAAATTTATCAATACCCTTATTCACCGTGCTTTGATGTTGCGTTCTGAGTGCAGGCTTGACGCCAAGTTAAAGAAATTTAAACAGCTTTTTTTTGAGGAATGGTTACCCCGAATGTGTCATCACAGTTACCGTTGGGCGTAAAATTGTTAAGTTCAATAAAGTTAAAGTATGTGGTCCCACTAAATGATCTGCATATATAAGACTACCGTAGATTGGTCCCGTGATTCAAACATATGCTGATAAAATTTCATATTTTATCACCGGTGTTTTAATGCCGTAATGACCCGAAGAATTTTCAAAGAGGGCGGCTTCCCGCTCGTGCCGTAAGGATGTCTAATAGAAAATGATATAAGAAAAAACCCATCAGTATTGGAAAGAGTGAGAATAGCTTGTGGATTTGAGAAACCTGCTTTCTTTAAAAAGAGTCTGTTAGCAGAAAGATTTTATAAAGTTCAATCAAAAACAATATTGGCTGCTCGGTCAATGAATGCCTATTATTTTCATGTAGGAAAACGGCTTATATTACCATTACAATTATATCATATATATATATATATATATGGGGGGGGTATACATAGAAAGTCAGATAGAGGGTGAAAGAGACAGATTGAGAGGGAAGTAGCATTTTCAAATTGTTTATGTAAAGGACTGATTTCCAAAATAAAAATAATCTTTCTGTTGATAACTAAACTTATTTAACTTAAAGTTTAAATTTCGTAAACTTTCTCTATTCCGAGACAAGAATGTCTCAAATTGGTGAAACTTCGTTGATTCGCAGATAAAACTAACCCCATAAAATGCCACTTAAATACCCAGGGACCATTGCAAATGACCGACAACTATCAGCAACAATAATACTCCGAATATTGTGTCCAGCAAATTGAATCAAGCGATTGCTGGTCCGAAAAGTTCATTAAACACGCATGCGTGATCCGGAATGTGTGTTCATTGGTCAGATAGTTATACAGCGAGAATAATGGCGGCCGTATAGGTTGTCAAGCAAGCAACAGTCGGTCACTAATGGTTGCTTATTAGATCAGTGTCATGTTAAAGGGATGTGGAAAGGCCAGAATTTAAGAGATTTGTGAGACGTGAAGTAAGAGATGGCCAATTTAGAGAAGGGGGTTAAATTGGATAAATGAGGAAAAATGCGTTGAGAAAGATAGCAAGACAGAGAAAAGAAGGAGACGTATCAAATAAGAGTTGCTGTCTCAAAGAAGTGAAGTATTTTCAGCGTAAATGTAATTCGCGTAAAGTTCGTTACAATCAGGGAGGACAACGAAGAAGAAGAAGAAGTAGAAGAAGAAGAATGAGAATAATAATAATAATAATAATAATAATAATAATAATAATAATAAGAAGAAGAAGAAGAAGAAGAAGAAGAAGAAGGACGTTGCGAGAGAAGGAAAAATTTGGCGAAATGTAAAAATAAAATTTCGAAGAAGTATGAAAACAAAGAAGAATCAGAAAAAGAAAGGTAGGACAAAAAGTGGAAAGCATGACGTTAAGAAGAGGAAGAGTAAAGAGGAGAGTTATAAGTTGATAATGGGAAGAAGAAGAAGAAGAAGAAGAAGAAGAAGAAGAAGAAGAAAAAGCAGAAGAAGATAAAGGAGAAGAAGAAGAAAAAGAAGAATAAGAAAAATGCACGATGATTGAAAACAATAAAATCTTCATTTTTGCTTGATGAATTCCATATTAACATCAATAAAGTGATTAAACTACTGGAAAGGATCAGTATAAAAATGAGTAGACATAACATATCTATATCATTCAATGATTCCTATATATATATATATATATGTATATATATATATATATATATATATATATATATATATATATATATATATATATATATATATATATATATATATATATATATATATAATTTCTATAAAAAATTCTCGGACATTCAGGCCGGTAAATGTTGTTTAATACTGTTTATTATAAAACAGAGCATTTACTTAAATATTTGTATCTATAAAAAGAATGTACAAACATAAAAAGGTCTTAAAATAATTGTCGAACTTTGTCCATTTCATAATGTGTATATATATAATTATGAATATATATATATATTTAATATTTTTTATTGTAAAAGATAATAAAAACATTTTGAAATCGCTAAACAAAAACGTTCATGTTTCAATACGCTGATTGTATTTTAAAAACAGTGTTACCTCTTTTCCAAAACGTACAGGGTTAACCTAAGGTGTAGGATTAAAAATAGCCTTGTGGGTATGTCTTGATTAAGCAATTAAATATCAGATCTAGTCTAAATAGAAAAGTATGTTCAGAGGGTGAAGGTGGGTGAGTTATTTATTTATGTCATGTTAAACTGGAAAATAGACACTCCTTCAATGATGATTGCGTAAATTTGCAGGGACAATATTATAAATCCCTACTTTGTATTGAGCACTTTTAAAAGTAAATTCTGCGAAAAGTGGAATTTTATACCAGCTGTTTTTTCTCTCATTTGTGTGTGTATATATATTATATACATACATATATATATATATATATATATATATATATATATATATATATATATATATATATATATATATGCACATTTCATTAAAAACGACTGACAAAGTGCTTTTATTTAGTATTTTATATAATGTTTCGTGCGATCTAATAATGTTTTTCTTTTCAGATGATAAATTATATAAAGAATTTAAAACCTCTAATCTTATAATTAAAAATAACAATTCACCTCCGAGAACAAAGTTAAATAGAGCTAATATTATTCACGAATTTAAATGCCCATTAAAGAATTGTATTCCTCAACAATCAACTTTCGTAAATACAGTGTAACGCGGATGTAAGAGAGTTGTCGGGACCGGAGAATAAGTATCTTATATCCGGGTTTCTCTTATATCCGGGTTTGGACTATTTTGTTTAGGTAAGTATGGCTCTAATTTGGGACCAGATAAAATCTCTCTTATATCCGGGTTTCTCATATCCGGGTCTCTTATATCCGGGTTACACTGTAATTATATAGGCCACACTACAAAATGTTTAACACGCAGACTAACTCTACACCTTTCTGACAATGGCTCAATTAGATCTCATTTAAATATTCACGGAGACCTACCGGACAGTATTCGGAACATACTTGTCGACAACACTAATATAATGGCATCATCCACATGCAAAAAAAAAAGGCTAAAAATAATGGAACCCTTATTAATAAAAACAAACAAACCAACACTTAATAATATTAACTTTGAACATGGACATAATATCTTGACCGTGTTTTGAAACAACAAAAATGAAACATTTTATAAAACATACATATAACAAACTATTTCTAATTCTAACAGTTGAAATATAATCCTTGAAAATGTCTAAATGTATAGCCGAAAGCGCTCGTATAAAAAGGACATTCGGACAGTTTTTATATAATTTATCATCTTAAAAGAAAAACATTATTAGATCGCTCGAGAAATTATATAAAAAAACTAAATAAAATGCAACTTGTCAGTCGTTTTTAATGAAATGTGCTTGAAAGAAGGATTGCTGCCTAAATACACAGATCTCTCTCTCTCTCTCTCTCTCTCTCTCTATATATATATATATATATATATATATATATATATATATATACATCCCGATAAATCAGTGTAATAAACAGACCAAATAATAGTTAATTAACAAAACAGAGACTTCAGAAAGCCATCGAAATATTTTATATTTTGCGAGACCGAAATAATTCGGTTTCGCTTCGTCAGACCTTGCGGTTTCAAACAATGAGTGGATTCAAAAATTCTTCCAAGAGTAAACCGAAAAACGAAATGAAAAACAAGATTAGCGGAAGTTGTGATTTAAGATAGTTACATAGAGTAAAAATATATATACACGAATAGAAAAAGCAGAATAAAATAAGAAAGATAAGTAAGGGGGAATTTTAGAATGAAAGAACAATAATTTAAAGAGCGTAAGTGATGGAAGCAGACTAAATAAAGCACGTTTGCTGTCAATGAGGAAAGAAGAAAAACGTTAACACTTAAGACTGTATTTTATGAATATGAAAACAGAAGAGACTATTAATGAAAGCTGGACGCTTCGCTTCGGGAGCAGCATTCAAGCACCTCTTTCTGAAGCTGAATATTAAACACATATATATTTAACATCAAGAATTTTTAAGTTCAATGAAAAACCCAGCCCACTTTCCGACATCTACACAAATCTGTACATTTACCTGTTTTTCGGTAGTTCATTGGCTGAATCATCTACTGAAACTATCGCTACGTCCTCTTTTGTATCTTTACTTATTTTTCCTTGTTTGTTTTTTTTACGAATAGGGCATTTATGATATTGCAATAATACCCATAACATACGAGAACCTTAAAGTATCCATAAGATGACATGTCAAACATGTCCTCGTACGCCTGCCAAAACTACTGCAACATATCCGACATCGCTTGACCCGTGAAGGAGGAATTAAATCAGACATATATTTCTTTCGTCGGGTTTGGAATTTGTGTTATTGGTCGGAAATGAATTAAAAAACGAATTTCGGAATTATTATCATAGATATCATTTGACGATGAAAATTAATATTCAGCTCAGAATATACTTTGAAAACTAGGAGATTCTGGAATTAAATCTTATTGAAGTAGCCAATCAGAGAATAGCGAGAGCAATATGATAATGAAATTGACATGAGATAAATGTGTGTGTCCTTTTATCAATATACAAGACGTACAAAAATAGACTTAATGTAAAACAAAAAGAAGATTTACGTTTTTTGTCAAGATGAAATTTTATATACTAAGTTTACAAATGTTTCTCATTAACGTTTATTAAAGGAATATTTATCTGATAGATGAAGTTAAGTTTGTATTTACTCACCATCCCCCCACGAGATCAGGTTGTGACACAAGATTGGTTTAATGTGGGGATCCCGAGCGCGTAAACCCGGGCAAAGAACAAACATTTCCCACAGCACCCGCAACCGTCGGTTGCGCTGGCCTCGATGCGAGCACCGATCCCTCTCTCCAGTTCAATGAGATGGCACGACCTTGGCCAGTTGTTCCACAGGGCTAAGAACCTCTCAGTATAATTTTTCTCAGTTGCGACTCTGTCCTTTGACGGAGGCGCCCGTGACCGCACTCTGCCGAAAGACATAGACGTAACTGAGAGATGATAAATAATGTTACAAACTACTCGAAAGAGCACTTTACACAATTATTGAATAGCTGAAGTTAAGTTAGTGGTCTTTTTGTATGACATAAGTGGATAAATTAAGGTCCGCTCGAAGCAGCGAAAAGTCCTAATTTTTTTTTTTGGGTGTCAGGCATTCTCCAATATTTTTAAATTGTCCTTTATTAATTGATTTATGGCAGCATGAATAGTCTTAGATGAAACACTGCGACCGAACTCGGGGAATGTCAGAAATTGTCAATAAGACGGTCGTCTCAGAGATCTTGAGTTGATCATGTGGTGTTTTTCGAATGGGGGAAATGTTTTTCTGCATGCTCCTAGTATTACTTTCTTCCTGATGCTTTTTCTTTCTAACGCAACCACAAAGAATATGTGGTTCTTACGAACCCAAAATACATTTACACGTTACTCTCATTGACGTGAGACCATAAAGGTCTGGCTAGGTTCTTCGACGATCTTACCAAAGTAGATGTCTGTTGGCGTTTGCACGCGAAAAACACGTACATTATTACACACCCTCTAATTAAATTAATGATTGCAATTCAAGGTTGTTTTTAACCTTTCTGTCAGAATTTCTGGCTTAAAGAAGTGAACACATTTAGATATAAGAGACGATGTTTCATTTTATTTTTCATTGGAATTCTGGAAATTATCTGGAATCCTTGTTAAAGACAATTAATACCTGTTTATTAATCATATGACAATAAACAATAATATATTATCTCTTGGATCAGGTAGAGTTTTGAATAGCGTTACAGGCAATGTCTCCATTGGAAGTCAACAGGAAGCACAAACACTGACAGATTTTACTGTTCTGTTTTCAACATCTTCTTGATTGACGGTGTTTTCGTACAAATAAAGTAATTAATTGCTATTTCAAAGATAACTTCTCTAAATACAGATGAAATTTTTCTTTAACATTTAAATGACAAAAATAAGAAATTGAAAAAAATTGTGAATAGTCGACATAAAAATTGATTGGCAAGAGAGACTCATCTGATGGTGAAGAACTTACAAATATAAACAGGGAACATATATATTTACATATATATATATATATATATATATATATATATATATATATATATATATATATATATATATATAGCACACCTTAAGACTATACTTCTTCATATATATATATATATATATATATATATATATATGAGGAAATATAGTCTTAAGGTGTGCTATATTTATGGAATAAAGTGCTCAATATCAGAAATAGAGCGTGTGTAAATATAAGAGTGATTATTGAGGTCAACACTTAAAGGCGACAGGCTGTTTCATGCTAGACGCAAACGTCAGGCCACCGGTAGCCTGATGATTGCGTCTAGCATGAAACAGCCTGCCGCCTCTAAGTGTTAACTTCTATGATCACTCTCATATTTAAATATATATATATATATATATATATATATATATATATATATATATATATGTGTGTGTGTGTGTGTGTGTGTGTGTGTGTGTGTGTGTGTGTGTGTGTGTGTGTGTGTGTATGTGCGTGTGTGTGTATACACACATACATTCACAAAATATGTACTACAACATTTAAAAATCGCGAAAGTGGAGTACTGTTGCCATATTTGGTTGGCTGAAGGTATCAAGACCTCATTTTCAAGTCTTGATAAAGTCCCAATGCGTCTCCGAGTTCCTATTGGAGAAGAATTATTTTCCACCATCCAACCTCAATCTCACAGGCGGGATGTGGAGAATCTCTCACTGCTTTATTGCTACTACCATGGGAAATTATCAGACGCACTACACTCTTCGGTTCAGTCTGGTCTAACCTTCAATAGGTAGGACTTGCAAACAACCAACATTCCCTCCGTATTTCGTCGTCGAGAAGTTCCACTCAAACAGCTTTCTCCAGTGAATCACTGCCCTGTGGAATATGTTGCCAAGAGGATGTTTCCCCGATCGCTACAATCTTAATCTGTTCAAGCCTAGAGTTAACTGTTATCTTCCCCTTAACGTAATCTTATACCTCGAGTGGCCCACTGTACTTGTACAGGGAGATACTTTCAGGACGTGGGCGTTCTCATAACATCCTATGCTTTGGGGCTCTTAGTAAAGATTATCTTCTACCATCCTTCCCGCACCCTGTTCCATCATCCATTTATACAATCTCGTCACGTGGTTAGTGCCCTCCTTGTCTCATTTGCCTTCGATATATCCTTTGAGTTTCAAATTTAATGTTCCCTTTCCTTATTATGTATACAGCCTGTTTTAACCGTCTCTTTCTGCTCGTTCATTATGATATCCTTTATTATTTCTAAGTCCAGTAATACTTCCTCGTTGCTTACGCCTTCCGCCCATGGTAGTCTCAGTTTTCTTCTATAGAACAATGTTTCTGCTGCCTCGGGTGATTTCTTCGTCTCTTTTGTAATTTTCTAGCATTCGCAGATATATAGGGCGACTGATATTCCACATCATTCTAACATCGTTTTTATTAGTTTTGTTTTTTCTGACAACATTTTCCTCTTAGTACATTACGAGCTGAAGAAGGAAGGGTTCCGGCAGGCCTATTCACTTAACAAACGCTACGCATAAATGTATATCTCCCTGGCTTTCAAACCAAAGTTTTTCGGGTACTCAACTGTGCAGCATCCCTACGACTATACCCTGGTTGCATACACCCCCATGTTCTGGGAAGGTCTTGAGGGTTGATTCCGTAAAATTGTATTTTCTCTCGATGTCTTCTCCCGGCCCGGTGTTGAAATGATTTTGGAGTCTGGAGATGAAAGAGAACGTCAACAAAAGGGATTGATTTTAAACATATATTTTATTGCACACGTCGACGTGTACCTTCTTTATTAGCCATTGTGGTCGCTCTATCACCCACACTGGGGAGCAAGTTCCCTGAGACACGAAATAACTACGCCTACTGTGTATGACGCGTAAAACGTAACTCCTTGAAAATACCTTTTCTCTAAGATTCCCATGCTAGTTTTAACCAATCAAAACTACTTCCTTTGTTTTCCTTTATCTGACCAGTCAGTTCAGTCAGTTATGTGCCATGCGTGATGCACACTTAGACGATCATGTATCATTCGATACATGACTGACGAGGCAGATTTTTCCCGCAGTAGGTTGCTCTTTTATTTCTGCGGTAGATCAGTTGCTATCCAAGGCTATTTACCTATAGCTGGGCGTAGAAGAAGAGGATACCAAGGGTATTAGCACGTAAGTGAATGCAATGGGTTTGACTGGAATTCGAACTTGGCCCTCCGATTCCTCAATCCGAGTCGCTATCCATTACTCCACCGTGACTCCAGCCGCTATCCTTTATGTGACCACAAAAGTCAAAATGAGGAAGTCAGAAGTAAATACAATTCTTTAAAAAAATAAAAGTCTGCTAGACTATTATTTAATAAGCTCTCAAGAGACAGATTATTATAATGATGTATAATATAAACAAAAAAAGCCATTGTTTCTCGTATATTATTCGATTCTTTTAATTCCGTGACACTCCAGGGCGTAGACGTTCATGCCTTTCCGCAGAATCCATTCTATTATAGCGCATTCGTTTCCAGTTGCCTTCTCCACGATTTTTTAACTATTATACTGGCCGGTACGCAAGGCTAACGAATCCCGTCTTCTCTGCTATTTAACCTCTAGGTGGATGGGAGAAGAGTAAGATTTACGCCATTTCCCAGGGACGCCAGACCGAAATTGGATTTGAACTCGTCTCGCTGATGCCACTTTCTGCTAGCACGTCCTTATATCTCTTGTTAAACCTAGTTAAAATTATGTCCTATTCTCTAGCACTCACTTTCGAAGACATGTTCCTCGGAAAGGCATGACTACATATCTTTCTCCGCACAGCAAACAACAAATAAATGAATGAATAAACATCCCCAGGTGCATATCCATGGTCTCCCAAGTTCAACAGATGCATCAAACTACGTATTGTTAAGGTTTCCCTCCATCCTAAGGCATATTTTTCTATTCCAATGTGTGTTCGGAGTTCGCTGTCAGATTTCCCACTCTCCATTATAACAAGTCACAGATATTTAAACTTCTGTACGTTTTTTATTTTATTTTAACCTTTCCACTTCGTATTTTGCAATTTAGAATTTTTTCTTGCTGACGACTATCAATTCTTACATTTGATAGTTACTCCTTTCTTCTCTCTTTCCTTTACTAACTCTTATATGGTATCTTGTAGGAAATATATACACATATTAATAAAACAAATAATGGCATTGATAGAAACATGAAAACTAACAGATAGGTACTGCGAATTAGACGAAAGAATAAAGTGACGAAACCAAGACAATAAACTGCACTGTGCAAGGATAGTAACCGATAATTGTCTTCCTGAAGAGCATAGGAAAAAGTAGTTAGATAATTGAATGTTAATGAACTGCTATTGCAATATTTAAAAACGAATAACAGCCAAAAAATTAGCGTGAGTAGATGTAATTGCTGAAACCGTGGATAGTCGCAAGAACGAACTATATAATGACAAATATGCAAAATAAATTTGAGAGATAGGAGTATAAAAAGCATACGACCTATTCCACTTACATTCCTCGGCTGACAACAGCATTTGGCTTGGGCAGTATGTCAGGAATTTGCATGCTGAAAATGAGCATCGGATTAACGCGAGTATTTGTGTGTCAAGATTGATAGAAGTGTTAATGACACGCCAGTTACATTTAAAATTGTGATATACTGAATAGGCTTGGAGAGATTGTGCGATTTAACTTGAACAGGTCGTTCACAGAACGATCAGATATGGCCAATAACGTGAGAAGTGAGCAGCTAGAATAAAAAGGAGAGTTAGAAATATCTGTGTGCGATGAAATAGCTGAAAGTTTACGAGAATCTGTTTGAAAGAAACGGTTCAAACTGTGGTCGGAGAAGGCGATTCTTCAATATGAGAATGCTACAAAGATTTATTAATTCCTGAATAAAAAAAATCAACCATCTACGTTTATTCACCAGTCCTCTATTTTATATAAGGCCATATCCAACAATGAGAAATTCTCTGAGAGGACAAAGATAATTTCTGCATATTGTTGCATGGATAAGGATTTATGATTGTAGAACAATAGCCTACTGGATTAAAATGTTTCGAAATTTAGAGACATAGTAATCGTAAGTTGGATTGAGTGGAATCGGGCAAGTCAGTAAAAAGAAAACCCCACAATGCGATTTATATATCGGGGGCATAAAAAGCAAGCAGGTCCGAAAGTTTAAATATCTGGGAAGTGTTTTGACAGAGGAGATAGTTGCGACGCTGAGATCCGAAGAAAGATTGGCATGGACAAGTTTTCATTCCAAAAGCTGGGCAGAATTAATGCGAGACAGGAGGATTTCTTTGGTGACAAAAAAATCCTGAGCTGCTACGAGATATCTGTCCTCCTATACAGTAGCGAATGTTGGACGGGTTCCTCAAAGATGAAGAAGAGACTCGAGACAGCGGAGATGTGGTTCTACAGAAGGAGGCTAAGGATATCAAGAAGCGAACGTGTGAGCAACGACGAATTCTTGGAGAGAACGCAAACAAGGAGGAAGCATATACTTAACATAAGGAAGAGGAAGATGAAATTTCTGGGACACGTAATGAGAAAGGAGGGCCTGGAGAATCTGATACTCTCAGGTCGAATAGAGGGAAAAAGAGACAAGGGAAAACAACGCATGATATGTCTGCCGGGATTGAGCAGGAGGATGGCTGAACTTGGTCTTGGGGAATTGGTAGAAGCACGAAACTTATTGAGAGCCACAGGGGATAGGGGAAAGTGGAGAGCCATGATCGCCTACGTCCTGAAAGGATACAGCATAGAAAAAGAAAGAAATGCAGGGTCTATCGGAAAATAAGTTATTCCAAACGGACATCAAGAAGACTTACAGTAAAATTAAAAAATCTGTTATAGAAGTCAAAAAAATATTTGGAGCAACCCAAAGGAATATAATCCCAATGCAGGGGAGATCAAAAGAGAACAATAAAGAATGAAAAAAATAAACCTATAAATCATGGGGAAAATATAACCAAGAATAATTGTAGGCAAATTCTAATATATTCCCCAAAATAGAAATCCTAAAGAAATAACAATCTGCTCAACATTTGGCTCTATTATATCATCAACCGATTAAACTTTTGATCAAAATTTACCAATAGTAATTAACAAACACAATTCCAGAATAGATCACTGAAAGTATTATATATCTCCTATCAAACAGATGAAACAGATGATCAAAATCTATGGGCCAGTAGTATATCTGTCCACCATATATAAATTACCGAAAAGAGGCAGGCAGATGTAGTCATCAGTGGTTACGTGGTGCAGAGTTGCAAACTGAAACCGATGGTTTTATTCTTGCTGCACTGAACCAATGATTGCTAACTGGAAATTACCAAAAGTTATGTTAACCCAAAATACGGCTTATGTCATAAATATACAGAAACAATTGTAAGATTAGATGTGAGAATGAAGTAATGCATGATGGCGCGGAATTGTTAATCAGTTGGGTTAGTCATATTCACTTAGGCGCAAATACACACGAGAAAAATATGAATGCAGGTATTCTCTCCCCAGCTATGAATTAATTAGCAATACTTTTATAACTAAACCAATATTATCGAAAAATAACAGATTTTAAAATCTAAAAATATGTTATCGTTTAAATAACCATGCAAAGGGTAGATAAGCCGTAGAAAACGAATTAATCATATCCGTCATTATTTTTCTCGAGACACGCGATGTTTGTACAAAGACATGTATTTTTGTGTTTTATATTTGTATGCAATTTTTAAGCACAATCATAGGAAACACAAATAATGTTTAAATATTGTGAAACACTTTTTATATTTATCTTTTAACACTCGTCTTTCTCTAAGTGATGTAATAATAATAATAATGATGATAATAATAATAATAATAATAATAATAATAATAATAATAATAATAATAAATAGAAATCTCAAAAATGTGGCACATGGGAACATCAACAATTCCTGTTGTAGTTGGAGCCCTTGGACTGGTTGGAAAAGATTCCAGTAGGCTGATTGAAGGGATCCCTGGAAGTCCATGCCTCAAAGAGATACAAAAAATTGTTCTGATAAGTACAGTTTACGAAGGGCTTTATCTATGTAATTATTTTTTTTATTTTATTTTATTTATATTTTTTGTTTGCAGTGGAAAGTGTCATGATGCCATTTCTAACCTTAGGTCCCTGGGCGGGACCCGGAAAGAAATGTGTAAACGCCAGATATCAAAGGAAATAAAATAATAATAATAATGCAATTCACAAGAGAAAATAAAAGATCCAGTGGATATATTGAGACATTTGTTGGGAAAATAAAATTGGGTT
This sequence comes from Acanthosepion esculentum, assembly GCA_964036315.1. Taxonomy (NCBI): domain Eukaryota; kingdom Metazoa; phylum Mollusca; class Cephalopoda; order Sepiida; family Sepiidae; genus Acanthosepion; species Acanthosepion esculentum. The sequence goes on from OZ038484.1 coordinate 99,029,208, forward strand.
CTCATAAGCCATTTTATTCATCATGGCTTCCACGGAAGCAAATAATCAAAATGAAAATCTATATTGAATAGGTTCCTATCTTCCGTTCTACAATAGCCATGTATATTTATGTTAGAACTCAGATAATCCGTGCACCCAGCTAGATTAGCATGACACATAACAAAGATTTAATCCAAGAGAAAAAGCCTTCAGAACGAACGTACAAAGCTTTGCTCTACAAAACGTGCCCTGCCGTATAAAATGAAAATATTACTGGAAAGATAATCCGTAAAAAAGATATAAGTAGGAAAACTTTTAAAAAATTCTTTGAAATGGTAAAAGTGAGATATTCATAAATTCTAAAAAATATATTAAAAAATGATAACGCAGTTTTTCTGCAACTAATAAACACTATAAACACGTCACTCCTTGTGAAAAACTGTTTTCATTATTACTAGCATAGCCGCTGCAGTAACGTGGAAAAGTCTAAACACCTCAAGCCCATATTCTAACCACAGACTTTAATTCTTGATAGAAAGGATGTTTAACCTCACTTGCCTGTGTCTCCTGCCTCTGCGAGCCACGCATCATTTGAATCGTTAGCCCCATTATAAATGCTATTTGTTATACTGTTTTGGGACGATAATTGGTTTCGCTCAGACACGACGTGCTTCCTTTGCTAATATTGGGATTTTCCAACCTATACTTGTTTTTATTAGTTTCTTTTCAATAAAATCTATGAAAAAAATAAAATAAATTAAACATAAAAAATTATTATTACCTCAATTTATATTGATTTATAATTCGTTTTGTTCTTGTTTTATCAGGAATATGAAAATTACTTGTCGAATCGTCAAAGCTATTTTAGTTGGGTTTTATTTATTTTTCATTTGACAGCGTAATGTTATGGAACGATATTTAAATATATAATTGCTTCATTATTACAGCCAATTATAAATTAATCATTTTTTCTCTTTATGAGATATAGCTTATTATACAAACCAACAACACGTATATAAATATATCTGCATATTTTATTTTCCGCGGTCATTCAAAATCTATAACCATACAACAGATTTATTCAATGGAGAACTTATTTCAAACCCGTTTTCCAGACAGCCGGAGCTTAAAAACGCAGAACGAATCTCAGATGTGCGTAAAATTGCATAATTTGATAGACAAGCAAATAAGATGCGCATTTTATGAATATTTCATTCACTATTTCCCCCCCTCAGAGAAATAAGGCTGAATTATTTTTGCCAGTGATCTGTTCGTTTCTTGTGAAGGTAACAGGCATTTGTGTAATGATTTTTTTTCGACAGAAAATCATATTTCTCTTTTCAGATGCACAAGCGGCCATCTTGTGTTCGCGCTGCGATTCAAGGAAAGATAACTACTACGGTGAATGTGAACAGTATCCGCCGGGCCCAACGCCCTGCCCTGAAAACAGCGAATCTATGTTTTGTTCCATAGTAAGGGAAATAGATTCTAAAGGCAAGTTGAATTATTTTTCTCATCTTATAATTACATATGGTAAAAATATATATGTTGAATAATATGCGGTGGATAGCGGCTAGGATTGAAGAATCGGAGAGCCGAGTTCAAATTCCAGGCGAATTCATTATATTCATACGGGCTAATACTCTTAATCCCCTTCTTCTACCTCCAGCTATGGGTAAATAGCAGGACAGACTAGGTTCTGTAGCCTTGCATGACAACTGGTCTAGGAGAAGGACAACTCTGAATTCAAAATCTGCGGAGGCTTGTTTGGGGACCTTGTCGCATATAGTGCACCAAGTCGCTGTATTCGACTCTTCAAAAAGTGTGGTTTGTGGATATTCATATTTGAGTCGCCGTTATATGTATTTATTAAACAGTATATTTACTTATTTTAACCCATCGGTTACTATACAAGAAATCTTATTAAAGAGAGAGAGCTCATATTTTTCTTTAATAACTTTTCTGACGTATTCAGGCGGAAATACGAAAACAAAAAATTTACGTATTATTAAATGCTATGGAGCATCTACTCAAATGTGCATCCACTACAAATAACGTTTATAATGTTATATATATATATATATATATATATATATATATATATATATATATATATATATATATATATATATGTATATATATGTGTGTGTGTGTGTGTGTGTGTGTATGTATATTAGGATTATGACATTATAACTCTATATTACTGTCATAAATCGATGAACATTTGTTCAAAAGTAAAGAAAAAGTATTAATTTGTTTTAGTTCTTGAAGAAAGTCACCTCCAAAGTGAAAATTCGAGTTTACTATATACACAATAAGGACAGAAACATCAAAATATTTTTAAAAAATAACTTCTTTTTTCAATTTGCTCATGATGTAATTAAATATTATTGTCATGTTTCCTTACGAATTTAACGGTTTATATTAGTAGCATGATATAAAAACAAACAAAAACAAGTTCTAGTTTATATACTTATATAAAATGTATAATATATAGATAGATAGATAGATAGATAAATAGATAGATAGATCCTCAATTGCTATGACCTTCAAATGATTATGATGAGTGTTCCAAGAACTGAAGACTGTCTTTTGATTGTAGATTTACTTTATTCTTGTCAATATACAATTTCTGGGTGAAAAGATTTTATGTATGTCCGGTGGAATATAGATAGATGAACTGCAGCCAACAAACGGAATGAAGAGACGACTGCTTCAGGAGACAAGGAAACCATTGAAATTATCTATTTATTCATATTAGTTAAAAGAACTGCTGCTCCGAAGTGCCGTCTAATTGCCCATTCATTCATTCATTCATTCAATCATTCAAGCCCACAAGCATAAACTGCGTGATCGGGTATTTGCAATTAAACAAGCATCGAGTGGCTAATTTATGGTCAAATTCCCTTACTTTGACAGAAGCAAGTTAATAATAATCAGCTATAGTTAAATAATTTGTATAGCATTAAAATATTTCCGATTATCCCAGGAGCGGATAAATCATCAGCCAAACAGTAATGACGTTTTAAAATCCATTCATTCACAACGCGCACAGGAACACACACATACACACACAAACACACACACTCATATATATATATATATATATATATATATATATATATATATATATATATATATATATATATATATATATGTTCGAACGGGCCTCGGTGACGAAGAGGTAGCAAATCAGACTCAATATAGCGCCGCTCACTCACATATTCCGTGGTGGAACTCTACTCAGTTTCACTTTAACCACTGTATGGTGTTTGCTTGACAACCTAACTGTCAGGGTTTCGATTTTCGGTAATGGATGCGCACTGCTGATGAGTCCCAAATATAGGACGAAACGGCCGTCCAGTGCTTTCTGCATTCTGTTGAGGTTTCAGACTCGATGAATCACTTAAATATAATTATCACATCCTCTTAATAATTTCAAATGCATATCATTGCTTGAACCGGCTTCTAATGCTCTGGAGTGAGCGGCTTGGTGATAGTAGTCGTGGCTCCAGGGGACACAGTCCTATGGTTAAAGTCAATCTCAGTACCATACCAACTGTCAACTGCTTGACAACCTAACTGTCAGGGTTTCAATTCTCTGTAGTGGATGCGCACTGTTGATGAGTTCCAAATATAGGACGAAACGGCCTTCCAGTGCATTCTGTAGAGGTTTCAGACTCGATGAATCACTTAAATATAATTATCAGATTCTCCTAATATATATATATATATATATATATATATATATATATATATATATATATATATATATATATATATATATACACCAATGTAAAGAGAAAAAATCGAATATACATTTAAATGTTCATAACATTAATTTAAAAGAGACCAACACACAAAAAGTAGAGAAATAGTTATTTATTATAACCTATTAGAATCGAAGATACAAGTTACCACTACCAAAAGGCTTACGTGTTTCGATGCCCAATTCAAGCGTCTCATCGGGTGGTGATCAAAGGTAGTTAAGTATATTTGATCACCACCCGAATTTAGGCATCTCATCGGGTGGTGATATATTTATATAAATAATAAATACAAAATTCTATCATCAATCCATAGAGATCTGACTTTCATGCATGGGGCAATTGTCAGGTACAAATTAAAAATGGACTTTTGTAATGTGAAATTTTTTAGCATCGCTTGATAATGTAACGGTATGTTGTATTTTAAGTGTAATTTTTAGGATTGAATTTGTATTGAATTTTCCTGTTTTGAAACATGAGAATTCGGGTGTTGCGATGATTATATATTTAAAAAAATCAATTATAATATTATAGTCTACGGTCGTATCAACCACTGTTTTTTTTTTAATAAAAATTAAATGCTAAGAACTCTGAATTATAAATCTCATTGTTCTTTCTTACTACTTTAATATATATATATATATATATATATATATATATATATATATATATATATATATATATATATATATATATATTATATATCATTCAAACAATAAACTGGATAAGAAAAATATGTATATATTTTCATTTTCTTAATCAGTTCACTTTTAAACGTGTTTTAAGACAACCCAGAGTTGAATGGAACGGAGGGGAAAATGCATTTTTATTCTTTTTATACACTTTAGCCCTGTTACTTTACACCATGCCCTGTTTTATTATTACCACCCGCACCAACTGTGCACTATATATATATATATATATATATATATATATATATATACATGTGTGTGTGTGTGTGTGTGTGTGTGTGTGTGTGTGTGTGTGTGTGTGTGTGTGTTTGTTTTGTGTTCATATGCTTGTTTATACGATTAAGCAAAAGCAAATTTTAGGAAAAAAATGAGTTTCATCATCAATCGAAAATTCTTCAGAACTATAATTCTTTCTGAGAACGAAACTCCTTACTAAGCGGTTTTTCGATTTCGTCATTCGATTACATTTTATTAGTCTGAAACTGTGATTTTTTATATTAATAAATACATATCCACTCACTGACACACACACACACACACATATATATATATATATATATATATATATATCGGAAGCAATTTGGACGGAAGTAATATATAAATTCTAACGTTCACAGCATTAATTCAAAACAGTGCTAGATACCGATAGTAGAGCGATAATATAGTTTATTATAATTTTATCATATAGACAAAAACATTTACTCATTACAAAGATGCAACTTCGTCTCGGTGCATTTCAACTACACCTCGTCGGGTTCTCACCCGTTTCTGTCTATATGATAAAATTAATATATATATATATATATATATATATATATATATATATATATATATATATATATATATATATATATATATATATATATATATATATATATATATATATATATAGAGAGAGAGAGAGAGAGAGAGAGAGAGATAGATAGATAGAAAGAAAGAAATATTTTATATGAATGTGGTATATTTATGGAATGATTGCTCAATGTCGGAGTCAACTCTTTTGTAAATGTGTTTGTTTCAAGGAAAACGATAGATTTTAGTAACTGGCAAATATATAATAAACAAATATATTGAGAAATAATTTGAATTAAATACATAACGAAATGAAAATATTTTAGAAAAAAAAACAAACTATTAGACTGTAGTCCCGAATTCTAAATAATCTAAAAAAAATACCCCAAACAAAAAACAAAAAAAAGTAAATAAATAAAATATTCTGAATAAAAGGTTTAACCTCTTCTCTTACTTTCAATAAACCCTCATTGCTTTCTGCTTTCTTTTACTTTCTCTCTTTTCGCTTAACATTTTTGTCTATACATAAGAATCATTGATACTTACTCATCTCTTTTCAGACTTATATTCATGTGACCTTCCGTATTTTAAGCATATATACTTCTATTGCTTATATATTTATGCTTTCAGGTCTGAGACAAATTTCTTGAAATTTATGCCATATGACATGCTCTCCCAAGAGGTCTTCGATGTATGAATACAAACATTATTCTCAGGCATTTTTTCGACACAACTTCACTTGCTAATCCCAAAACCTTTCTGACATGTGGGAAAACATGTAGGCATTTTAAGCCAGGGTCGATGATCATATTCCAAACGCAAGATTTTAAAAACGTTGCTTTTTTAGTATAAGACAATTCACATTGCTTTCAAGATCTCATTACTTTCTGATAGCGTGAACGTTTTTTTTTTCAATTTCCGTTCAAATTCCTGTAAGCAAAGCAGAAATAACGAACTTACATTTAAAATAGCTTAATTAAAAAAAATAGTTTATTTTACCTTCTTCAAATTGATTATGGATCAGTTAACAAAGAAGGCATAAGTGATTTATTTTTGACGTCAATTTTGACGGTTAGTAAGCGCTACTTATGTTCATAATTTAATCTAAAAATCAGTTTTATAAAAACTCCGTGGAATTTCCACGGGTAAAGCTAGCATTAATTGATAAGTAAATATTAATATATTGATATATAGTTGTTAAATTCTGGTCATCTTTTGTACATAAAAATTATAATTATTACTTGTGATTATTTTTGGAGACGACTTTTCGTTTCAAACTCAGGCAGTGTGCATATTTCCAGTTACAAACGCATGATTTTAAACACCGCATATAATTAAAACAATTTGCATTACTTTCCGGATCTCATTACATTCTTATAGCGTGTTCTTTTTTTCAATTTCCGTTCAACCCTTTTGCAAGCAATGTAGAAACGATGATTGTTTGACGAACAAATGTATATTTTAAATGGCATATTACACACAAAATATATTTTATCACCAAATTGCGTTGGTGCGATCACTGGTAATTTTTGCCCCGTGGTTTTCTATAGCGGCATATCAACCTATATGCCGAAATTTAAATATTTTTGTCCGCAACGTTTGTTTGTTGTTGTTTATTTTTGTTACTTTAGATAATAATGGTTTTAGCGATACAAGTTTACTAATTAACCCATAGATGGGTGGGTGAAGAAGTGGGTTCATACGTTTCCAAAGGATATTTTCACGTAAGTGAATATAACGAAGCTAACTGGACATTAAACTCGGCTCTCTGATTACCAATTCTGAGCCATTATCCATTATACCACCAACACCTCCAAGTTTATAGCATCTGGTATTCCCAAGCGGTCACCCACCTAGGCAAAGACCAGGCTCCACGGTGCTTAACTTCGGTGATTTTACGGGAATCCGTGTTTTAACGAGATGTGGACGTAAGCCGATCATAGGTCAGTTATATGAGGAACGTTTATAATTCATTAAATAAATCCTTTAGTCGAACTTCATTTTGGTGTGCATAAACTCGCTTTCTATTCTATCACCAAGGAAAATGCTCGTGAAACACTCCAGGCAGAGTAGAACGGTTGATATCTGGTAGATGGAGCAGTAACACTCTGTTTTTAGTCTGATATGATTTGCACAAATATAAAGCATAGCAGGTGGAATCAGGTAGCTCCTGAAGCGACCTTTTTCCAACCTTCATTGGTGGACTAAAATCCTTTAACAGATACAAATGTTCAGACAAACAGATTATGATATTTGTACGGTGGTACAATGGATAGCGGCTCGAATTGAGGAATCGGAGAGCTGAGTTCGAATTCCAGTCGAATCAAATTACATTACTTACCTGTTAAGATCCTTGCGAAAGGTATGAATCCTCTTCTCCCCGTACACAGCTATGGGTAAATAGTCGGACAGATCGGGTTCTGTAGCCTTGGATGTCAACTGGTCAACCGCAGAAAGAAATGTTAACATACTGCTGGAAAAATATGCTTCATGAGTCATGTATCGAAAAAAAAAAACATGATTGCCTGAGCGTGTATCACGCATGGCACATAACTGACCATTATGAAATAGTGTACACAATGTTTAGGGTATCTATCTATCTACTTACACACACACACACACACACATATATATATATATATATATATATATATATATATATATATATATAAAATGAAGAGGTTATAATGGTTCCAACGAGAGAAAAGTGTGTATATTAAAAAGAAGAGAGGTACCGCAAACTTTTTTCGTTGTAATGTGGGTTTTTAAAAAAATATTATTCTTCATTTTTCATAGTTTTACAACATGTGTTTCTGTTCTGACGACCGTCTTCAGGTAAAGGGTGGAGATTTCCACATATTATTAAAAATAATTAATTTTTTTCCCTTATGTTTTTCAATGTTAAATATTCTCGATATGAGACATTCTCTGTTATATATATATATATATATATATATATATATATATATATATATATATATATATATATATATATATATATATATATTTATATATATATATATATATATATGAGTAACATTATTCATATAGCCTTATTTCCTTTTTGTTTATGGGGAATAAGGTTTTGAATATTTCCGTAGTTAAGTCTTTCTTTTATATGAGATCTAGTATAAGTCTAAAGTAGTTGTCGGCACAAGAATGCTTATAAAGCATATTTAATAAAAAATTAAGTTATTTCCAAAAATTAATCAAAAGTAATAATTTTAAAGAAGAACTAATGCATTTTTATGTATAAATGATGAACAGAATGTAACCAATAGTAATATATCAATATTTACTTATTAATTAATATTAGCTGTAACCGTGGAAATTCCACGGCGTTTTTATAAAACTGATTTTTAGTTTAAATCATTGACTTAAGTACTGTATAAATACGGATATGTAACAGTTGGCGTGTAATGGATATCGGCTCGGAATAACAAATGTGAGTGAAATGTTCGAATTCTAGTCAGGTTCGTTGCATTCCCTTACGCCCAAATACCATTGAGAAACTTATGAATATATATATTCGCTCCCCCGCTATGTGTTGGATAGTAATACGGACTGGGTTTTATATCTTTTTTTGACAAGCATACTACCGCTGAAAGAAACGGTAACCTCCCGCGGGAAAATCGTCTGCCTACTCAGTGATGGATCAAAAGAGACATGATCGCCCGCGTGGCACTTAACTGACTGGGGAAGTCGCCGCCAAGATTGACGTCAGAAATTAATTAATTATGCATGCTTCTTTGCGATTTTAATTACTCATGTCAAAATACTTTCGACAGGGTGTATTTAAACAGCGGGTGGAAGAGAGAAGGGGTTTGAAAGACAGATTTACTTATCCAAAAATATCTAGCTTATACTTCTCAATATTCATTCTCGATATATATATTAAGTGAAAATACACTCATTTTATAATATACCACGCCGTTATTTATTACACCACCCGCAAATCCAAGCTTACACCATCTGGTATTTCCAATCGGTCACCCGTTTAAGTATTGGCCAACCTCAACTTTGAGTGACTCTCAACAAAATATGGTCATAGGCTCTGAAACAAACTAGCTTAAAAGACGGCTTATCGGGCGGCAATGAAGTTATGCTCCTACGGAGTGCTCTTGATTGTGCCACCGACTTGTTCAGGAATTTGAGAGTCCCTAGGTTTTTGCATATTCTCAGCGATGAAAGTTCTTCTGGCTACCCTTTGATCTGGGTTTTCCTTTGCACTGAACTTACTTTTCCATGGTTCTTTTGGTTGCTATCTAGTCCCCTGTTGGCGGAGATTTCTTTTTGCAAGGCATACTCCTGCCCTATGCGATAGGCAACAACAAAGTACAGAAGAACTCAAAATTGATTGCTGCATTTAAGTATTGCATTAATATTTAAGCTTCCCTTTTACACGTTCAACGATTATTCTTCTGCCGCTGCTTAATTTAAAGACAATTTCATTAACGTAGGTCCTTAATTAAAAAAAAAATACGTTTATTTCATGGGAGACTTTCGCTGAATTTCGCAATTAATGGCAGTTATTCCCAAATATAATTTTTTTATCGCACAAAAAAATAGTGGAAAAAAAAAAAACGTAAAAAATCGTCGAAACAATCACAGTAATGAAAACTTGTGAATCCATAGTTTCAGCAATTGCGTTTTGGGATCCGACCTAGAATTTTTTAATTTTATCATGGAGTCGTCCTGATTCCTAAATGATATGATATGTTGGGCTACGGCCGATAGGAGTAAAGTTGAAATACTGTGACAGATTGACACACCGACATTCGCATTTATTTATATGGATGTTGATGTGCGAGAAACGCGGGGTGAGTGAAATAGGTCAAGATTAAATTCCGTTCTACACATTTGTGTTCCCCTTTTCATCAACGCCTTATGACAAATTTGAACTCAGTCCCATGAAGAAGGCAACGAGACAATACTCCATTTTTTTTCCCCAAGAATTCATTCAGATTCAGATATTAATGAAAAGTAGTCTGTGCTTTTTCTGTTTCCTAATAATGTTTTCGGCTTTCGGAAAGCATCTTTTACCAAAACAGAAACCTATCATTAGAAACAAAGAAAATAGTAATGAACTGTTATGTAGTATCAGTTCTCCTCTATAGAAGTGAAGGCTTGACAATCTCATCACAGACGAAAAATAGATTTGAAGCAATACTAATGCTGCTCTACAGAAAGATACTGAAAATACCATGAACTACGTGAGCAACGACGAAGTTCTAGGGCAATGGTATTAAAGTAAATGTATGCGTAGCACCAGGAGATGAAAATAGAAATGTTCGAGTCACATAAGGAGAAAAAAGGGCTTGAAAAGATTAATACTAACAGGTCAGACTGGAGATAAGAGGGCAAGCGGAATCCAAAGCACAATGTACGTGGCGAGATTCAGCGAATGGATGCGGAGCAGGGTCTGGGAGCAATGGCAAAAAGACATTTAAAAACTAAGCTTAAATATTAATGCAATACTTAAATGCAGCGATCAATTTTGAATTCTTCTGTAGTTTATGGTTGCCTATCGTATACGTCAGCAGTATGTATTGCAAAAAGAAATCTCCACAAACAGGGAATCAGATTGCAATCAAAAGAGCCAAGGAAAAGAAAGTTCATCGCAAATGAAAACCCATACAAATGTTATTAAGAGCTACAAAGGATAGGGACATGTGTAGAGTCATGATTGACAATATCCTGAAGGTCCCCTGCGCAAAGCAGAATAATTTCCGTTAGTTAAGGTCGTCTAGGCTCTGGACGGATATGACATTTTCAAAGATGTATGCCCGTGTATGGACATTCCTTTCAAAAAAAAATTTTTAAAAATCATATGCATGTTTCTTTTTTGTAATTTTTCGACATAAATGAACTATATTCATTTAAGATCGTGTACCACCGGAGCAAGTACCCGAAACCCCCTACTAACCACTACCTTTAGAAGAGACAGATCAAGTCGGAAATTGAGAACCACTGCCATATATGGGCAGACGCTTAACTTTCCACTCTTGATAATTTCCAAAAACTTCCTTGTAGCTGAAAAGTTACCTTCACTCTACAATCCCTTTCTCATAGACGAGACGTGGCAAGCCTCTCGCTGCTCTATCGTTATTTCTATTGAAAGTATTCAGATGAACTACACCGCTTCGTTCTACCAGCCCTACCCTCAACGGCTAGGTACAGCCATGTCACGCATATTTTAGCGAACCACCCTTATAGCATTTTGTACTCCTTTGCGTATCTGGAACATTCGCTGTAAAGATTTTCGCCGTAGAATAACTCGCCTCAGGAATTATCACTGAAGGAAACTTCGTCATCTAGGATTTTCCCGTAAGATAATTTAGCTGCATTTGTTTTTCGTATCTATCTATAAAAGGTAGGATGTGTGTGTGTGTGTGTGTGTGTGTGTGTGTGTGTGTGTGTGTGTGTGTGTGTGTGTGTAACGAATGCACGGCCGCAATTCTCGATGGATTTGCACCAAAATTTACATGCACATGCTCCAAGTTAGCAAAAAGAACAAGACCGTCTTTGCATTTCCCATGCTTCTACGGTAGTTTTCATGTGGTTTGCGGCCAGTTTCTACTGGTCAGAGTGAGAGCCTATAGCTGGCTGCCAGGAATAGGCCACGAATAGGCAGGAAGATTCTATTGGCCAGCGTGAGACCCAACAGCTGACTGACACGAATTTTAACTAGCATAACTAGCTGCATTCGTCACAAGTGTGACTCTTACTCTGTAAAAGCACAGCTCTAGTGACACCTGAGCCTTGTACAGAGTGGTGATCATTGTAAAACATATAGATCCATTTTTCACAAGGATATAAGCTAACTAACATTTGTACTGTTTGGCGGACAAATATAAACATGAGGAAATGACGGGGAAAATCTGAGAAATCGATTAAGTTAAGAAATTGCTTAAAAAGAACGGTTTTGCCGTTTACCTCGTAGTTTCCAAGTTTATATATAGATGAAATATGATGAAATATAGATCAAATATACATCAGAATCCGACAGAATAAGATAAGAACAAATAGGAAGCTTTTATCCATCAAACATGTTTCACATTTATTAACAATTTATCTGGGAATGGTATACAAATACCAAAAAACTATCGATATCACTTCTAACATCAACAGTACAAAATTTATAATCGTATCCTGTAACACTCTACAGAATTTGTAAAAAAATAAAAAATAGATATCACTAATACTACAATCTCTACCACAAGACATAAGACAATAAGATATATAATTAGAAAAAGATAAATCTAATAACACTTCAGGTGCCGATAGTTATCAAATAAATTGCTTGCAATGTAAAAGCATCTTGACATCTAAAAGCCCGTATCTACGAACAAAAAATGAGTTTATGTTTGGACAAAACTTCAAAGTCATTCGTAATACACAGGAACAATATTGGCCATATCTTTGATTTTACGAATGCCACCCAACTACAGACATACGTCAAAAACGCTAAAGTGCATCACCAATAGAAACACATTATGAATAATCGTTAACGTGATAATACAAGAAGTACACGGTGGTCCGAAAGTCTTGCCACCGCCTACCAAAATGTAATGACAAAAATAGAAGAAAAAGTAATACAAATCGAATGTACAGGATTCAGATTATCACTTTCATTAACGCGGTCACACATCGAGAAGGTCTCTGTGAACACCATTATTTCTTGGCACAAAGTGATGTGGGGCCATGTCCTGTGTGATATTTTATAAAGCGGAATTTTGTTTATTGTTGCAAAGGCTCTCCGAATGGCGTCCTTCATCTGATGTGTATTCTGGTAAACTTCATCTGAAATACCCCACTAAGCGTTATAATAGAAAATTATATTATCTAAGGGGTGACAAGATTTTCGGACCACACTCTACATACCTGCTCGTACACACATACGTGTGTGTGTGTGTGTGTGTGTGTGTGTGCGTGTGTGTGTGACTCCCAGAAGCAGCAACAATTAACATGGACAACACATGTAACGAGAAGGGAAATAATGAACCAATCAAGACGTTGACGTTTCGTACTACTTCAAACAAAAGGTTAAGAAAGAAGTAATGGAAAGAGCGATAACATTTAGTGGAATCTTCTTTTTCCTGAAATTTTATGAATTTTAAGTTGTACAACGTGTATCCTCGCTCCATTCGTGGTTTGAGTTGAGTTTAAGGTCTAATGGGCGCTCAAGGCAGAGGAATTCCCTGAGGGAGCATATATTCATCGTGAGGCTATAAGGATGTGCCTGTCGTTATGGGTAATGCCCCAGAATTGTACAGCATGTTCCGAAAGTCTTGTCACCGGCTACCAAAAAGGTAATGAGAACAATAGAAGAAGTTATACAGTAATACAAAGCGCATGGACTAGATTCAGTTTATCCACTTTCATTGACGTAGTCACACATCGAGGTCTGTATGAACACCATCATTTTCCTGGCATAAAATGATGCGGCGCCATGTCCTGTGTGATACTTTACAATTATTACAAAGGCTCTCCAAATGGAGTCCTTCAACTGATGGGTATTTTGCTATAGTTCATGTAAACTCTTTCCTATATATTACCCCGACAGAGCGTTGAAATAGAAAATTATATTATGTAGGGGGTGACAAGAATTTAGGACCACTTTGTACATTATTATCTAAATTATACATAGACAAACGAGAATTATTATACACTTACATACAGAAAGTAATATTTACATATTATTTGTTTTTAGTTAGGATTGGAATTCGTTAATTTCTTTTTTCTAAGTATCTCAATCTTTGATGAAGCTTTAATAAAAGTGAAACATGTTTGATTGATAAATGTTTCCTATTTGTTTTTTATCCTGTCATTGGTAAAATACTGTTTTGTTAACGCGCAAATTTAGTTAATAGAAAAGAATGAAAATAAATAGTGAGTAATTTCAAGCATTAAATCATGTATATTGTGAGAATAAGGTAGACTTTATGTGATAGAAATTTTATCGATCTGGGGATTGTTTTAACAGAGGATGGAAAATGCGACACCAAGATCCGAATACAGATTGGACTAGCGAAAGACGCATTCCAAAAGCTAAACAACATTCTGAGAAACAGAAACATTTTTTTTTTAGATGCAAACCAAAAGACATCAAGATTGTTATGTAATATCTATCCTATTATATATCAGTGAAAGTTGGGCAATCCACCACGGATGAAGAGAAAATTAGAGACAATAGAAATGTGCCTGTCTATATTTCTGATAACAAGTTAATTGCAATATAAGCTATGGTAAAAAATATGCAATGATAACAGCAAAAAATTGCAATATGAGTACTGGTAAAAAAATTATTGCTGAGACATTAGGTTTATAATACCCAGAAATTCATACACAGATGTCCTAAAGAACACATGACACAGGGGATAAAAGCTTTGGTAAGATCCAGTGACAGAACCCAAAGAGTGTGAGTTCAATACCCAATACAATGAACAATTAAAAATCAAAATCCGGAAAAGACAGCTCAAATTACTTGAAGTGATAAAAAAATGAGCGCTTGGTAAAGTTAACCCGCATTGAGTATATTGAGGGCTAAATAGATAGGGGAATGCATTTAACTGACGAGCTTGGGATATGGGATGTAAAATAGGGTTTGGAGTCTTAATTCAGGGAGAAAAACTGCTAAGGGACAGAAGGGACAAGAAGACTTAAAGAGCCGAGATCACATAAGTCCTGAAGTTGTCTTTCTGAAATTGATGTATTAAAAGCAAATCGTCATCGCATATTTGACTGCGGAACTAATTCAAGAAATAAACATCCGTCACAGAGTGAGAAATAAATAAATTCCGGCATTTATGTCCAGGCACTTATTCAACAGTTTGTGAGTTCCAACTCAGCGCAACACGAAGCTTTGCATAATTTCGTGCCGAAGTTATTGGCCGCAATCAGCCGTATTTCAGACAAATACAGCCGACATGTCAATCTGCCGCAGGTAAATCTTTCGCCAGACTCAACATTAATCATTATTAACGCAGAAGCGCGTCCATTTGGCTGGCAGCAGACAGCTATAGATAACAATTTAGCCAAAGATGAACGAGAGTTCAAAGACACGTAGCGCATCTCAGAACAACAAGTAGAAATAAGTGCCAGAGAACAAATGCTTGGAATAAGTGCAGAAAAATGTCTCACTGGAAAATTTAGACAACCCTGAGAGAAAAAGAAAACCGTGGATTAGGAGAACATTTGACTACCCTCACAGAAATGCAAACTGAAATTGTGGGAAGTTTGTGGCGTTGGACTGTCTGCCTGAACGCTTTTGGAAAATTCGGAACTACCTCAAACACTTAGTGGGCTTGACGATGCCCGATATATATATATATATATATATATATATATATATATATATATATATATATATATATATATATATATATAAGATTAAAAAAGATTCAAATCAATCCATAAGACGTTTGGCACGTGAGAAAGGACTTTCAGCTATGACTGTCCAAAGATCAATGAAAAAACAATTAAAAATGAAATCGTGTATGAAACATGTAAGGCAACTTGTTACTCCAGGACAGAAAGTCAGAAAGTGTGTGTGTGTGTGTGTGTGTGTGTGTATGTATGTGTGTCTGTGTGCGTGTGTGTGTGAACTTTATTTCAATATTTCATGAGCATCCGATCCTTTGCTATATTCAATTAATGATGATCATATAATTTTCGTTTATGTCTGATTTCATTATGCTACCTCTGTTAAGCTTAGTTAGTAATTATACATTCTTATTTCTCAAAGCAGAATCCATTAGTGTTATAACAACCTTGGAGAATTCCAATAAGATATCTTTAATCATTCGTAAGGCACAACGGTTCAAAGCATAATCTAACAATTGGACAATTTTGCTGTTACCCGATTTGTACAATTTCGCTGTTACACCCGGCATATATGTGGTGAATACGAAATAAAAATAACTCTTTTCTTCGCTGTTTTCAATTTCGCGAGCCTGTACGAAAATTAATATTGACCAATAGAAAAAGGGATTGGCACCGAGCTGAAGAAAAGACCAAGGCAAAATTTAATGAGCCTATATGAAAATTTATTTTGACCAATGGAAAAGAAGAGCGGCTTACAAACTGAGAAAAATGTAACGAGCCAATGTCAAATCGCTTCGATGTAACTAGGCAGATAAAAGTTGAATCCAGACTGAAAGAGAGAGAGGGGGAGAGGGAGAGAGGGGGAGATAAAGAGAGAGAGAGCGAGAGAGAAAGAGAGAGAGGCAAAGAGAAAGAGAGAGAGAAAGAGAGAGAGAGAAATAGAGAGAGAAAGAGAGAGAGGGAGAGAGAGAGGGGGGAGAAACCAGAAAGAAGCAGAGTTCCACGCGTCAGAATAACGACAGTAACAAGTACATGCTGATGCACTATTAGATTCTAATGAAAGCAGAGCAATTTCAAAGAACTCTGAAGCAAGCTACTGACAAATTCAAATGTGTAAATTTATGAATAAATTCATTATCTTCTTTTGTTAAATATATCACCTGTGTTTCCTCGTCCTTTTCCTGCAATACTTTATATATTGTCTGATAAGTTTAATAACATTATCATTAAATGAAGAAAGAAAATCACAATATTGATACATATTTTTTTTAATCCAATTTAAGCTTTCGGCTTACATAAGCCATTATCAAAGAAGACAATTAGAGTACAATATATTAAATAATACACGGACGAGAAAGTGATGATAGTCTGTTTCTGTTTACATGGATGATTTCCAAGCAAATATAAACACGTGCATATAAGACGCTGGAAGCGAAAATCGCACCGCAACTCATGACGACACACATGACCACGCGAGAGTGAATTCGAGAAGTATTAAGTATAGGAAGCCGTTGGTATAAACCAATTGCTTCTGTTACCAATTATAGGCATTTAAGAATATTTGTGGAGATTTCATAGATTATTTTGTTTAGGTTAGGTTTCAACTGTTTTATATATATAGCTCCGAGAATTTTTAGTTTTTGTTTATTGTTTTCATGTTTAAGTATAGTAGTGTTTTCAACAAGGATTTTCCGCAATTGTGTATGTGGCCAGGCATGATGTTTTATATATATATATATATATATATATATATATATATATATATATATATAGATAGATAGATAGATATAGATATATATATATATATATATATTTCGTCCTAATGTTTTCAATAGGGTTAAGGTCAGTACTTCAACGTGGCCAGTGGAAGTGTTGCAATTTACACTCGTTCCTCTCTAGGTAACGCTTATTCTTTAAGGTAGCATGCTTAGGATCTTTCTTGTGTTGGACACTTAACCCAATTGAAAACCATTCGGCGATAATGGACAAGCGTGCCCGTAATAGGAATGTTAACACAGAAGATGAGGTTTTCCGCGAATAAACGAAATGCTGGAAAAATCTGGTGAAGGACGTTGACTTACAAAATAATTTAGTCTATAGCATGCCACGAAGAATTAAGGCCGTTATTAACGCAAAAGGTTACTTAACAAAATAGCAAATCATTTTTTGATTTTATAATATACATATGTACACCTCTACTAATACCCTGTATTAATAAATGAATTCTATTTCTCACTTACCTTGGTAAAATACAAAAATCGAATTTTTATGAGTGCGTCAATTTTTTTGCCTCTATATAAACAGTAATAGAAATTATGAATCTTTGTTGGATTAGTAGGACTTTAATCTGGGAAGATTATTCTTACTCTAAAGAACAAATTAACGCGAATTATTGTTACAATCAAAAATATGTTTCGGATTTACATTACCGCAAAGTGTTGATAATAGAGTAAAAAATTTTATATTTTATTAATCAAAATTTGGTGCCATTATTTCTTCGATGACGTTTATTCTTGAATTTCTGCTAACCTGGGGAAACTGAGTGTTGCTACCACATTGACCGTTGTTTGATGCTCATAGGGATGTCACGATATTTAACAAACTTTTGTGATTCCAACGGATACTCGTTTGACACTTTTTTAATGTCAATGAATACTCGTAGCATCTTTCGTACCGTCGTTGTAGTAGAGACTTTATAATCTCAAATGCACCTCTCGTACGCCGTTTGAATAGTACTTGATCGATACCAATCGCTTGAACAGTAATCCGCATGGTGATCCGAATAGAAAAATAGTATAATGAATGGAGTAGAGAATACCGGTTCGTATAGAGGATAGAGTAGAAATAGCGACCAGTTAGACGTCAGGTGAGGCGTTTTCTGTATGGTCATGTCGTCTACCTAATTCAATAATTGGATCGCCTGTATTTGCTCACTGGCGATATATGTCCAAACTCAAGTGTCTGCAGTGACACTTTATTCCTATATCATAAACAATGAATCGTTCTATCACGAAGTCACTAGAAGTACTTAACGATCATCTTGATGTTGTCTTGTCGGCGTAGTTTGTAGCCAGCTTTAACACATAGAACCCGACAATGCTAAATGTCGTCGCATAACCAACTGCTCCAGCATTTTTAAATTCAACGCCTACCCTGGATATATGTAGTGATTTAGTAATTTTTTGTCGAGATTCTATTGTTTTATCTCACTTTTCAGATGATCTGTTAATCTTCAATTTTGTTATTTGTCTGTGGAGCAAACATGGCTTGTGATTTAACAGAAATATAAATTGTGGTTCAATTCAGCTGATGCAGAAAACATCGAATTGGATTTTACACATGCAATTATTATAAAACAAATAAGAGATTTCAGAACTTTTTTCCCTACGTGAGTATATTCCAAATGAGCCTCAAATTAAATCTGGAGCAAAAATTTATCTGATATAGGAAAGGTGAAAAATGAACAAATGTTTTATGTTAATCAGCCCCCGCCACAAAAATCAGACCAGAAATGGTGTCGTTTTCAAATATGATTATTACTGCCTATTCTCAATAATAATCTTCTAATTCCTGAATATGTCATTTCGATGACCACTTGGGAATACCAGGTACTGTAAGCTTGATGTAAGGGTTGTATAATGGATAATGGCTCAGAATTCTTAATTGTATAGCCGAGTTCCAATGGTTCTATGTGTTTACGCACAAATACGCTTGGTAAAGCTATGAATCCTCCTTTTCACCCCTCCAGCCATGCGTTAATTAGTAAAAAAAAACTTGTATCCCTAAAACCATTATTAACCCCCAGAAACATAAAATAAAATTGCATACAAATTATGTAGATTTCGGCAACAATAACCCATTCAGCTTGATATCCCGCTAAACAATATGAACCAATAAAAAATAAACTATGATTTTGCCAACTCAGTTTTATGACAAAATGTATTTCGCGTGTAATATGCCCCAAACATAAGTCCAACCAATCTAAAAATGTTTTCGGACTTTCAAAATCCTGCAAGTGGTTGATAAGCCGTAGAAAACGAATCAATCAATCTGTGATTACGTGTGAGGAAACATAAATATCCCTAAAAAAATATATATATATGTTAATATATTATACGAGCCATTATCGTTGTTTTCATAGTTCAAGGGGAGTAACTCTTATTTCCTTTTGTATCCAAAATTGCTGTCCACGTTTTATTATATACTAGCTTAGAAATCGCCCTATCGGGCGGCATTTAAGCTTGTTCCCGTGGAGGCTTCTTGGTTTGGTTATCATCACAGCAGCTAGGAAGGAGTAGATGCAATATGCATCAATATGCCAAAGAAAAACTCAAAATTTGTCGTTGCAATTAAGTATTGAATGAATGTTTAACGATAATTCTTCTGCTGCCCCTTAATTTAAAGACTATGGGATGTACATAAATCCTTATTTTCCGTACAAACAATTATTTTTAATTCATGGTTGACAGAACGGGGGACAATTTATAATATAAAATTAATATGGGAAAATAGAAATAAAGATGGGAAAATAAAAATTAGAATTAGTTATACATTCAACATTTGAAGAGTTAGAGAAACATAATAGCTAATTAAGTAAAACCTATATTATGGAATCTATATGAATAAATGTGAAATTGGAGGTCAATTTTCCCACGAATTCTGGGATTAAAAAGTCCCGGCTCTAATTTATAGTAATTTATACGCGAAAGGCTCTATATCTGTATTATATATTATCTGCATCTAGGCGATATCACTCTTCAGGTTTAATTAATCTGCATATTGATTTTAAAACAAAAGTTTATTTCATTAATTAACTGTCTTTCATTATTGTTCTTTTATTAGAGGATAATTTGATTTTCATATCAAAAATTGTTCTGTTTGGGAATATCGTCGTATATAGCGTAGAAAAGTGTTTGAAATTTGCATTTTACTTGACATTCAAAAAGTTGGCATCTATTTGTAGAACTTTCCTGAAATATAACAATCCAATTTATGAATAAAATGTTCATTTAAAATTATTGTTTCTAAGACTTCAAGTATTGAATATATTTTACTTTTCGAAGCCAGCTAATATATGTTAAAACGCTTTAAAAAGAAATGTCTCTCTAGCAGGAAGTAACCTATTAAATTAGTTTAGGACACAGAACTTAAAATATTTTGGCCATTCTTCAAAATCCAGGAATGGTAAGAAACATTTAGCCAATAGTGTATATATAATTTGTCATTTTGAAAGGGCCAAGAATGTTTTGTCTCGACGTCATATATGTTCCAGAAAAGTTAAATTTTATTGTAAAAAATTCGCTATATAATATTAAGTGTATGGGTTTAATATACAACATTGGATTAAGAACATTGACAAGGAAGATTATGCTGAAATGTATATTGTGCAGGATCAAATATAGGCCTTTTTTTCATTATTGCTCTGCTGGTGTATTGATGGAACTACATATATTTTTACCTGTACAATCAAGCTGTCCTTGCTTATTCTTCTGAAGATACGGTATATTTCAAACTAGAATCAACAGGTTGCGAAGAGAAATTGCATATATAAGAGAACGCTCGCAGGCATGCCTATTTGGAAGCATATCTGCATCTTAATGAAATTATCGTCTGCGCATTTCAGGATCTACACAACATTAGCTAAGGGGGGTCTTCATATAACAACCCCAGAAAGCCTACGTTCATTTGTATTGTCATTTTAGAAAACCACCATTATGGCGCCTTCTCTCATTATCAAGAAGATCATCGTGATCATCATTATCTACATCTGTTTCATCATATCGAAACTTTTTTATATACATTGTCAATCATTTCCATCTTGTTTGTGACGCTAGCATTTATATAGTGTATTTGGACACCTGAATCATTGACTGAGTAAGAGGAGCAGATCTGTTTTTTTGGGGCGGGGATGCAAATAAATGACGGTATCTCACCGTTCACTATAAAATTATCTCTACTGATAGATTATTTTTGTCAGTATTTTAAATTTTTTTCAATTGGCATTTCAAAGTGGTACAAAGTTTAGCAAACTTGTGTCGCTCGATCAATTCCATTTGAATAGTGACACCGATCGTCACTAAGTACCCCATACATTCAGCTATGTGCCACATCTAATCCATGCCTAGAGAACCACCATAATCTCTTCGACGTATTCTAGGTTTAGCAAGCTAATCTCGCTATATCAATTACGATTGAATAGTGAGTAGGATCTTCACTGGGTGCCCCAAACGTTCGGCCTACAACCACATCTAAACTACGCATAGAAATTCAATATGAGTACTCGATATGGAGTAATGTTTAGCAAGCTTATCTAATAAGATGAGTTACGATTGAATAGTGAGTACGATCCTCACTGGGTGTCCCATGATTTCGGCCTTGAACCACATCTAATCTACGCCTAGAAAATCAATATCAGTACTCGATATGGAGTAATGTTTAGCAAACGTTTCTCGCAAGATCAGTTACGACTGAATACTGATTAGGGCCTTCACTGGGTGCCCCATACCTTCAGACTTGAACCACATATAAACTACGCCTAGCAAATCACTATAAGGACTTCGATATGGAGTAATATCTACAAACATTATCTCGCTATATTAATTACAACTGGATAGTGAGTACGAACTTCACTGGTTGCCCTATACGTTCAGCCTTGAAACACATCTAAACTACGCCTAGAAAATCCATATGAGAACTCGATATGGAGTAATATTTATCAAGCTTATCTCACTAGATAAATTACGACTGAATAGAGAGCACGATCCTCACTGGGTTGCTCATACGTTTGGCCTTGAACCTCATCTAAACAACGCCTAGAAAATTACTATGAGTACTCGATATGGATTAATGTTTAGCAAGCTTATCTCATAAGATGAGTTACGATCATCACTGGGTGCCCCATTCCTTCAGCCTTGAACCACATCTAAACTACGCATAGAAAAGCACTATGAGTACTCGACATGGATTAATTTTTAACAAACTTATCTTCCTAGATCAATTACGACTGAATAGTGAGTACGATCTGCACTGGGTGCCACATACGTTTGGTCTTGAATCACATATAAACTACGGCTATAATATCACTATGAGTACTCGATATGGAGTAATGTTTAGCAAGCTAATCTCGCTAGATTATTTACGACTGAAAAGTGAGTACGATCTTCACTGGGTGCTCCATACATTCAGCCTTGAACCACATCTAAACTACGCCTAGAAAATCACTATGATTACTTCGATTTGGAGTAATATCTTGAAAACCTATTTCGCTAGATTAATTACGACTGAATGTAGGAACATCACTGGGTACCTCATACGTTCATCCTTGAACCAGATCTAAACTACACCTATAAAATCAATATGAATACTCGATATGGAGTAATGTCTAGCAAGCTTATCACCCAAGATCAGTTACTACAGAATAGTGAGTACGATCGTCACTGGGTGCCCCATATGTTCAGCCATGAACCACATCTGAACTACGCCCAGAAAGTCAATATGAGTACTCGATATGGAGTAATGTTTAGGAAGCTTATCTGGCAAGATCAATTCCGACTGAGTAGTGATAACGATCTTCACTGGGTGCCCAATACCTTCAGACTTGATCCACATATAAACTACGCATAGAAAATCACTATGAGTACTTCGATATGGAGTAATATGGAAAAAGCCTATCTCGCTAGATCAATTAAGACTGAATAGTGACTACGATTTTCACTGGGCGCTCAATATGTTCTGCCTTGAATGAAATCTAAACTACAGCTAGAAAATCAATACGAGTACTTGATATGGAGTCATGTTTAGTTTGCTTATCTTGCAAGATCTGTTACGACCGAATAGTGAGTACGGGCTTCACTGGGTGCCCCATACGTTTGGCCTTGAACAACATCTAAACTACGCCTAGAAAATCACTATGAATACTCGACATGCAGTAACGTTTAGCAAATTTATCTTGCTAAATCGATTACGACTGAATAGTGAGTACAATCTTCACTGGGTACCCCATACGTTCAGCCTTGAACCACATCTAAACTACGCCTAGAAAAACACGATTAGTACCTCGATATGGAGTAATGTTTAGCAAACTTATCTTGCTAGATGAATTACGACTGAATAGTGAGTACGATCTTCACTGGGTGCCCCATACGTTCGGCCTTGAACCACATCTAAACTACGCCTAGAAAATCACCATGAGCACTTCGACATACTGAAATTTTTAGCAAGCTTTTAACGCTAGGTCAATGACGACTAATAGTTATTTTGATATTCACACGTTGCCCCAGATTTTCGTCCTTGTGCCACATTCAATCTACGCTTAGAAAATCGTCATAATGATATTTTAATGATGGATAACTTAAATATCAATACTCTTTCTTTCGTTGAATATTAGCCTTCGAAAAACATGTCACTCGAAAAGCGATCCTTTTCACTAATGGGCACTATGTGATTAATGTTGTCTTGAAATTCTTTTCATTGTCTGCGCAGTACTCTTTTCTCAGGATTCTTCATAACTTCCTATAGTTTGTAGTTTTTAGTAAGCTTCGTCTTTTCACTATCACACCATATCTCTGTTCCTCCATGCATTTAACCATAGCACGTTTGATAGATTGATCAGTCTTTCCCTCTGTCCCTAATTTATTTCAATAATTCCTGTTAGTATGAGATTCTGCAAGCCCTATTTTCACATTATGTGTCCTATACAGCGTATTTCTGATTCTAAGAATAAACGTTCATTTGTTCTGTTTTCCTTAAAGGTACATCGTAACTCAAATATCCAGTCAATGATATATTCTCATCGTACTTCTATGGAACTACACAAAGTTGTCTCAAGCCTCCTTTCAACTGAAGATATTGTACAGAATTCGCTGCTATCATAAGGTCTGATATTACGTAACAATTTAGTCATGAAATACATTAAATGATGACTTACAAAATATGTTGAAGAAGACGGAACAAACAGTAAAGTCTTTGGACGAGCAGAACAGTCTGTTACAAAATCTTTGTTAACTATATGTTTAGATGATGTAATCATTTAACGTGTTCTCTTTTAGACAATGTTAGATATATTCAAATTTAACTGAAGATTACTCAAAGCGTTGCTGCTCGTGCGTTTGTGCTCGTTGTTATTCATCTGCTGAAAATGAATGCTCATACTTTTAGCTTTATAAAAACCATGACTGAATCGCAAATGCATATTCAGAATTGTTTACTACTCCGCCTCAAACTTGTAAGATACGCAGCTACCGCCATATAATAATAGCTCCATGATATGTGTGTTAAATAATGCGGTATCTGTTTCTGTATCCGAAACGTTTCGCAATCGGCATTATAAAGATCTTATATCCGTTTTTTTTATCCATAACACAGAAAAAACAGAACATCGTAGCGTGAAATATTTTTAATGAAATAGTATTAAAGTTCTATGAGTACGGTTCAGTTCTGGTCAAATTTTAACAAAAAATAGTGTTTAGCTTTCACAAGATCTCAGCTACATAATATTCCTTCTTCTGTCATATAATTCGGAATATATTGAAATATAAATATATAGTCGTTTTCATTATTTATTTATTTATTTACTGATTCATTTATGTAACGTTTTAATCATTTAACACCAAACATTTAAGACGTAACAGGTTTCTCACTCTAAGCGAATATAAGAAAAAAACACTATTTAGGAGAGTGACCAATAAAAGATCAAGAATTAAGAAGACAGAAGATAACATTTGCCATTGCATTTGATTTTTTAAAAGCAAAGTTGACTAGGAAACGAGAAGACGAAAGAGAGTTCCGCAAGCGAAAAATGCTATAGAAGAAACTGTTAAAATTGTTTATGTTAGTTTCTTTCATGGGTGACTTCCGCATAAATTAAAGGGTGGAATGTGGAAAAACCTTCTGGTCGTATTCCCATGTGTACTTTAGAAAAATGAAATGAAATACCATTCACCATAGCAAAGGACAGTTTTCATCCAAAGTTGATTTGGTGTATGCAACCTTGAAAACTTACATAATACTATTGTCGTAACATAGCTACGGACGATAATGGGTATGTCCCCATTCGCATAAATACAGTAGTATATACTGTATGTTGGTCTATAGATAAACATTCGTCTATAGCTAAGGTAGTCGAACTCACTGCCATCGGGCAGGGAGGAACCGAGACGAGGCTATGTCGAATGGCAGAGTTTCATCTGGGGGCGGTAGACAGCTACCCGACCACGTTTTTTTACGGTGTCTACGCCGAATTTTTGTCTGTGCCTACGGGCTAGGAACTCCCACGTTAAATTCGGTTGTGTGCAACATCTGACAGCGTGGGGCGGTTGGCAAATATCCTTCAGTTGGAGATTCGTCTCCGACAGAGCTGGTCAACCTCTCTGCCTCTGAGCAGAGAAGATCCTCAGACAAGGCTATGTCGATGGGCAGTATCTCGTCCCGGGAAACAGCTACCAAACCCCGTTTTATACGGCGTCTACGTGGAAAGTTTGGCCGAGCCTACGGGCTCCGATACCCTACATTTAATTCAGCCTTGTGCGAATTCTGACCGCGTGGATTGGTTTGTAGGTATCCTGCAGTTAGAGATTCAATGTGGAATTCACTCGACACACTTCTAGCAGTTGACTACTACTTGTACGCGCCACTGGATAATCTTATCTGTGTTGTTCTTGCAGAAACTATTTTCGTTCATTATCAAACTTCCTGTGATTATTCAATTCAGTAACCTTCCTAGATTACAGCATCCATAATGCGATTGTTTTTTTATAAACACCATAGAAGTTACGGTAATATCTAGCAATTTCAAATGTAAAATTATTAGATTTTGCCACCAAACTACTTGTGCGATTAAATAACTAAAATATATTTAACTGAAAACAGTTACTGTATACTTTATACAAACACGAATAAACTAGGCTTCGACAGTAATGACCGCATGAAATAGCCATCTTTAAATGATTCAATAAAAAAGTAAACTTTGAGAGAGAACTAAAATAATATCAGACTTAAATTTTGGGAAACTGATAAATTGCAGAAAACAAAGGTAAAGATATCTATAACTAAAGAAATATGTATTTACAAGCCATGATGCATGATATTTGTACACATGGTTCGGACTCTATTCTGAAATTCGCAGAGTTAATTATATTCTTCAGGAAAACATGATGGTAAGAATTTTGCTATCAAAACTCCTGGCGAGCATATGTAATCCCGGGAAGGAGATAAGCATTTGGAAAGCGAACAAATTTAATCTTACTTATTCTTTGACATTTGATATCGAAGACGGTTTGACTTTTAAAAAAATCCCCACAAATTATCTTCAAGAATTACAATACTCGGTTGTTTTTTTTATGCAATGTGTTCTACACACACACACACACACACACACACACACACACACACACACACACACACACACACACATATATATATATACGTATATATAAAACATTGATATTATTATCAATATATATACAGATATGTGTGTGAGTGTGTGTGAGTGTGAGTGTGTGTGTGTGTGTGTGTGTGTGTGTGTGTGTGTGTGTGTTGGGGCCAACACCTAGTGGCGATACTCCGGTTCATGTGTACACGGAATCTCAATGACTGACTTTCAGTCATGTCTGCCTTTATATTTCCATACGCTTTATTCCTGGTTTTGCTCAATTTAACCTATAAATATAGCATACCTTAAAACAATATTTCTCTCTCTCTCACACACACACACACACACACACACACACACACATATATATATATATATATATATATATATATATATATATATATATATATATGTATATGTTGGCGAAATACAATAGCCTACTATATCAGACCTTTGGAAATGTTCGTACCCGATTTTCATTGTTAATATAAAATTATCACAATTTGACACTAACATGTTTTGGGGGGTGCAGATTTCTAGTGTGTTCAAGATTGAAACTTGAATCGCCCTGTTACGATCCAGAATGTTTTGAATTTTGACATTTTGTACGCAAATGGACACCTTACAGATGGAGCATATAAAGTTTCACTTCCGACATATTAATTATACTCCATAAATTTGAGAAAGGTGTAAGCTTTGGATCTACAACAAAAACATTCTGAATGTTTATTTGGATTGTGCTCTAATTGTTCAGACGCTCAAATGTGGATTGGCAGATTTTGTTAGGTTGATTTTCACCAAAATGATCAACAGGTTTCCGGGCGACATTCCAACGTCGATGAAGACACCGTTTGCCATCTTAGATAATAAAGCGAGGATTTAGACAGAAAAGAATGATAAAAGTTTGGATATCGATATCTGAAATGCTTTCGCCATTTAAAGATACTTGGGTTCAAGGAAAATGGCCGATTTTGGTAGCTCGAAATGCTTGTATTTTCCACCACTACAACGCAAGTTCGCATGCTGCAAAACAGACCTTGCAGAAGATTAAGGAGTTAATAAGGACCCAAGATATTATCTTGATAAAGATATCTCCCGTTTTCCTTTGGTTCCGGTCTCTTCAGAACAATTTAAATGGCAAAAATAAGATTCTCTACCATCAGATGAAAACTATCTAACAGCCTGCTTCCACCCAAAAATTCCACTAAAATTATAGCAACAAGATTGTAGAACGATGGCAAACGGTTGTCAAAAATGAAGGAGAATATGTACTTGACTAATATATATATATATATATATATATATATATATATATATATATATATATATATATATAGATAGATAGAGAGAGAGAGAGAGAGAGAGAGAGAGAGATAAATAGATAGATATATATAACTGCCACAAATAGACAAAAATTATTTTTATTATTACCACTCATGATGATAATAAAAAGTAAAACTGCAAAACGGGCTAGCTAACCGGTTTCGAACCTCGCTCAACGGAGCTTAATCGAGGTTAATAAAGTGAATTATCATTAAAAATCGCAGAACGCCTAATAAATAACCATAATTGTGCTGCTAGTTTAGTGCGGGCTCATTTACCATTCGTAGCCGGTACCACTCGAATTATCACTTAAAAGTGTTGGAACCCGTCGATATTCTCTCTTTGAAGCCCTCTCTGTGTAAACAGAAGGACTTCGTATTAGTCCGCCAACTAATTTCCATCTAAACATTTTTATTTATATATTTTTATTTTATTTTCTCCAATACACTTTGTCCATTTTTTCGTGATAATTCAATTAGTTTACCTCGATTTAGCTTTGTTGAGCGAGGTTTGAAACCGGTGACCTCGCCCGTTTTTCAGTTTCATTTTTTATTATCATCATGAATGCTAATAATAATTTTTTTTTCTATTTATGGCAGTTATAAAGTTTTGTACCACAAAACATATCTTTAAATACATATATATATATATATGTGTGTGTGTGTGTGTGTGTGTGTGTGTGTGTGTGTGCGTATAATATTAATATTATTAGTAGTAACAATGTTTTAAATATAAGTAACTACACTCGTTTCGGAAAACCTTCGGTTTCTTGATTTGCAAATGATCAAATTAATATCGAAGGAAAAAAGGTATCAAAAAAGAAAGAGCCAAGATCATGAACGCCTGTCGAAAACAATCGTTCAGCATGCAGGTCCAAAGCCCAAAGAAAGAAAAAAAATCGATACGAGTGCGCAACTAACTAAATAAAGTGCTCAATACAATAAGTAGAGCAGACCTAGTTAAACCTAGAGAGCCAGACAAACCTACCAAGGTTCACCTAAGCGGATCTTCAATGAAACCTGGCTTCCTGATGATCCGCTTAGGTTAAATGTTGGTAGGTTTGTCTGGCTCTCTAGGTTTAACTACATATATATATATATATATATATATATATATATATATAGGTGTGTTTTTTTTAATTTTCTGATCGGGCATGTACTTTTGCACTGATCTGTTATATCTAATGCGGAAGGTGAAAAATTTACGGCACCTCTACGATCGCTTTTCAAAAAAATATACTAAATATATATTTGTGAAAGGGGTTCTACCGAGAATATTAAATCCAAACCAATGTTTATATTGATCTCTCCCAACGTTTCCCAGTTCTTGGAAGCGAACAGCCAGACTATGTGCACATATGAACAGAAACAAACACGCTTTTCGGCAGGATTGAATTCAGTGAATTTGTGCTCATTATCTGTACCAAGGTTTTCAAAATAATATCTCCATGTTTCGAATTAAAATCTATCCTGATTCATATCCAAGGCTAAAGAGCCCCGTTTCCATTACCTCTTTTTTACCCTTATCTATGGGGAGACGAAGATATATATCCATATATTTCCCAAGATTATTTTCTCACATGTGAATTTAATGGATTCGACTGGTATTTGAACTCGGCCCTCTAATTTCCGAACCTATTTCTATTATACGACCTGTACATATGTGTGTTTTCGAAATGTTAGTCATGTGGCAAGCTTTTCTTCAGTATGAACTTTTCAGCAGCACTTCTTAAACACATATTGTCGTGTTCTATTAGATAGTCGAAGATACAACCTCTTTTAATCAGTAAAGCCCGTGACAAAGCAGTTATACGAAATCTCTTGAGATGTCAAGCAAAACATGAAAATGTGAATTGTGCATTTCGATTGGCGAATAGCGGCCATAAAACAGGAGCGGAATATTTTTCCCTCTGCTTGTCTTTCACAATTGAATTTATCACCAAAACGCCGATAAACAACCGACTATAAACTCAATGTTCAACTCTTTGCCGAATCGTTTATTAGTGTTTCCGTGTGCGTGCTTCTCCCAGAGGAGATGCCTATGACTGCCGGTGTTGGTGTGTAATGGGTCACGTTTCTACGATTTATGAGATCATTTGCAGGACGATACTTTCTGATATGTCTACACATATGGACACCGTAGATATTTACGCGAAAGATATTTTGTAGAATTAATCAGCACTCAAATGCACTGAATTCCTGCTGTGAGTTGGGAGAGATATTCATACACTTTCTGACGTGTTGATTTACAGGTAGACGTAAAACGTTTAAGGTAGTAGACATTAGTTGTGGGAAAAACGTAGGGCATGTATTGTTAGTTTGGTTATATGAGAGCAATTTTGATGATTGTATAGTGCCAATATTCCTGCAGGTGAGGGTTTTCTTCCCTCTTTCACTTTCCAGATTGACAGAGAAAAGCATCATTTATTCGGTCTTTGTTGAGGAACACATTCACTACACCGGTTATATTTGTCCACACGACATAAAGCTAGACCCAAAGCAACGACGATTCAAAATATTTATCTGGCCTTATTTTACCCTACAGTGATTGTATTGGATATCGGTTGAGAAATACCTTTGGCCTTACTTGCGCTGCATCAATGTGAGAGGAAATCATAAACAGGAAATTCATCTTTTGGCTAAAATAAATAAGACGTTCATGTATCGTGAGTCTTGAATAAACAGTATGCACATGATTGCTGATGGGAAGAATATGTTTGCTTGCGTGCATGACGGAAGATGTGTAGGCACACGAATTTGCGTAGGCGACATATTAGAAGAAGGCGTAGCCACATGAAATTGCGTCGGTGTCCAAATGTTATATAACCTGTCCAATTCTTGATCTGGACAGAGAGGTTTGCTAGAGGTTCAATGAAATTTTGTCTCCGTCAATTCCAATGTGCGCAATTCCAAAGTCTGTGATTTTCCCTCACTCTACCCATTCGCCAGAACTCGGGCAATAAATATTTTTTATATATTCACATATATATATATATATATATATATATATATATATATATATATATATATATATATATATATATAATATGTATGTATATATATGTATACATATGTGTTTCTGTGTACGAGTGTGTGTGTTCATACCCTCATTTGAGCCCAGCACCAATATGCAACGATTGAAGAACAGTTAAGCAGATACAAAACTAACGCATTATCCCAAAGCTATCGCTGTTCCATAGCAATATATATCAGATGAACACCATTTTCCTGCACCTCAGTTTCAGGAATTTCCAATTAGAAAACCCGATTCTACTACCACAGCGTCGAATCAAATATATTTCCCTCATATCCCCGATTTTAGAACGTTCCTCACAGAGAGCTGCTTGCAACGAACTGGGAATTTGTGAAACAAATGTTAATTGTTAAGGGCCAATCTTCCGAGTCCCTAACGATAAACCCAGACTTCCCCCAGGGTTCGCTTGTTGGTCGGATTTATCTTTACATAAATGAACTGCCTAAGATTATAATCCGATCTTTGTGAATAAATATGCTGATCTTTTATATAGACGCACCTTCAAAAAGATGACCAGGGTTTGGCAGCTTATCTCTCCACTGACCTCCCTCGAAAAGCTCAATGGAGTAAAA
Organism: Acanthosepion esculentum; assembly: GCA_964036315.1. Classification (NCBI taxonomy): domain Eukaryota; kingdom Metazoa; phylum Mollusca; class Cephalopoda; order Sepiida; family Sepiidae; genus Acanthosepion; species Acanthosepion esculentum. The sequence goes on from OZ038484.1 coordinate 99,061,060, forward strand.
ACAGGCTGTTCATATTCAAAGCCACAAAAAAAATAGTTACATTCTATTATCGCTGATCGGACTGAGAAATATAGCCATACACGATGAACTGATAGTCCATTAGAGAGGCCCCGTGTCTTTAGCGACAACTGGGAGAACTCAAAGTAGACATCAAGCGAATTTCTTACATACGATCCATCGCTAAAAACTCTGGAAATATAGTCGCTTCCCTGTAGCGCCGCAGTAAGTACCTGACTTCACTTGCTATCCTCTACCTTTACAATAGACAGATCAGACCAAAAATGAAGGGTAGGAGCTGCTCAGTCTTCACCTCCCACTTTCAATAGAGTCGAACATCGTCCCCGCGTTCTTGTGGGTGACAAAATATGTTCCACCTTACAAGACTCTAGTTTTTCTATCGCTAATTCGATGGAAAGTATTCAGGCGAACTACATTCCTTAGTTCCACCAGTTCTAGCCTTCACGTCTAAGACCCGCCATGTCATGCACATTGCAGCTGACCACCGTTATTGCCTTCGTATTCCATTGGTGAGATGCCTGTTCCACTCGAGTCGCTTCTTCCCGCGATCCGCTTCTTAGCTTGTTCAAGTCCAGGGTTAACCGTTATGTTCCTCGCATATCCGCATAAAATCTGCTTCTTACTCTGTAACTCTCTATCACAAGTGACTCCCGGGACTTGTACAGAGTGAAAACCATTGCAAACAAAAAAAAATAACTCCAGGTTGGATAATTCCGTGAACAATACAAAGTTAGCGCTTTCATGCCTAGAACCAGTGCGTTATATATATTTCTCATCCGTATAATAAATATTTACAACCTCCACTTTTATTCATATCGCACATGACATCAGTCATAACCATTTCAACAGTAAATTTTATAATTAGCAACCCTTACATTGGGTTTAAGTTTATTCTGGCGAGGATTCCAATCCGGAATTATTTTAAGCCTCATCAAGACTTTAGTTTACTTTTTCCTTCCGCTTGTGCGTCGCGGGGAGACACAGTCGACAGTCAGCAGCAAGTCGAGTGGTCTGGAGGAGAGATCTATCTCGTGGAATCTGAGAGTGTCTGCTACTGAGTCGCTCCAGCATCTTCTTGGTCTGCCTCTCGCTCTCCAGCCAGAGTGTATGCCGTCGGTTGATAGGCATACGAGTGAGGTGTCCGAAACACTTGATCTTCTGTCGTTCGATCTGTTGTATGACTGGTATTGTTCCTGCCATATCTCTTATTGCCACATTCCTGATCTTGTCTAGCCTTGTCTTGATCACTGCTTTCCTCGGGCATTTTATCTCACAATTGATCAGTTTCTTCTGAAGGGTTTTTGTTAGGGATCATGTCTGTTACTGGTATGTCAGCGTTAGTTGGAAAATTGCTTTTGGCTTGGTGCTCATGGAAATGCTAAAATGTTTTAGAAGAGGAGCAAGTTCGTAATTGACTGCGTTGGCTTTCTGATATCTGGTGTCGATTTCTCTGTCTAGTTTGCCATTTTCAGTAATTATGCTGCCCAGATATTTGAATTCACTGGTTTGCTTTAGCTGGGTTCCATTGATGTTAATGTCCATTTTTTCTGGACTCTTGCTGGCGGTCATGACCTCGGTCTTACTGACACTGATCTTCATGACATATTTCTAGCAGCTTGAGTTGGTCAGTTTGTTCCTACAGTTGGATCCTGTCGTTGTTAATCATTGCCTGGTCGTCGGTAAACGTGAGTTCGTTGAGTGACTTAGGATCTGGATTCGCCCCTTTTGTAATCTGGCCCATCAGGAGTAAAAGTATAAAATTAGAACTCTAGTGTATGTAAACTTTTTTCGACTGTGCCCTGTGAGTACACAAACACATATGTGAAGAGATCATTTAGGCATTCTACAGGGTGATTGAAAAGTAACTCCCTATTTTTTGTATGATTAACTATAATTTTTACAAGACGGGATAGTCCATTATACATAAAATACGGAATTAGTTTTCAGTCAACCTTTATATGACATCCTAAAAGAATCTCCCAATAAAAATAAGCGATCCTGCTTTTCCCGCCCGAGGCAAATATACGGATAATTTTGGTGGCTATTCATAGTTGGGATAAGATAAAAATGAGCTTGAAATAAAAAAAAATCATCATTCCCTACCAAGTGGTCTAAAACGTAGAAATCAAACATTTCCAAAATAGAAACCATGACCTCGAAATGGAATGAAAGCTGTGTGAAAACCGAAAACGTGGAATTAGTAAATACTAAATATATAATGTACTTTGGTGTATGGATCAGTTATAATAAATTTAGTATAAGCAATAATGAAATTGAACAAAGTATAAGCTGCCACAAATGCAAAACATTAACCTGTAAACTTGAGTCATATTTATAAATATTCTCAACAAATAGATTTTAATATGGATGTAAATTCCGTTTAGAAAAATCTAAACTGATTGCTGTATGAAGGCACATTCTCAGATCAATGATCAAAAATAGTTTTGAGCTTGTGAAGCCTGTGGGTCTAGGTGAATACCTTCGTTATTCGTACTTCATGGATCGCAGTTACAGAATCAGAAACAATTGTATTAAATAACACAAATCACATAACTTGGGGATTTTATACACTAGCAACAGTTAAAGAGGACATCACATGTAACTCAAACAGAAAAATAAGGATATAATGAAGATGTTGACATTCCACACTATTTCAAACAGAATATTAAAAAGCAAACACCTACAAATACATAAAAAAGCTATAACAGCTACTGAAATTGAGAAACCTATTTTCTAGAAAAATCTTTTAAGAGAAAGGATTATATACATTACAAAGTAGTAGTGGCTGCTCGTTCAATGAATTCCAAAAGTTTCACACACACACATAAACACACATTCACAGACAGACTGATTCGCTGTACCACAGCTTATCAGTGTGGTTAGACATCTGATTGCCTCAAGCCAGATTCGAACCCGACAGGTTTGGCATCAGTCGGAGTTTTTTCCCCTAAATTATCAGCTCCCGGCGGAGATGGAGGTGACTCTTTACGTACTTATTTTTGAATAAACACGCCAGTGACACAGAGTGCTAGATTCATAGATGAACTTTTGCCTTATCAGCCGTAGCAGTCACAGTTTACAAATTCGCGTTTTCCCTCTAAAGTGCTCGACAGAATTTTATTTTTTCGGCGGCGTATATATATATATATATATATATATATATATATATATATATATATATATATAATATTAATGCTCTGTAAATTTACATTGAGCACTATTGTGCAAAAATAAAAATATCTATAAGAACACCGGATTATATATCTTACTGTTCTTTCTTTATATATATATATATATATATATATATATATATATATATATATATATATATATATATATAGATAGATAGATAGATAGATAGATAGATAGATAGATAGATAGATAGATGACAATCATTCTTCTGTTGGGAATCCATCCGAACACACACACATAAATATATGTGTGTGTATCTGTGTGTGTTTATGTGTGTGTTTGTGTGTTAGAGGAAAATATGACAAGACTTTATTGTGAAGAGAGAATATAGTATAAATATTTCAATCACTGACTAATCATAATGGATAACTGATAAAATAATTAAATAATTCTTATATAAATGGAGGAAATGAATTTAATTTCCTATAGACTTGTTTATTCGAAAAGCTGATACTGTGGTTGTCATCTCCGACAAAACACACTTACATTAGTTTAAATATATACCAGGTTTCTGCCCGTGTTTATGTCTTCTTTTCTGTGTGCGTTTTTGCATGTTTCCTTGTTTATGAATATCTATGTGTCCGTTTTTTAATAATTTTTGCAGTATCAATATTTGCTTTTCCTTGTGTCCGCAATTCTGAGTGTTTGTGTGTGTGTTTTTTCTATGGACATTTTCATAAGCAATAGCATATAATTCTGCGTGTGTCTGTATTCAGGAGTGTGTTTCCGTGTACACTATAGGATGAGGTGTGTCTGCAATACATACAGGCGTTCATAGATTATTACAGAGGGTGCGATGAAAAATGAATGCAGATACATATTTAATTCGCATTCCTCATTGTTTTATCACACATTTTTCTGCGATTACATTAAATGGCTTGTCTCATTCTTTCCACTGAGATGAACTGATGAGATTGTACTGAATCAATTGCTAGATTTGCTGCAAGGAAGGTTGGTTCACTGTGTCGTACCAGACAATTTCTGTCGTCAGACTCAATCTTACATACTAATAAATCTAACATTCGTCCGTGCATTGAATATCACTTTCAATACCAGGTCTGGTGATCTGGCAATATATCTCGATATTCCCGGCATAAGTCACCAAACACCAGTTTTCGAACGATCACCGAAATTAATCAACGTTGGACCTGGTCAGTACGTAGATGATGACCGCTTGGGAATTCCAGGCGCTATAAGCTTAGATATGCGGTTGGTATCATGGATAATGGCTCGGAAATGGTGGTCCGAGAGCCGAGTTGGGTTCGTTATTTTCATTTCTGCGAAATATAGTTTGGAAAGGTATGACCCTACCTATCCTCTCACCCCACCTATATCTTAATTAGTAGGATTTGTGCCAGTAAATCATTGTTATCTAAAAAAAAATCTTACAATCTAAAATTATTTTCTAGCTGTAAATAAACTATATGAAGTTGATAAGCCTTAAAAAGCGAATCAGTTAATCGAAATTCTCGATAAAATACAAAGAAGAGTCTTTAATGTTACTGGTAGGCAACTTCAATCACTCACCCACCACTGCGAAGTGGCTTCCCTGTGTCATTGTCTATAAGCATTTTCATGGCTCTCATCCTTGGAAACTGACATTATTGGTAACTCAACCGCATGAATTTATATCTACTACTAGGTTGGCAACTAAATTTCATTGTTTTACTATTTAAATAGCGAGATGCAAACATAAGTTCTATTTTAATAGTGTCTTTTCTTGCGCGTCACACCTGTGTGACGCTCTTTCGTTTCCTTGATCCTCCGCCACCTATAGTATTCAGACGTTAAATGCATAAATGCATCGTCAATCTCAGTATTCTGTTTTCCGGCATCTTGTTCATTTATTGTCCTTCCTCCTCACTAATGTCTTCTCATTCTCTCTCACTCCCAGTAACACTTTGCGTCTTAGTGGCATTAACGCCTTGAGGCAATTTCTCGCCAGTGAAAATACCTTTTCTTTCAACCGTAATTCCTTCATAGAGAAGATAATTACCAATGGTTTGTAGTGATACATTGTCAGTACAGCTTACGTAAATACCAGATCACTGAAAATGTTTCATCTTTTAAGTAATGTTCAATTCTTTTCTATTGGGAACATCTATCTCTAATGCACTGATAAACATATTAGCTTAGTAATATTTAATGATAATTTATAGCCACTAACAAATGTTATATTATACTCATTTTCTACGTACTACAATAAAAACGTCTGCTGGATTTACTTAAATTATAAATGTAAGAGCCAATGATTCCAGCACTAATACTTGACAATTGACATTCTCTTTCATCCTATATTTTGAATGAATCTCTTTTGAATATCTCTTACATGAATTTATTATACAAATATTGCAAATCGCCTAAGTTTTAAACTTACATACATAGATACACACACACGCACACACATACACACACACACACACACACACATATATATATATATATTAAGGTTTGCTATTTTAATGACTTAAAGCCACCCAATATGTGGGATAGTCTGTGTGTAAATATATATATATTTATATATATATATATATATATATATATATATATATATATATATATATATATATATATATATATATATATATATTATGATAGGCACTAAGTCCGATAATTATTTTAATATATTTTTTGTTTATACGTTATTTTTATAGATACAAATATTTAAGTAAATGCTCAGTAAATATAGTTAATACTGTTTATTATGAACAGCGCATTTACTTAAATATTTGTATGTATAAAAATAACGCATAAGCATATATATATATATATATATATATATATATATATATATATATATATATATATATATATATATACATATATATATATATATATATAATATTTACATACTGTCTATCCCAAATATTGAGCACTTTGACCCATAAATATAGCTCACTTTATATATATATATATATATATATATATATATATATATATATATATATATATATATATATATATATATATATTTATATATATATATATATATATATATAATTTTAAAACTGAGATGAATTGCAATATATATATATATATATATATATATATATATACTGGATTTTTGGCCTGGATTTTTTAGCAGAGAAAAGGTCTGCGTAAAAGTAACCGCGGTTGCTTCCGTGACACCAATCCTTCTTTAAAAAGAACACTCAAAATCCTTCAAATGTTTTCGTTGTTTTTCCTTATATTCTTCATTTGAATTTGATGAAATCCATTAACTGATTTGATATTGGTTACCAATTATATACATCACTTTCTAGAAATTTGCCTCGAAATTGTTAATCATATGATTCTGTTAATATTTGTTCGTTGTAACTAGGTTGTTATGTGTGAGGCACACACTTAACAGTGAAAGACGTCCCGTAGTTTTATGTATTTACTTTATGGAGAAAGATATTCTTGTAATTAGATGAATCACTGTCGACAAGGGTTGATTCTTGACTTGTAATCTTTAGCTTATTTCAGTTGATTTACGAGTGAACGATGCACAAAGTTCTTGTAATTTCTTTCAGCGTATCCTATCAACACAGTTACATGCAGCATCTGTCTATATTTCTGAGATGAGGCATCATGTACACTATTTACATTATTCGGACTATTGTCCTTATCTTTTTTGCCATAATTATCACAACGTTTCGGCCGTTGTATTCTCCGGCTTTCTTCAGGTGGTTGGAATGTCGAACTGAACCCTTTATTTCGCTCGTTGGGGTAGAGTTTTCTAGTTCCACGTGCCATGTCTAATGGATATCACTCGATGATTATGGGGATAATGTCATCAGTTCTCAAGTTATCATCTACGAAGACGACACTACCATTTACTCTTGTCTCATTAGTAAATTAAGCATTGCTGAGAAATTTAATCTGGCCGTTGGTTTACAAATCGACCTACAATCTGTGGTTGGCTGGAGCAGGAAATGGCTTGTGTATATTAATGCATCCAAAACGAAACTGCTGTCATTTGCTCAACATAGAGAAACGTCCCTGCCCCCAATCATCACGATTGATGCTCAACTCCACGAAGGCGACTCACCCCCGCTTTCTTGGTCTCACTTTCTCCGCTGACAGGAGATGGAACAACTACATTGAATCAATTGCTGCATCTACTGCAAGGCAAGTTGGTTCTTTCTGTAGCACCTGAACGTTTTTCTCGCCTGAGTCCATCCTTCAAACCTACAAATCTACCATTCGTTCATGCATGGAACATTGTTGTAATATATATTCTGGTGCCCCTCTGTTAATCTCGACAAAATTCAAAGACGGTCCTGACTTTGGATCTCAACTCCAGTCACTTTCTCACCGACATAATATGGCTTCCCTTTGTCTTTTCTAGAAATATTTTCTTTGGATCTGCTCTGACGAAATATTTTCACTGGTTTCTCGATTGCATGAATTTAAGCGTGCTACTAGGTTGGCATCTCGTTCCCACCATTTTATTGTCGAAACAGTTAAATGTAATCGCCTCTTCTACTCCAACACCTTCTTCTCTCGCACTTCCCGACAGAGGAACTCCCTTCCTCTTATTTGCTTCCCTGGTAACTATAATCTTCAAGAATGTAAATGTAATGTCAATCAACATCTTCTGTTGACTTGACCCCTGTTCTTCTTTTTTCTTCCTCCCTTCTTATTTTTATCCTTTCCTCAACCACCCCCTTACCCAATATTTTCCTTTACTTACACTCTACGTAGACTCTGGCTTACTAGAGGCACTACCGTCTTTCTTGAGTTGAATTGCATGAATAAATTAAAATAATTTAAATTTATAATGGTTTTCATTCTGACTGCAAAATCACATATATTTTTGAAATATAAGCTCTTTAGAATTTTAAAATGAAAAGCGCCGTTACGATCGAGATATTGGGACATTAAATACAAGCATAGAATTAGCAGAAACGATAAGCTTGAATAAACTTCTGAAGATGGAAATGTACAAGGGTCATTCAATAAATAAGGTGAATATTTAGGTATAAGCTTACTTTTTTTTTCAACGTAGTATCCCGACACTGCCACATACTTTTCCCATCTGTGCACAAGCTTCCGTATTACCTCAGCGTAAACATCTTTGGACTGATGTCTCAGCCAATCGCTCACAACACTTTTGACTTCATCGACACATTTAAACTTCGTGCCTCTCGTGAACGCTTTCAAGGGACCAAACAGGTGAAAGACTGATGAGGCAAGGTCTGGGCTGTAAGGGGGATGAGGGAAAAGTTCCCATCACAGCTCGTTGATGGTCTGCACCGTTTGGGCTGCTGTGTGAGGCCTTGCGTTGTCCTGATGCAAGATGACTCCTTCTGACTGATGACCCCTGCGTTTGTCCCAACAGATAAGCTCAAAGTCCTTGCAATGTCATCCACTGTCAAACTTCTGTCAGACTGAATGAGGTCCTTGACTGATTCGATCACCTCAGGAGACCTCAATTCTGTAGGCCTCCCAGTCATGTCTACATCCTCAACACTGCTCCGTCCTTCTTTAAACAATGTAGCCCACTTGTAGACATTTCTTTGCTGAAACATGTGGCACCATACACAGTTGACATTCTCCTATGAATTTCAACTGGTTGGCACCCTTCAGCAACCAAAAACTTGATAACTGACCGCTGTTCAATCCTGGAGCATGCTTCTTGGTCGGCCATCTTTGTTAATCACCAAAACTCTCAATGTTTTCTTTTTAATCTGCAAAAGAAATTAAATCCATGTGAAAAAGAAGTAAAACAAAAAAATAATAAAAAGAGTAAGCTTCTATCTGTATTAGAAGTCCTTATACCGAAAAATTCACCTTATTCATTGAATGACCCTCGTATAGCCCGATATTTTGTTTCGTAAAAGAACCATGTAAAACTAATCGTTTGATATTTATTTATTTGTTTTTTTTTTACGGTTTATCAACATTTTCATAGTTATTTAACGTATGAAAATATTTTTAAATTGTAAAAATTGGGGGAATAATAATGATTTGCTGATACAATTCCTGCTAACAAACTCATATCTGGCGAGCAAGATGATATGGATTCAAAACTTTCCAAACGTTATTTGTGCGTCGGTGAATATAATGGACCTAACTGGGATCGAAACTTGGCTCTCCGATTGTCAATATCGAGTCGTTTGTCCATTACACCAGACGTACATCCCTGATTACAGATCCTGGTACTAATCCTTTAATTTGATAACATTATTTCAAACAGAACTTTGGAAACAAACGTAATAATGGAAACGAGGCTAACATTTGCTCCGTTAATTCTGACGAAATAAATACAGAAGAAAACGGAACCGTCTTTAATTTTTTCTTTAGTGTGTGTGAGCTTATAACTGCGTTATTTCAAAATTAATTCATGTAGCCGTTATCACGTGGGCCTCAATCTGATTGGAGTTGCCTCAAGATTTTCACCAATAAAAAAAATTAAAGAAAGTATTTTTTTAAACAATTTAACGGTAATTTTGCATTTATTTTTATTTATTCAACGTTTGTTCCCAAATGTTAATCCGAAACTAAAGACGAAAAGAAAAAAAAAATTAAGAGGAAATTGCAAGAAACAAAATTAAAATATAAAAAAAAAGAACGCAGGAAAAGTCAAACTTCATTACATTTACACTTTTAGAAAGATTGTCCGCTGTTTTCGTAAATTTAATATGCTTTTCAAAAACAAGAATAATTATGCGCCCTGATGTCTCTGCCTCTTTACAACAAATTTCCAAGACATTTCTGAATTAATAGGTTAAAGCAATCACACTGCAACACGCTTGTTCTGTATTCAATTTGTTCTTATTGTGGTAATTTAATTTTAATTGATAATGTTAGTGAACGACTCTGTGTCCTTACACACACAGGTGTGTGTGTGTGTGTGTGTGTGTGTGTGTGCGCGCGCGCGCGTGTGTGTGTATTAAAAGATGGGCAAGAGAGGTTAACATGAAAAAATGCCCAAGAATTGTGTGTGTATATTTTTTTCACTGATTCATTTTAGTTACGGATTAAGCAAAGTTGAAAAAATAAGAAATAAATTATAGAAAATGAACGAGAAGGTAGGAAGGAATAAAGGAAGGAAGGAAGGAAGTAAGGAAAGAAAATAGACTGAATCAAACAGCTGTAGACAATATTTGTGAAAGAATGACAGAAGACAGTAGAAATGGACAGAAAGGAAATTAAATAGAAAGTAAGAAAGCATTAAAAGTAGCTATACGCACAAGACGTACATAAGGAAGGAAGTAAGGAAAGAAGAAAGAAAGAAAGAAAGAAAGAAAAATAGCTATATCAAACACAATACGTTCATTAGAGAAAAAGAAAGAAAAAATAAATATAGGTAAGGATTCAAGCAACGGTAAAAAATAAAAAAAAATAAATGATAGAAAATTAAAAGGAAGGAAGGAAGGAAGGAAAAATAGACTTAATCAAACAGTAGACAGTGTTATTGAAAGAATGATTAAAGAAAGTAGAAAGGAACAGAAAGGAAATTAAATAGAAAGAAAGAAAGAAAGAAAGAAAGAAAAAAGAAAGAAAAAGAAAGAAAGAAAAAAGAAAGAAAGAAAAAAGAAAAACAAAGAAAGAAAGAAAAAAGAAAAATAAAGAAAGAAAGAATTAAGAGTAGGTATTGATTCAAGCAAAACTGAAAAAAATAAGAAATACTTTATTGAAAATGAGCAGGGAAGAAGGAGTAAACAGAATGAATCAAACAGCTGTTGACAGTGTTATTGAAAGAATGCTTGAAGAAAAAAGAAAGGGACAGAAAGGAAATTAAATAGAAAGAAAGAAAGAAAGAAAAAAGTAGCTATGATAAATACAAGAAGTGCATGCGAAAGAAAGAAAGAAATAAACAGATAAACTAAAGAAAGGAAGTAAAATAAAGTAGCTATGACGAACACTAAGTACTTGAAAAAGAAGGAAACAAATTAGTAAGAAAGATGAATGAATGTATAGATCAATGAATGAACAGAAGGAAGAAAGAAAGGAAGAAATCCAGTAATGACAGAAAGAATGAAAATAGAAAGAAAGAAGTATTGGCTTTTAAAAGAAAGTCTTTTTCATTAATTTTATACAACGCTTCTCAGGCAATCTCCGTTGAGATTGCATACATCTCATTGGTGCGGGGCTATATAAATATATCATTGCATATCTGCAACAACGTCAGCTATGTGGAATTGCTTCGCGGGTAAATATCAATTAATGGACCCCCAAGTGCACCCCAAATAATTAGATGAGAAACGAAGGATCCAAGATTGATTCCGTATCGGGGAAGTTTAACAATGGATATTTTCAACTGTGTTTAAAGATGCAAATGGATTTCCCTCTGCAAAGCCGAAAGTCTAAATAAGATAACGTCAAAATACTAGATATATTGATGGAATCTGGAGATAACAAGACGACTGGATTCACATTTAAATTTGCTGCCTGACGACGCCTTAAATGAATGGACACGTTGCATAAAAAAAAAAACCTTACCCCAGCAATTTGGCTTGGATGTTTTATTGCATGGATCGCAAAAGCCTGATATCGCTATCTCAGATAAGCAATTGTGTCGTTCAAGTGAGATTTATCGGAAGAGATATTCCGCTCAGATGAAGCTGTTGCTACAGGAGTGTAAAGATTTATCCAGTCGCTTGGATTTACGTTAATCAAAGAGCGAATTCATGCATCTGTGCATCGAATGTAAACGCATATAATTCGCGATGGCGATTAGAAAGTGACATATAGGAAGAAAATGAGTAACTACCGAAAACGAGATTCGAGTGTGACACTCTGGACTTATGAATATGTTTTCCGCCAGGTGTATAAATACTGGTCTCAGGCTAGTGACTATAGTGACTGTTGAGTGGAACTATCCAGTCGAATTAGTGTGAATTAGGAGTTTCATTTAGGATTTACCGGGCGTTAACCCGAGCCGCGCTACTAACAAAGTAGTCTCTGAAATGTTTAATTAATCTTTAGTTGATTTTTACTTCCTGGCTCTTGATAAGTATTTATTGGCGGTTGTAATTAAATAGTGATTTATCATAACATTGAACTCTTGAGTTATACTTAATAATTAACTGCCACCGTATGTCATAAAATAAAGAAAAACTAGCATTCTGGTGCTGGTAGCATATGTACAAATTTATTTTTGACCAACATTGTAATGTTAGTTCCTTAGATGTAGAAGCTTCATTGTGAAACTGATGTGATACGCACGCACGTACGCACGCATTCACAGACATTTATAGTGTCCAGACACACACACTCAGATATATATATATATATATATATATATATATATATATATATATATATATATATATATATATATATAATGATAATGATAATATTAGTGATCAGTATGGATATTTGCAAAAGGTTATAAATCCAGGGAGAGCTCTATGTCAGAGACTGACCAATAACTATTATTATAAGAGGCACGAACTTTAAAATTTCATGAGGTTATACTTATTTCGTTAGGGTCGTAAAAAAAGGCCCAGTTCATCAAACCTTCAATTGGGGCTTTTATATATCAATATATATATATATATATATATATATATATATATATATATATATATATATATATATTTAAAGACATTTATATTATGTTTAACGTTCTTTTTATAGATACAAGTATTTAAGCAAATTTTCGCTCTCGGACATTCAGGCCGGTAAATGTTATTTAATACTGTTTATTATAAAACAGAGCATTTGCTTAAATACTTGTATCTATAAAAAGAACGTTAAACATAATATAAATGTCTTTAAATAAATTGTCGGACAATGTCCAATTCTAATATATATATATATATATATATATATATATATATATATATATATATATATATATATATATATATATATATATATATAGAGAGAGAGAGAGAGAGAGAGAGAGAGAGAGAGATCTGTGTGTATGCATGTAGAGGAACGGTGGAGTAATAGAGGAACGCGAGAGCCGAGTTCGAATTCCAGTCGAATTCATTGCATTCGCTTTCGTGATAATAACCCTTGGGAAAGGTATGGATCCATATCTTCTCCCACTGCCAGCTATGCATAAATATCAGGACAGACTTGGGTCGCAACCGGTCTAGAAGAAAGAAAAAACCTTTGAATTTCGAGGTAGCGTCCCGAAGGCGTTAATAACTCAGTACTATCTAGTATTATTTTGAATCCCGTGCGGCCTGCTTTGTTACCTCCAGACAGCACCCATTAGTTTGCCCTGCGATTGTAGGAGTAGGAAAAGATGGTTACAGTGGTCAGCCCGAACTATTGCAACAATACCGACTTGTGCAAGCCATCTCGCTGTGCTAAGTTGGGTCATCATCGTTTATCGATGGAAACCTTTGAGTAAATATATATGTATACACTGACTAATTTAAACGTAATTTCTAGCGGATACCCATATTTGAGTAGACACTCGGTTTATTTTAAACAGCATTTTATTTCGTCTACCGGCGACGGTTTTCTCGGGTGTATAACTCGAGAAAACGTTTTTTTTTTTAAATCCGCCTTCCGGTAGGATACGGAACTGCGTCCCCTGATACAGGAGAAATCGCCGTTTACTTCTCTGTGTTTTGACCACGTTGACGCGTAGTGCGCACTCTGTTTAATAAGTTTCTTCGAATGAGCAGAATCAGTACACGAAATAAAGTACTACTTTAAATAAACGTATTTATCTATCTATCTATCTATCTATATATATATATATATATATATATATATATATATATATATATATATATATATATATATGTATGGCCCGATGATTGTATCTAGCATGAAACAGACTGTCGTCTCTAAGTGTTGACTTCTATGTTCACTTTTAAATTTACACAGGCTCTATCACTGATATTGAGCACTTTATCCCATAAATATAGCACACTTTAAGACTATATTTCTTCACACACACACACACACACACATATATATATATATATATGTGTGTGTGTGTGTGTGTATGTATGTATGTATGTATGTATGTATTACAGTTATAAAGTTTGAAGACTACCCCAGAATTAGCATGAAATGGATATGACAGAAGAGTGATGAGAAATGAAAAAGTAACTCCTAGAGTCATTGAGAAAAGTTTGGAATCAATTATCACACTTATATTTTGAGAAACCTTTGTAACGAATGCCAAAAACGTATGCTGCAGTAATCAAGGCTAAAGACGGATATCTAGATGACAATAACATTTAATGATGAATTTTATTTCTATTTTTTTCATAATAAAATTTCTAGTATAAAATCATGTCTCACATTTTTAAAACCATGTGTAATAATCTTCTCTTATTTAAAGTACAAAACAACTACTCTTAAGAACAATATTAAAAAATAACTGTGGTTCTGTCAAAATTTAGAACTGTAGTATATATATATATATATATATATATATATATATATATATATATATATATATAAAAATAAAGAGAGAGATAGAGAGAGAGAGAAAGAGAGAGGGTTGTTTAATAAGCAAATATTTTAAAATTATATACAATGAAAATTCAAAGAAATGCCTCATCATCTTTTGGTCGTCGTAATACACACACAAACACGCACGCATGCACCCAAACAAACAAACTCACATATACATATATTCATATTGTAGACACTCACAAACACACACATATATATTTATGTGTGCGCGTATAGTGAGAAAATTATTTATTAAAAGGAAATATTTTCAATGAAAAAGAATAAAATGGACATTGATTTTCAGTCGAAGTACAAACACACATATACATATTTATACTGTAGGTATGCGCACAAACACAAACATGTACATATATATATATATATATATATATATATATATATATATATATATATGTACATGTTTGTGTTTGTGCGCATACCTACACAAACATGTACATATATATATATATATATATATATATATATATATATTTGTGTGTGTGTGCGTGTGTGTGCGTGTGTGTGTGTAGGAACATATCGTCATTCAAGTATGTTTCATGGAATAATATAGGCATATGACTATTTTTATAATAATCCTTTCTAGTTCATCTCATTAGCTTGTTGATGCTCATTTGAAATTCATTAAGGAAGACCGCCGTATTTTTTTCTTTTCTAACTCAAGCACATTCGATCTTCTCCACCAACACTGTATATCAGTTGAAGTATCCTTTGGGATATTGTATCTCTGACAAAAATTGTAAATGCACATGTTGTCTTGACGACCACAACATTATCAGGATCTCATACACTCTATCGCATAACCTTTAAAGACACATCCCTGTCCACCTTCACAACGCAGGAAAATATTTCCAGACAAAAATCAATATACTACAAGATGAAAATAATAAACAAAAACTTCAAATTCTCGAGGCCCTCTATAATGGAAAGCCAATAGCCAATCCTGAACAAAATTTATTTCCGGGATAGTAGCAAATTTTTAAATTGTATATATCCAAGACCTTATGCTCTTTATTCCATCTCTGGGTAGCACCCTGACATTGTGGACGATTGTTTATAAAAAATAATACACGATACCATAGTTACAAGAGTTAATTTTAAGATGATTATAAAAGAGCACGCGTGTTTACAAAGATGAGCATCACAATGATCACATTTATATTAAGTTTGTTTTCGTAATTCAGCCCTGAGAATGAGTTCGGGGGGGGGGGATCGAAAGTATTGCTTGATGAATTTCCATTTGACATCAAGAAACTAATTAGAGAACAAGAATGGATCATTATATAAAATAGATATAATATGTCTATATTATGCAATAAAAAGCACGCGCGGACACACACACACACACACACGCATATATATATATATATATATATATATATATATATATATATATATATATATATATATACATGCGGTTGCATGGATTATAGATTGTAACTCCGGGTTTCACGCATTCGCGATCCTCAGTGTTTGTCGGAATATCACAAAAGTTTGAAACTCGGGCTTACACACGTAACACGTATCCATGTAACAGTATATGTTAGCTCTGTCACCGATATTGAGCACATTCCACTAAATACCGCGCATATTAAGATAGATAGATAGATATGTAATGGGAGAAAATCGTGAAAGAGAGAGATAAAAAGATATTTATTAAAAGCAAATATGTCGAATATATATATATATATATATATATATATATATATATATATATATATATATATATAGGGTGACACCAAAAAACGGGTATTTTTGAAGTGCGTATTGTTAGACATGAGTAAGTGGCAACACTGCGAGACAGTCACCTTGAGCAAGTAATCATTTCGCCATTTTAGTAACGAGAATGAAATTCACAGTATCCCAGCTGAGATGTTGCAGCAGTCAATGAGGAATCACAACAGCAGATTTCAAGAATGCATTCGTACAGGAGGACGCCATCTACAGGACGTAATTTAAAAAAAATGAAAATTCCATCATTGTTTCTTAACTGGCATGTTTTAAGGTTTCAATTACTATGAATTAAATATTATCACTCTTGGTTTTATTGGATTGCTAAAAAGTTCCCGTTTTTTGGGGTCACCCAATATATATATATATATATATATATATATATATATATATATATATATATATATATATATATATATGAATAATGAAAAGAAGAAAAGAAGTACATTACAGTAGCATACGAATCTAAATAAAAAGAAGGGATTAATAAAAGGAGACCCTTCAGTGTATTTGTAAACAAAACACCCCGTTGCGTAAATATGTAGATTTTCTACTTCTTTACACATTTAAAAAAAATAACAGTAACTTCTATGCGTGGTTTTCACTAGTAATATATATCCTTGTCTGTAGAAATCAAATGACTTACCTAATAATATGGCTACCTTCCTGTGTCCTCTTGAAATGCAGGCCAGCTAATTTTACCTCATTTTATAGGAGAGTGCCCAATACATCAGTTAGGTTGTTCGATTTTGCTAGAATGGACCTGCCTAATACATTTGCATGAGTGGTCTCTATTCACCCATATATCCCTCCAGTAAATGACTCCAGTCAGTTTAGCTTCTGGCCACACTTACCCACTTGTGTGTCAGACCACTGGCAAGCTTACCAATATTCTACATAGTCCTGCTTTTTTCTTGTCAATAATTTACCAATTTTATGTTATTCCGTGTGTCACTTCCTTCCGAAATCTTTCGGAATTGTCTAACCTTTGACATTTTTAGTGAAGTTCGAAATCCGTAATCAATAAGATGCTCTAAAAAAATTATTTCCGATAAACTTATTTCCTGTCACAGGAATGAAATCCCAGAATTGTAACTTTTGAAAACAAGCAAAAGAAAGCCATTTCAATTCATGTCCTTAAGAAAGGAGATTCAGACAATTGTATGCTGTACTGCGTGTATATGAATCCATATTCTATGTCATAACAATGTACGAAGAATGAAATGATATCAATCAATACATTTCAGACTTGATATTGTCTAAATGAAATACAAATTTACGCATAAACTACGAATTGTCAAGTAATGGTTTAGTTTGACACTCATGGACATAGTTCTATTTTTTTTAAAATAAAGTTTAATAACATATTCCATTATTATTTTGTAGAACAGAGTTGTTCTTTTAATTGTCTAAAATATGAAAAGTCATTTGTGTTTGGTCCCTTTTCTCACCGACGAAAAATATAAAAAAATATATTGTTCACTAGTGCACAAGATATTCGGATTTTAAAACAGAAATTATATATTCAACACATTATCTATCTATCAATCTATCTATCTATCTGTATGTATGCATGTATGTATGTGCGTATGTATGTATGTATGTGAGTATATCTTTCTATCTGTCTGTCTGTCTGTCTATCACTATGCATATCTATCTCTCTCTCTCTCTCTCTCTCTCTATATATATATCTATATATATATATATATATATATATATATATACACTTCTGTCTGCCTGCCTGTATGTATGTATGTAAGCATATCTATCTATCTATGTATCTATCTATCTATCTATCTATCTATATATATATATATATATATATATATATATATATATATATATACGTATGTATATATGCATGTATGTATGTATGCAATTATATCTATCTGTCTCTATCTTTCAGTCTGTCTTCCTGTATGTATGTATGTAAGCATATCTGTCTGTCTGTCTATCTATCTATTTATATATCTATCTATTGTATCTATCTATCTATCTTCATGTATGTATATCAGTCTATCGATCCGTTACTAAAAATGTCCAAAAATCAACAGACACTCATAGTACATGAATAAAACTCCTGCTAGACACACATCACACACAAATACAGGCGTTCACACACACACACACAAATGAATATACTGTATCACCCGAATATATATATATATATATATATATATATATATATATATATATATATATATATATATATATATATATATATTCAAACATATATTGTTACATATAACAGGCAATAATTTCTATTATGTCTGATCATGAGCCATTCTAAACTTCGTATAATTGCTTGAATTTCGGGAGGAAATAAAGACAAAAGTGTCCAATATTTCTCCAACATATATATATATATATATATATATATATATATAGAGAGAGAGAGAGAGAGAGAGATAGATAGATAGAATGAAATGAATAGACTTAGATGAGATGATCAATCCTCCCTCTCCAGCCTCGACATGATTCAAAATAGTTTGCGCGGGCTTGTGTATAACGATTTTTTATCACCCTATGTCTCCATTCCCACAGATGAAACGTTACTAGCCTCTCATGTCTGTAGTTATTTTCATGCCAGGCGTTCGGACTCACTAGAATCCTTGGTTTTCACGAGTTTCGGCATTCAAAGGAAGGACACCCCAGAACACGTACTCAGAGTCGCCTTATCGCCATTCCCTTAATGTTACATTTATGGCGCGGTAGGAAAGACAACTCACTCAGTCTTTTCCACAGAACTGTTACATTGTAGAACAGATTCCCGATAGAATGCTTCGCCCATCACAGTAATATTGGTCTCTTTAAGTCTAGAGTCACTCGGTATCTATGCTACATAATATGCAATTATGACAGAAAACATACTTGTTAAACCTTAATCACTCTTGTGCCTTGTACTGTTTAAATAAGAGTAAGAAAAATGAAAGAAAGGAAGATAGATAGAGAGATAGATAGATAACGAAGAGAGTTGTATGTATATATATATATATATATATATATATATATATATATATATATATATATATATATATATATTGAGAGAGAGAGAGAGATAGTTAAAGAGAAGACTGGGATCGATAATTATATAACGAACAAACTAAGATAGATAGATAACGATTAGACTGAGCTAGCTATATGAGCATTGGTCATCTTACACAAAGAGGCAATCTGAGAATGAGTGTGCTCGGTGAGTTCAGTTACATTCGAAGATGTAGTCCAGTTTGTTTTTTACAAATATATTCGTTTTTTTTTTTCAGAGAATGGATTTGATTCTATGCAAAACAATTCCTGTCTTTAAAAAGCCGCAAGCTCTTATAATATTTCAAAAAATTTTCTACATAATAGTTCATCTTGAAAAAGTAGTTCACGATGGTAAGAGAAAATTTCACAGAATAGTGTCGGATATATAAAGCCTAAGTGAGATTTCCGTAAAATCCTTGATGTTAATATCTCTGAAATTATTGTGCTCGAGTTTGATCTAGCGTGTAATTAATGTGGTCGCTTCTAAGTAAGGCGGGCCTTAAAATCATCAATGAAGCCAGATGCAGAGAGATCCCGGTATTTATTTCTAATTGTATCGGGCGAGGAAAAGAATGCACCTAAGTCGATCGTACAAAAGGTCTTTGAAAATTTCATTAAGTACTAATGTATACATGCAAATTTGAAGGTGCCCAGCTTTACTACAGGAAGGAGTAATTTCCATATAGAACATCCACTAATTTTTTGGATCAATTGCCCTTACTGCAAATGGAGTCACACCTCTCTCTCTATATATATGGTTATGACGGTAAACTACATCCGGCAGCAACTCTTCTCGTCGGGAGATTGGATGCTTTGAAGAGCGTGGAACCACCTTTTAATTGCTGTTTTTCCCAGGTCCAACCTGACCCGGTGTGGTAGCACTTGTTAGGCTCTCAGCTATGGGCAAATATTCTCTAACAGGGCTGACCAATCTCTTTAGTGTTATAGAACACGATTGGTCTAAGAGATGGAAAACTCTTACACGAAAAGCCTGAGGTATATTGCCTGCTTCGTCTGTGGCATTTATTTGCACCGACTAAATGCATCAATACTTCCGAAAAGTGTGGATGGCTCTACATAACCCTTCACCACTTTAATCAAATCACTTGTGTGGGTTTTCTGGCGGTTTACCTTGATTCGTTCTTATCCACACAGTTCACTTTCAAGGTCCCCTGGCGAGAGAGTGAAGGCGACGCATTCAGGTAAAGGATATTATTGGAAGGTTCTAGCTGGAGCTATACACATTGGCAGAACGATGGGTGATGAACCTTCTTTCACAAACCCAAGAGCAATTGTGATGTCCGTCTCCTCCATCGGTGAGACAGTAGCCCTATTTAGGATTGCACTGCTTTCCCTATTATGGGGAGGGCGCTATATAAGGAGCCGTAAAGATTACTTGCTCTCACAGTGACTTGGCAGCCCGCTGCAGCTGTCTAGTTATCCAATAAATCAGTCGAAAGAGCAAGGAATATCACAATAAATATAAGAAGAATTTCCATTTTGGATCTTGGAATGTTCTCACTCTTCAGGACAATGATTAAAAAACAGTTCTTGCTTCTCTCAATTTAAAGAAATATAATATCGACATAGTGGCCATTAATGAAACACGTCTGGCTGGTAATTCTCACCTTAGGGAAGAAATAGGCAGATACGTATTTTTATGGGCTGGTAAGACTGAGAAAGAGCCACGCCAGTCTGGTGTTGGCTTTGCCATCAAGTCACACCTTGCTAGCTCAATACCTTCCTTAACAAAAGGTGTATCTCATCGCATAATGGAATTAACCCTCAATCTGGAGTGCAACACCCGTGTGATGATGGTTAGCTGCTACGCACCAACCTTAGGTAGTTCAGATGAAGGATAAGATGATTTTTACAATCTTTTTTTTTAACCAGTCGCGAAAATAAACCGAAAAAACAAAACTAAAAACCCTGGACGGTGCATCACTCGGCTCGTCCGTCGATGAAGTCCAACATAAAGATAAATTAGTCCTTACAGGTGATTTTAATGCTCGTGTTGGCAATGATTATCATTCTTGGAAGGGCGTTTTAGGTCGCCATCGTATTGGTCATGTGAATTCTAATGGATTATGCCATCTCACTATATGCAAGAAATTTGACCTTAGTATCACTAATAGCTTCTACCAGCAACCCAAATGTCGTAAGAGCACGTGGATGCATCCTCGTTCGAAAGATTGGCATCTGATCGACTACGTCATCACCAAAAGACAGGACATAAAAATTGTAAGATAACGCGTTTATTCCACACAACATGCTATCTATCAGATCACGCTCTACTTCGAAGTAAAGCTACACTGCATCTGTAAAAGTGAAGGATTATAAAATCTACAGTGCCCAATCGCATTAACGTACTGCCTCTTAAATCGACTGAAACGAAAATTAAGCTCTCTGACAAACTTGATGCTGCACTTGATTCTGTAAACATTACCACTGATATCGAATAATCTTGGAAGGCTCTGCGTGATGCAACATATTCTACATCCTTGGAGGTTCTCGGCTTGCCATATCGTAAACACGAAGACTGGTTTGATGACAATAATATAGAAATTCAGCAGCTTATAGATCAATTTGCCTTATCTCATAAAGTATGGATTGAGGACAAGAACTCGCCCGATAAGAAGATCGCTTACAAGAAGTGCAAAAGTCAGGTTCAACAAGCTTTCAGAGCCATGAAATAGGGTTAGTGGTCTGAAAAGGCCACTGAACTCCAAGAAGCTTCAGATAGAAATGATCTAAAGGCTTTCTATGCTGGCCACAAGAGCATTTCCGGTCCTCAGAAAAGTGGTGTTGCTCCTAATCCACAGCAGATGGTGAAACTTTCTTGACAGATAAGTCAGATATTTTAAATCGCTGGAAAGAGCATTTCAAAACTGTGTTAAACACCACTTCGGTTACTGATGAGGAAGCCATCACATCAATTGAGCAAAATCCTGAAATTCCAGAGTTGTCTTTTGAACCTACTTATCAAGAGTTAATTGACGCCATCAAGCAAATCTCAATTGGAAAATATCTTTCTCCTAAGGATCCTATTCCACCGAAGTGTATAAGCATGGTGGCAACATGTTGGTAAAAAAGTTACATCTCCTTTTCATGGAGATATGTAAGGCAGGCTGTGTCCCACAGGATTATAAAGACGCCTCTATCAAACACCTCTACAAAAACAAGGGTTCCTGATGTATCTGTGATAATCATCGGGGGATATCACTACTTTCAATTGCAGGCAAAATCCTAGCGAGACTGCTTCTAAACAGAATCATTATACACCTAGTTGACGACATCTATCTTGAATCGCAGTGTTTTTTTTTTCGATCGGGTCGTAGCAAAATAGACATGATATTTTCTCTTCAAGTTGCAGAGAAGGTTCGTGCGAAAAAACAGGAGTTGTACATGGTGTTTTTGGACTTGAGGAAGGGCTTTGACACTGTGAATTAAGAGGCTCTTTGGCAAGTCTTGAGGAAACTCGGCATCCCTGAAAACATGCTAAAGGTCATCATCTCCTTTCATGAAGGAATGAAAGCTAATATCGTGTCTGATGGTATGATGTCGGAATCCTTTAATGTCACAAATGGCACCAAGCAAGGTTGTGTCATGGCCCCTGTCCTTTTTGCCCTTTTCTTCTCGGCGATGCTGAAATATGCATTTGCAGACAGAGAGAGTGGCGTCAAGTTTCAGTTTCGAACAACTGGTGGTCTCTCCAATCATCAGCGCTTCAAAGCCAAGACCCACCTTCGTACGCAAATTATTCGTGATTTGTTGTTTGCTGATGCTGCTGCACTTGTAGCGACATCCTTTGAGGAGGCCCAACATCTAATAAATCGTTTCTCTGCTGCATGTAAAGCCTTTAGTGTTACACTCAGCATAAAGAAGACTGAATTAGTGCACCAACCTTGTCCTACTCCGAAGCAATTCGGTGGTGAGAAACAAAAACCACCAGTCTACAAATTTCCAGAGAGACCATTAAAATTAGAAGACAAAGCCCTGAACTATGTAAAGTCTTTCACCTATCTTGGTAGCAAAGTCAATTACAGTGGAACTTTAGATAATGAAATCATGCATCGGATTGCTAAGGCTACCAGTGCTTTCGGCAAACCTCGCCATCGCTTGTGGAATGAGCGACTGAATAAGAAGAATGGGCTTTACAGAGCTGTTGTACTTGCCATCCTTTTGTATGGCTCAGAGTCTTGGACTCGATACAGGTACCATATACGCCAGCTAGATGTTTTCTATAAAAGCTGTCTGTGTGCAATCTGTGGAATTCACCTTCAAGATAGGACATCTAACGTAGACCTGTTTAACAGCTGTAATATTGGAGGAATCGAGACTTTTCTCATACAGTATCAGTTACGCTGGAATTGTCATGCCCTAAGAATGTCTGATGACTGGATACACAAGATTCTAATGTACAGCCAGTTAGATCAGGGCTACAGGAATGTAGGACGCCGATGGCTAAGATACAAAGACAACTTGTCATCAGTCAATATACCACATCCTTGAGCGGTTAGCCTTGGAGATGGTAGAATGGAGATGAACGTGTTTTGTGGACTCAGCAATTTTCAATCTGCTTGTCTGAATCAACTTCAAGAAGCGAGAGCAAGATCTAAAAGGTCAGCCAATCCAGAAGTCATCTCATCTCATAATGATCACACTTTCTGCATATGTGACCTCCTTTGTAAATTATTAGCGGGTCTTAAATGCCACTTAAGATTATCGGCCAAAATTTCATAACTGAATCAACTAAGCTGTCAGATCCTCATACGTCAAAACCGACGGGAGAGTGTATTATATATATATATATATATATATATATATATATATATATATATATATATATATATAAGTGAACATTGAATTCAACACTCAGAGTCATCAGACTGTTTCATGCTGGAAGCAGTCGTCGCGGCCTGACGATTGCGTCCAACATAAAACATGCTGTAGCCTCTGAGTATTGACTTCAATATTCACTTTTATATTTATATTTACATTCGCTCTATGACTGCTATTTAGCACCTTATCGTATAAATATAGCATACCTTAAAACTATATATCTTTATATATATATATATATATATATATATATATATATATATATATATATGAAGAAATATAGTTTTAAGGAGTTCTATATTTATGGGATAAAGTGCTCAGTATCAGAGATAGAGCGTATATATATATATATTTGTATGTACACATACATATATATGTATATGTATGTATACACACATACACACACTCACCTATATATATATGTGGGGGGGTAGAGTCTCCCGTCTTATTCTGCGTATGAGAGGTAAGCAGCTCAGTTCCTAGCAACCGACAGCCCAGGTACCAGCATTTATGATTTGATTATAGTGATAAATGCTTTGCGCAGAGACGTCCACACATTTTGAAGGGACGAATACAGAGACCTGGTGCACTACGAGCCACTAGGTCCCCAAACGATTCCCCGCAGGTTTTGAATTCTGAGTTGTCCTTCTCCTAGACCCGTATCTTTCAAGGCTATAGAACCCAGTCTGTCCTCTGTGTCTGTCTGTCTGTGTATTTAGAGACTGCAAAAGAGCGGAAGGGATGTATGAAAATAAGAGGATATCTCAAAAAAATAATTGCAATTTCCATTCAAATCCTTTATTTCTTGCGTTGAAGAAAAAATGGACATGTGACTTTTCGACACAGTCGCTCTGCACAGTGGTGCACGTCTGCTATCGTTCAATGAGCTTCTTCATTCGTTTCGAAAGTTCACAAAGCTACGTTTGCACCTCTTTCTTGTTTGTGTACCCAATCCAGAACAAACTTTACGATACCATTATGCAATATGGCTTGTGCGGATCCATAGATGATGCGCACACTTGCTGTCACTTTGATCTTCCTTGATCAATGCATCCACCCTCAGAATGGGTTCCCTGGACGTTTCGGCGTTGTTGAAGGGCGACGGTATCTGCTTTCGTTCGTTACACTTGTTTGTCCCATTTTGCAGTATTCTACCCTCTAATACACTACCCGATTTCGTGGCGATAAACTCCTGCGGGCTTGACTCAATCTCTCTCTCTCTGCCGACAGAATGCGCCCTAAGCTGCTTTGTTCCTCGATGGTGCAATATCATAGAGGAACGTCCATACGTCCGACCTCATTGCTCTCTGAAATGCTCTTTTTTTACTGATTTATCATCATATATGTAATGACCCCAACTAGGGTAAGGGGATTTAGGGTAATTTCCATGATTTTTCAGGCATAAAAGCTGATATGTGCTATTCACTCATTAGGTAGATAAACTATTACTTGTTTCCGACTTCCTCCTTTAAGGCAAAAGATTATGCGTTATGGCACAGCAAAGTGGGATGTTAGCATTAAGTTCGCGCAGGTTTTCTTTTGCTGTTTCCTCATACTAGGCGGCTGGTCATTTCGGGTCTAAAAATATATAGTCCTGGGTATGACGATAAACTACAACTGGCAGCAAGACCTCTGATCCGTAGATTGGAGGTTTTCAGGGAGGTGGGAGCACGTCTTAATTGCTGTCGTTCCCAGATCCACCCTGGCCCGGGGTGGTGGCACCAGATAGGGTCCCAGTTATGGGCAAATATTTAACGCCCAAATAAAATATATGAAAGAAACAAAAATACATTTTATAGGAAACTTAACAACAATAAATCTTTATAAATAAAATCACCAACAATATATATTTATAGCAAAATGACCAACAATACCTCTTTATAGAAAATGACCAGCAATAGATTTTATAGTAACATTACCAACAATACTTTTTAAAGCAAAATTATCAACAATACATTTTATTTGTAGTTGAAGGCATGCAATTGCGTTCAAAATATATTTAGTTGAAAGCATACAATCGGGTTTAACATTCCAGCATTAAATCCCGAATAGTGATTGATATGCCTAAACAAAATCAGCTAAATAACTAACATGGAGTAACTCTTTCATTACATTCATCTATATAATAAAAATTTCATGAAGAAAGTGTTATGGATTCCGAGATGAAATCCGGTATCAAATAATAACAAACACCAAGAATGAATATAGGGAAATAAATTTATTAACGTAATAATACAAACTGGTAATACCGGTTGGTAGTTCCAGGAATGCGGGTTAGTAGGAAAAAAATATATATATATATATATATATATATATATATAGTGTTTGTATCGACGTATCGCTGTATGACTTCTTACTGAGTCTCCATAATGCATTACTGTCAATCTAGCACCGTCTCTGTGTATGACTCTTCTACCTACCGACTCTACTTCTACTACTACTACTTGCTTGACTGTCCGGGTATCCACTGGTAGTAGTATATGTATACCTTGGGTGAGTCCATTTGTGTAAAAAGGGGAGGACAACTTAACACCCCCTCCTTAAATCCCTTTTGAGGGGAGTTAGTATTTTTTCTCTTATGGTCGATAATCAGAGGTTCGTAAATTTTCTCTTCCTGTTTGACTTTCTAATTTCTGTGTCTTCCTGCGGTCTTTGAATCTCATTTTGTATTTGGTCAATATGTCTTCTGTGGGTAGACTTTTCGCCTTGTACTGTGTACATCACATTTCCTAGTATGTTAATTATTGTACGAAGTTCGAATGATATCTTGAGTACTATAGGTGTATGCCGGTTTTTGTTCTTGTTCGGCAATAACTTATCACACACACACACACACACACACACACACACACACCGTATTCTGCGGGCAAACGACACGTTTCGCTTCTTTTTTACTGCTGGTTGGTCATTTTCTTTTAATTCAATTCTAGAGGCAAACTTGTTACCTCGTCCCCAAACCGCACGCGAATACTTCGGGTCATTGACTATGTAATTCTCCCTTCAATTTAGTCGCTTCTGGTGGTTCGGATTTTATCTTCTTACAAAAAGAGCTGACAGGTAAATCCCATACGTCAAACTTTTTCATCCAGTCTGTGCCCACCAGATTTTCTGAATCTTTCATTACGAATATCTTGAGTTTTTTATTTTTTCCGTGGAATTTCACATTTAAGATCATTTCTACTTCGAATTTTATACGCTTCCCTGTAACTGACTTAGCCATTTTCTGCGTATGTATCATGGTCGGTCTATTGAACTTTCTCCATGTCTGTAGGTTAATTATCGTTAGATCCGAACCTGTGTCTAGTTGTAATTTTATCTTTTTCTTTAAAGTTTCAAGTTTCACGTATTTTCTTATGTTAATAGTAGCTCTTATCTTACTAGTAAATTTTCTGTTTCTATATTGGGATGCCTTGTGACTCATTTTTCCACACGCTAGATATTTTTTATATTTAAAACGACAATCCTTATTCCAGTGTAGCCCTCCGCATCGATAACATGCAGATGATGGGGGCTTATATTTGCTTAGATTTTTGTCATGATTTGCCCTATACGTTGTACTTTTTCCATTATTATAGAATTTTTGTTTTCTTTCCGGGGAGGGTGAAAATCTTTTTTTCATTATTATAGATTGTTGTTTTCTTTCCGGCGAGGGTGAAAAACATAAACTTTTGTTTAACTTACGTATATGTACTACTGCTGACACCTCGATATCCTTTGAGTCTTTCTTTATACTCAGGTATTTTTGGCAGTCTTCTGATAATTTTGTAGTGTTAATCCAGACTCATTTTGTAGTTTTAAAAGCATTCTTTTGCGCATTTCACTATCCTTAGCTGAGACTAACCCTTGTACAAAAATATAACACTTGAAATTGTCCGGAGTTAATTCTGCCAACATGAAGTCGTCGCAATGTTTGTTCACGATTGCGGCGAACGTGGAAGAATCTTGATTTTTGTCCTTTACGAGGTTAAGACATTTCCACCTTTTGTGAAATAGTGACGTCTTTGGACTAAAAAGCTCTGTAATGCATGTAACTTCTTCGTCAAACTTTAACTCATCTGTCTTTTTTTGGTAAGATGTAATCCACAAATTTTGTGTATTCTTCTGTTCCTAATTTTCTGAGTAACAGACGTAGCTTCTTTTATTTCTGTCCAGTTTTGACAACCGATGTTGAAGATGTCTTCATATCATCGGAAATAGTCCCCGAAATTTTTATCCTCTTCTAGAGAGTAATTGAATGTTTCTATCGTATTCCACACTACATCTTGTGAAAATGTCGCCTCTTTTTCGATATTTTGTTGTTTGTTACCCGCTACCTTTAATATTAGTTCCTGGATTTGCCTTTGTCTTTCTTCATTTTCCTTCTGCGTTTGTAGTAATTGCTTTTGCCACTACTCTTCCATTCTTTCTTGAAATTGGAATTGCTGTTCATTTTGTCTTTCTTGGAGTTGTAATTGCTGTTCATTTTGGTATTTTACAACTTCTACTAAAATTCTTTTAAAATCCTCCATGATAAGATTCTTACGAAAAACTCGATTTTCCGTATTTTAATCCTCGTAACTCTTTGTCGCCAAGTTGTTGTGGCTACTGGTAAAAAACGGCAATTTTTTTTTTTGAGTCTCCGAGAAGTGCAAATTCTTGTAGCCCAAGCTGTTGTGGTGAGAACAGAGAATTTTTTTCTTTCCGTGTAGGTTCCAATTTTCCGTCACCAATTTGTTGTGTTCGGCAAGGTAGAATTTTTCTTTCGTGTAAGTTCGAATTCCTCGTTGCCAAATTGTTGTGGACAACGAGGGAGAATTTTGTTTCGCTTTTCTTTGTTTCCCGTGTGAGTTCGAATTCCTCCTCGGCAAGTTGTTGTCGACGAGGGAGAATTTTTCTTTTTTCTTTCTTTCCCGTGTGAGTTCGATATACTCGTCGAATGAATATAGGGAAATAAATGTATTAACGTAATAATGCAAACTGGTAATACGTGTTAGTAGTTCCAGGAATGCGGGTTAGTAGGAAAATATATATATAGTCTTTGGTATCGACGTATTGCTCTATGACTTCTTATTGAGTCTCAATGCTTCGTTACTGTCAATCTAGCACCGTCTCTGTGTGTGACTCTTCTACCGACCGACTCTACTTCTACTACTACTACTTGCTTGACTGTCCGGGTATTCACAGGTAGTAGTATATGTATACCTTGGGTGAGTCCATTTGTGTAAACAGGGGAGGACCCCTCAGCAGAAAGTAAACTGTATTCCAAAATATAACTTAAAAAATCTACTTCATACTGCACACATATAGTAACGATGCCCACACAAATATGTATATGCAGAAAAGCTGAGAATCATCTACCATGTAGTCAATTGTGAAAGTAGAAAAATATATCTTAGTTTTATTACTTCAAAGCACCTAATAATATTAAATTTCGGTATTAAATAACCCATAAGGAGTTGATATGCCGTGAAACAAACAAATCAATCGATTCTAGTCTCAAAAACAACATATCTATAAGTATACAACGCCTGCCTATATGTGATTTTGTATTATGATTACTTGCATTATTTATATTATTCCGATTGTTATTCTCACCTTCATTGTCATATTCACAACATTTCGGTTGTTGTACGCTGCGACCTTCTGGAAGAGATTGGAATTTTTAACCGAACCCTTTATTTCGCCCTTAAGGACACATGGCCCAGTGGATAAAGAAGTTGGCGATATCCAGTGACTAGACCCAAAGAGTTATGAGTTCAGCAGTGGTGAACTGAAACTAAGAGGGTTGCGTTCAAGGGAAATATCTGAGACATTCATAAGAGGTATGGAACGTGGAAGTTGAACAATCTACCCCCGGTGTACGAAATAAATGTTTCAATTCCAATCACCAGAAGAATGCCGGAGCGTATAACGGCCGAAACTTTGTGAAAATGGCAATGCAGATGAGGATAACAGTCCGAATAATGTAAATAATACAATATACAACCCGTTTGAATGAGTTTTATGGCAAATGCCTGATTGTTACAGATTGAGGGTTGCTTTGTGAAATTGCGATACAGGTTATTTTTACTAATCTTAACCTTATAAAAGTCATAAGCAAAGGTAGATTTTACAGAAGGATATTGTTGTGTAAATGCGGCAAAAGGAAGCGGTACGAAGCGCAGTTTCTAATGACATCTGGGAAGTAAATCAATTATATCTAGACACGACGAGGTTAGACAATGAAGTGGTTGGGAGATCATCCTAGGAAATTAATCACATCTGGCCTACGAATGAAAATTGTTCGGCCCGACAGGAACTGAACATATATCATGTTTCCCATGAGGGAAAAATCATCTATTGGCAAAACATGGTGTTACCAGGTGAAGCTAGCAGACAGATTCGTAGATGTTAGAGCGAATGATATGCATTCCATAAATAGGTAATTCAAACCGTGTGCATCCTTTGATCTTTGATTTTTGTTAATGGACGATTGATAAAAAAAAAACTTAATGTGAAACCATAAATCAACAGCTAATCATAAATATTTTGAAATTACGAAATCACATGCTTGGCATTGTAATAATGAATAATAATTTTCTAAGTATTCTCTAAGTGTATATACATATATATATATATATACATATATATATATATATATAAATATAAATATATATATATATATATGTATATATATATAAATATATATATATATATATATATAAATATATATATATATATATATATATATATGTGTGTGTGTGTGTGTGTGTGTGTGTGTGTGTGTGTGTGTGTGTGTGCGGACAACAGCATATAATTAATGTCTTTCGTAAAAGTTGGATGTTGTTTTATCACTTCAAACGAATTCAGCGAGCATACTTTATTAGTTTTGTTTAGAAATAACAGATAGAACCGCTAGGAGAATTGTGAAAATGGAAGGTCTTAAAGTGCAATATCTTTACATACGATTTTAAAACGAGTCAAATGGATTTGGTACGCTGTTATATGTTGAAGATGTTAAATCTCAATAGCATTTAGCGGTTGGGAGAATAAATTCTTTACACACGTACGCATATACATCTACAAGATGCAATGGATAAACTGGCGTCTAAATTACGTAAAAATGAAAATCGTACTGACATCTCATTTCAACAGAATATATTTATCAACATTACACAAAAATATCGTGAAATAATGAATAGTCTATTTATTCAATAAAATCGACATTAGTTTCAAGCCTCCAGACGTCTTCGCAATCTCTTACATCTCTTCTGGACGGTCTCCTTGTATAAGTTGGTGAATACTGCCATAATCCTTGCCTAGAGTTCACCTTTGGTGCTACAAGGAGTTTTGTTGGTCTCTCGCTTAACAGCTTCCCACATATAATAATTAAGGTGTTGATGTCTGGAATCTTAGGTGGCCAGATGTAAGGGTTGATGTGTTCAGGGAAATTGTCTGACTGCCATGACTGGTTTCTCCATTATTTATTACACTGTGCAAAGTTATGTTACCTGATTTATTATCTTGCAACAGCCACCATCTTGACCCAGGCAAACAATAGCTCCTCAATGCCCTTGCTGTAGGCTTTCGTGTTGAGTCGGTGGCCCTCACCGACAAATCCGGTAGTTCTTTCTTATCACAACGATGAAAGTAAGTTTTCCGAGCTGCCGTACATTCGTAATCACTCATCCAACTCTTTCCAAATGCTCTGCACTGTCCTCAGATTGACAACCAGACACTCTGTAATATTCGTATTGCAGCTTTCGGCGCGAATGCCAAGAAGTACAGCATGCCGTTTCCAAATCTCTGGAGCAATGAATTGTGCAGTCAACAAAATAAAATAACAACGTGTATGATCAAATTTTAAAAAAATCAAATGGCGACTATTTAGACATCACACCTCTATATAAGAAATTTGCTCCGAGTTAATGTTAGATTCTTATAGGTAGATATGATGATATTATATATATATATATATATATATATATATATATATATATATATATATATATATATATATATAAATATAGGTAACTATACTCGTGTCGAAAAACCTTCGAACTCTTGATTTAACAACAGCCAAATCAATCACGAAGGAAAAGAGGGTTTTAAAAAAAGAAAGAGCCAGGAACATGAAAGTCTGTCGAAAATAATCGCACAGATACAGGTTCAAGGCCCAAAGAAAAAACCCCGATACGAGTAAACAACTAACTAAAGAGCTCAATACAAGCGTAGAACAAACCTAGTCAAACCTAATGAGCCAGACACACCTACCAAGGTTTCACTTAGGCAGATCGTCAGCCGACCCTGACGATCTGCCTAAGTGAAACCTTGGTAGGTGTGTCTGGCTCATTAGGTTTGACTATATATATATATATATATATATATATATATATATATATATATATATGCGTGTGTGTCTGTGTGTGTGTGCGTGCGTGTGCAAATATATTGAAAACAGGAAAGAACACGTAAATAATCATAAGTTCTTTAATATTTTTGTTATTATTTTTAATAAAACAGTGCTCAATACAAAAGTAAAGCCTAAATTATAATTATTTTTTAGTTTCCAAAAAGGTCGCTAGAGGATGAAAAAGAGCTTGATACTTTAGTTCGATTTAATTTGAATAATTATATTGAAGTTTTTGATAAATGAGAACTCTTATGTAGTGAAGGAAACATATTTTTAAAAAATAATTATAATATATATGTATATATATGTGGAGATAAATGGATAGCATAATCGCACTTTCTATGGATGTATTATTAATTCGTCATTTATTATTATTTAAAACATTATTTTTATAGAATATCTATGTTTGAAAAGAGAAATAAAACCATGATTGCTTTCTAGCAGTCGAAAGATACCGAAGCAGACGGTTTTTTCCGACAAAGGCGGGCGCATGTTCGAACTCTAACGCAACGAAATAATAATCACATATGATATGTTTTTTAATCATTTATATTTTAATATATTGATCCTTCTTATCAATAGCAGCCAGTAATCTGTTATCCATTGAATTTGTTCATATTTTACATAGACATGGTAATTGTAATTTCTTCCCATAGGTCGGCTATGCTATTATATTGTTTGCCACGTTCATATAATTTCATCTTCACATTTGACTATGGATTTTCGTTCTGATTCATTTCAGTACTTGATGGTGGCGATTCCATTATCCTCTTTATTAACATTTCTAGAGAACGCATTCAAATAGATATAATAGGTATATTGTTTGAGATAAAAAATGTTAAGAAAATGTGCGTTTAATTCAGAGAGAAATATCCAATACACACACACACACACACACACACACACACACGCGCGCGCATATATATATATATATATATATATATATATATATTCAAACATATATTGTTACATATAACAGGCAATAATTTCTATAATGTCTGATCATGAGCCATTCTAAACTTCGTATAATTGCTTGAATTTCGGGAGGAAATAAAGACAAAAGTGTCCAATATTTCTCCAACATATATATATATATATATATACATTTATATATATATATATATATATATATATATATATATATATATATATATATATATATATATATATATATATATATATATAGAGAGAGAGAGAGAGAGAGAGAGAGATAGATAGATAGATAGATAGATAGATAGATAGATAGATAGATAGATAGATAGAATGAAACGAATAGACTTAGATGAGATGATCAATCCTCCCTCTCCAGCCTCGACATGATTCAAAATAGTTTGCGCGGGCTTGTGTATAACGATTTTTTATCACCCTATGTCTCCATTCCCACAGATGAAACGTTACTAGCCTCTCATGTCTGTAGGTATTTTCATGCCAGGCGTTCGGACTAACTAGAATCCTTGGTTTTCACGAGTTTCGGCATTCAAAGGAAGGACACCCCAGAACACGTACTCAGAGTCGCCTTATCGCCATTCCCTTAATGTTACATTTATGGCGCGGTAGGAAAGACAACTCACTCAGTCTTTTCCACAGAACTGTTACATTGTAGAACAGATTCCCGATAGGATGCTTCGCCCATCACAGTAATATTGGTCTCTTTAAGTCTAGAGTCACCCGGTATCTATCCTACATAATATGCAATTATGACAGAAAACATACTTGTTAAACCTTAATCACTCTTGTGCCTTGTACTATTTAAATAAGAGTAAGAAAAATGAAAGAAAGGAAGATAGATAGAGAGATAG
Organism: Acanthosepion esculentum; assembly: GCA_964036315.1. Classification (NCBI taxonomy): domain Eukaryota; kingdom Metazoa; phylum Mollusca; class Cephalopoda; order Sepiida; family Sepiidae; genus Acanthosepion; species Acanthosepion esculentum. Next base: position 99,095,422 of record OZ038484.1, read on the forward strand.
ATAGATAACGAAGAGAGTTGTATATATATATATATATATATATATATATATATATATATATATATATATATATATATATATATATATGGAGAGAGAGAGATAGATAGTTAAAGAGAAGACTGGGATCGATAATTATATAACGAACAAACTAAGATAGATAGATAACGATTAGACTGAGCTAGCTAGCTTGGTAGATAGATCAGGAAAAGTTATATATATATATATATATATATATATATATATATATATATATATATATATATATATATATATATATATATATATATAATATATATATATATATATATATGTAGAAAGAGAGAGACAGTGAGAGATACAGAGAGAGATAACTAACGGACTGAGATAGATAATGAACAGACAGAGTTAGCTAGCTAGATAGTCCGAGAAGCCACAAGGAGACACTCTTCTGGAGGTTAGTATTATGTACACATAGACCCGTTCTGAATACTCAAATATTTAGAAACATAGATAGATAGATAGATAGATAGATAGATGGATAGATTGATAGATAGACTCGCACCGTCAAGAGTTCAATACCAGTCTCTATCCCTTGTATTGCTAGCCTAGATGACTTTTTTTCCCTCTGTGGCCCACAGAAGCTGAAGAACGCAGAACTAATTGGCATTTATATTCACTACTCTTTGTTGTTTTTTTATTACCGCCTTCCATATTGTACACTTCTGGTAGTTCTACGTTGAGAGAGGATGGAATTTTAGCCAATAACGCTTGTCCGTTTCCCAAAACAATTCTAAGGAAACGATTATGCTCCAGAATATTAAGGGTCGGTGATCGGCAAATGCATTTTCCATGGTGAGGTATAATGTATGTATTCTGCCTTAGATCGGGGGATGCCAAATATCTCCACAATCTCACTGATACATATTCCCATCCGTCTACAAGCCACTACTCAACACAGCGTGTATTTCTGGTAACGAGGCATTGTCATGTGGAGTCTAACCGGTATTCTCACTGACTTACAAGAGGTCAAACCATAAGTCATATAGATTTGAGCTTTTATTTAATGCTAAGTTTACGATGGCGCCCTGAAACTTTATCTTTCCATAATGTTGATTTGTTTAATGCAATTTTTTAACGGCTTATGAACAATTCTTGGGAAGTTATTTAAACCCAGAATACATATTTTTTAGAATGTATTTTTTAAAAATAATAATGGTTTAGTGATATAAGTCTTACTAATTAACCCATAGTTAGGGGGAGAAGAAGTGAATTTCCCAGTGGGATTTTTGCTTAAGTGAATTTAACGAATACGACGGGAAATGGAACTCGTTTCTCTGATTAAGAATTCCGTTCGAACCATTATCAATTATACTTCACACACATCCAAACTTACAGGACCTGATATTCCCAAGCGGTAACCTATCTAGCTACTGACCAGACTCGACGTTGCTTAACTTCGGTTATCGTACGGAATCGATGTGTTAACGTGAAGTGACCGTAAGCCTTCCTTTTATAATCATATCCACACTATTTTTTTACGCCTGTGGATGTTATTTTGTATGAACTGATTCATAGTTTTTCTTGCTTTTCTCGTTTAACATAGTGTCTTGTATTCTGCTAGAGATTTATTTTTTTCTAATTTTAATCGAGTTTATTGCCCTCGTTCTAAACGTGATCCTCACCTGGAGTTCAACACGTCAAGCTAATACCTGATTAAGATAATTTTACATCTTTCATTTACTTTACTGGAAGTAGGGGATGTCATTTCTTTTTACTTTTTACTTTTATTCTACGATCTTATTTTTTAACTTTTATTTCGTTATATTTTTTATTCTTTATTCTTTTCTTCTATCTATTTCCGATCACCGCCATCTTGTTCTTTCCTCATTACCATTAACACAATAAGAACATTTTTTCTGTTAGTAACACAGAAACCTAATTCTTCTTGCAGTATTCTTCATGAATGAATGAGCCAATGAACGCCATCAGCAATATAGTTCTTTCTATTCAACTTCTGAATTTCAATATGTGGCCAGAATTTACGTTCCAAACATTTTTCCTGCTTTGCTATTTACATTCAGGCAAAACATGATATTTACAAATTTTTCTAATGAATTAAGAAGTCACATTTACGAAATTGTTAGACTAATTTTATTTGATGTTTAAAACACTGAATATTGCAGCTATTTTTAGATACAATTTAGACACAGAGTCCGTATGTTGTTAACTGAAAACTAGGAATAAATACTAATTATCATTTTTTTTTTCTGTTCCGTTTCTCTTTATGTCCTGGTAGATGACTGCTTTCCACAACTTCCTATCCCTTGTAGCCCTTAACGACACATTACTAAACTTACCGTTCTGTTATCCAATCACACAAGTAGCTAACCCAACTTCTTTTCTCTGCCGCACTTCTTCTTTTGCTTACAGTGATGTTTGTCATGTACAAAGCCCGGGAGCAACTCGATGTAGAGTAATACAGAGAAATAACATCATCTTATGCGAATATATGTGGAAATTACGGATTATCCGAAACTTGAACTGGTTAAGATTGTAGTGATCGGGAAACACCCATTTTGGGAGGCAGTTTCACAGAGAACTGTTTCAAGTGTAATCCTACATCTCACAAATTGTATACAAAGGGAATGTTGGTGGTTTATACAAGCCCATCAGATAGGTGACCAGCTGTATTTCCCTTCTTCTCTTTGTTTTTTTTTTCTTTTTATTTACAGTGATGTTCGCCCTGTACAATTCCCGGGTGTCACCCGAGATAATGTTACACAGTACTAGGCACAGTGTATGCGGATATGTTAGAAAATTAATGGTTATTCTTATACTCGAACAGCTTAAGATGATACTGACTAGAAAAACATCCTCTTGGGAGTTGGTTTCACAGAAAAGCCGTTCAGAGGAAGAAGGTTCTCGAGTGGAACTTACATCACTCCCATGGACTATGAAACGAATGAGGGATTTCGCTACAATGTCCGTATAATGGTGGGTCTTAGTGATTTTTAGAACTGGTGGAACCAATGAATGTAGTTCGTCTGAGCACTTTTCATGAAAGTGGCGATAGATCAGCGAGAGAGACCTGTCACGTTTAGTCTGTGAGAAAGGGGCTGGAAAATATTTCGTTACCCACAAGGACGTGAAAACGCTTTTGGACTCTATCGAGAATTAGAATCTAATTACTTGGCAACTCCTGACCATATATGGCATCGGCACTGCATTTTAGGCCTGGTCTAGCCCTTGTCAAGACAACAGCACGAGGAGCGATATGGAGCGGTACAGGGAACGGACCCGTTTTCTAGCATCTTTAGGGATGAATCGTATGTACGAGGTCCACTTGAGGTCTGGACTGAGTGTAAAGACCGAAAGACGCTCATAACTTGGGGCCTCTCTGAGAGAACCAACATTTATCGTGATTGGTGATAATGTAGGGCCAGATCGGCGATGATTGAATATAACTAGTTTGGTTTTCGAAGCATTGAATGTAACCAGCCAGTCTTTTTACCCACTGTGATATTACAGCTTGGTCATAGGAGAGATCGGTTACCAATTTCTGTTCGTATTACTTTGGAAGTACAATCGATTTAATGTTGTATTCTACCAGCATATCTTCCTCATTATTTGTCCAAGAAATCTGTCCAAGAAATCTGTCCAAGAAATCTGTCCAAGAGATTTCAGATCTCTGTTTCTGATTCTGAGTATTCTGTTATATTTAATATTCCTTAAGGCTTATTTGTTGCTTCTTCCTTTCGTCCAAAGCATTTTTAGTGCTAACGGAAAAATTCAGTCTATTATAAAGGACAACAATTTTTTTTTTATCTGCCTTCGGGATAAAATGCAATATTTATGATGCATTTTCACGAGCTTAATTCATGTATGCAAATCAAAATGGCTGATTTCTTGCTGTTACATTTTCTTGCTATACATTTTATTTGTTTATATTGTGCAAAGCAGTTTTTTTAATCCTGAATTGCTATTTTTTTTCTTTGGGGTAAATACCAGTTTAACGTTATATAGGTAGATTACTATTTTCAAATGTTTTATGAGTTACCAACGAATAATCTATTCGTATTTTTCACTATTTTTCTTTCAAATGTATCGGAAAACAGAACGCACACAGGAACAAGCGGCAACAAATCCGATATGAATAGTTAACAACAACGTTCAATCAATGTATCGTAATGTAATCAATGATGCGAAGAAAACAGGCAACAACAAACGACAGTAAACTTGAAAAAAAGTTTATGGAGATCAGAAAGACAAACTTTATTTTACAATAAAATCCCATTGGGGAGATTTACATAAAAAAGTGGGTTTGCACTAATAATGTCTATAGTGCTATGGGAATGTATCCCAGCCATCTAACTCAAAATATTTAAAATAAAATGGCAATTCTTGTACTTGCATAAAAATAGATTACAAACATTTGCATTACAAACAGCGGCAAAGCAAAGAAGAGGAATTACTCTGATGGTTTTCATATTATTAATATTATCTGTTATTAATAATAATTATAACAGATACAAACGACCTCTCGGCTATGGTTCTTAAAAACGGGTTATAAAATTTGAATTAATCTTTTAAAAAATGATATATGCTTACAACAAAATGCATTTTTTTCGATGAACAGAAGACCGCTTTGGTTTTTACTGCAATTCTATTGTCATGCTCAGCTTCCCTCTGAACTATCGGGGATTTAAGGAAGAAAGGGAAAGACGCCACATCCATTCGGCCTATTCGGCAAGCTTCTTAAACCTTCTACCGAACACGCCCGAAATCTCAGCCGATCTCTGTCGGAAGTAATGATTAAGACGAGACGTCACTAGACACAGAAAGGTGCATTTTCATCACCGCCGACTCAGCACCGCCAATTTATTATCGTTATTTAGTTTTCAAACTCTTCATCACACCGAAAATGGGAATTCTTTGTGAAAAAGAGGGGAAAAAAACGCACCAAGGCCATTTATTTGTATTTGATAAGTTTAGTAAAAGAGACAGCAACATAAAATGTTGACCTTGTGATCAAGACTCGAGGCGCAATGCAAGGAATTATACGACGTTTAGACCAGTTATTAAGGAAGTAAACAAGCTTTCCCACAATTCGTCAGTGGCAAATGTAGAAGTGCCTAAAGTGCACACAGACTTGAAACGTCGTTGTGAAGAAACCGTTGAAAGTATTAGCAAATATATCTCAGGTTACACTGGAGTCATTGCCAGATGTTTTAGCCATGAGGAAAACAATTAAAGGCAATAGGAAAGTCGTAAACGCTTCCGCTCCAGATCCTGTAAATCTTCAAGAGTTAAAGTTGATTCTTTATATCTTACATTTATTTGTTTTTAAAAATACGACAAAAATCGTAGTTTGCATGTCAGAGTCGGCGGTGATGAGTCGTCCTGTACCCAAAATTTTGACCCCTTCAAGTATATTCATGAACTTTCTTACTTTTTATTTTTCGTACAAACACAACACAATAGCCCACTATAATGAGTGCCTTCTGGGATTCATAACTTCACTGGTGTTTAATTTTTCATCACACCGAAAATGGAAATATTCGTCAAAGAGGAAAAGAAAAAAAAACGCACGGAGGCCATTTATTTGTATTTGATAAATTTATTAAAAGAGACAGCAACATAAAATGTTGACGTTGTGACCAAAGCTCTGGGTGCAATGCAAGGATTCATACGACGTTTGGACCAGTTATCAAGGAAGTAAACAAGCATTCCCACAATTCCTCAGTGGTAAATGTAGAAGTGGCTAAAGTGCACACAGACTTGAAACGTCGTGCTGAAGACACCGCTGAAATGCCAAGCGCAGTAATAAGTGAGCTATTAGCAAATGTATCTCAGATTAAACTGGGATGATTGCCACAGGCTTCAGCCAAGAGGGAAACTATTAAACGCAAAAGGAAAGCCGTAAGCGCTCCCACTTTAGATACTGTAGATGTTCAAGAGTTGCCATACCAATACAGAATTTACATTCCAGAAGGAGGAAGAGAAAAAAAATTCATGATCAGCGATAGTGACCTTTTATTACACATGATTCTGGGGTTATCGAAGAGAAATTTGATTGCAACGTTTACATTCATCTGATACTAGGTATGATGATGGAATTTAGAAAATAGCAGCAAGAATATTTTCTCAGGTTTACATTACTGGTGTTCAGTTGTCCTGGAGTTGAGACGGTGGTATTGAGTCGGTGGTGTTGAGTCATCCTGCACCCCCGAGGCATGAACAGCAGAAAGGGAACAATCTACTACCATAGCTCGAAATCCGATGACGTTCTCTGCACTAAAGATGACTTCTGGTATGTACCCTGATCGACACACATCAGAAGAAATATTTATTACAAAACGACGGAAATATTATGACAATGACAACAAACGTGGGTACATTACTCTGGGTATTAATCAAGTAAATAATGTTAACTCTTCATCACAGATATTCAAACATAAATTTCCAGATTCAATTCGTCCTATATGATGCTCTACCCGAACAGAGATGATGATAATAATAATAATAATAATAATAATAATAATAATAATAATAATAATAATGATGATGATAATTATAATTATTGTTATTTGGATTTCTGTTATATACACATTTCCTTTCGAGTCTCAACCAGGACTTAAGACTAGAAATTTATTCCTTACATTTTCTACTAACTAATACAAAAACAAAAACAAAAACAAAACAATAAAAAAAAACAAAAAAATCTAACATCACATACATTTTACATACAGGGTGTCTATAAAGTTCGTGCGCACTTTAAAAAAAGTATAACTTTATTTGTATTTGCGATAGAAATAATCTGTAAAAAATGATATAAATTTTAATGTACCTAGTTTTAAGTACAAGTAAAATAACTAATGTGATTTCAGGCATTACTGTAAATCAGTTGGCAAATGTTTTCCGTGAACTGCAAAATCGTATTAGCCTTTGTATTGCTAATGATGGAGGACATGTGGAAACTTAAATAAAATTTCAATAAAACCCTAAAACTATCGATTTACTTCTTTCTAATCCTTTTTACAAATTATTTATATCGCAAATACAAATAAAGTTATAAATTTTTTAAAGTGCACACGAACTTTACGAACACCCTGTTGATAATGGTCTTCGTAATGTATGTACCGTGCTTGGGGGAACAAGTTTTCGTATATCTTTAAGAATTAGGTTACCAGAACTCCATTTAATGAGTATATCGGAAACTATTCCAATCAATCCGAGGGCTCCAAATACAATTATTATTATTGTTGTTGTTTTTGTTGTTGTTGTTTTTGCCATCAGAAATGAAAACGAAAAAAATGCGAAAATAATATAAATAATAATAATTATTATTATTATCATTCTTCTTCTTCTTCTTCTTCTTCTTCTTCTTCTTCTTCTTCTTCTTCTTCTTATTATTATTATTATTATTATTATTATTATTATTATTATTATTATTATTATTATAAGGAGATCAAATGAAATAATAATAATTATTGTTATAAGTATAATAATAAGAAATCAAATATAATAATAATAATAATAATAATAATAATAATTATTATTATTATTATTATTATTATTATTATTATTGCTATTATTTCGTTTGATTTTCTTTATATATATATATATATTCTTCCGGGTCCCAAGCAGCGATCTAAGGTCAGAAATGGCTTCATGACATTTTCTATTGATGATTTGGTTAAAAAAATGAACTAAGATCGCACACACTTTACATAGATAAAGCTCTTCGTAATCTGTGATCTGTACTTGGGAGTACAATTTTTTGTATTTCTCTAAGATATGGGCTTTAGAATTCCTTAATGAGTCTATCGAAAACTTTTCCAATCACTCCGTTTGCTGCAACTATAACTGGAACTATTTTGTCCTCATGTGCCACATTTTTTTTTAGATTTCCACTTCGAGATCCCTGTATTTTGATAGTTTTTTGAAGATCTTCAAGAATACATTAAAATCTGCAGGTATTGGCATGTCAATAAGAAAGCACATTCTGTTTTTGCGGACTTTGATCACGACACCTGAGGGATTAGCTTTGATTGTTCTGTCTGTGTGTATTGGAAAGCCCCATTATTATTATTATTATTATTATTAAATTATTATTATTATTATTATTATTATTATTGAGTATACATATACAAAACCCAATATACTTCTCAGGATAACGATACACCTGAGACAAGCATCACTGCAAAATGTGCGCGATACTGTGATATCATTTTTATTTAGAAAATCAAAATTTATAATGTATGGAAAATCTAGGGCTTAACTGTGTAGGTGTGTGCAACATTATGAACTGCTGTCGAATTGTTTGATCAAATCCCTTAACATCAACGAGTTGCTTGAAATATTTAAAATTACAATATGTATTACACCCTGAAATTCGCATGTTTTTAATATAAATAAATCCAAAAAAGACGCAAAAGTCTATTGATTTATGCCATTTGGGAAAATATTGATTTGCATATTCTTTGAAAATTATATTTAGTATCTTAAAACCAAGGATAAATAAGCAAGAGGGAAACATACTCAGAAAGCTTCTTATCCCAGAACAATTTTCTCAAGTTTCTCCGATGATTACACACTTAACCACTTCAAGTCGGGTGTTTTATATACGATGCACCTGTTTTATCCTGATTATATACATTTAAAACAATCTCAATTAGTACCCACTACATTTAGTGGCTCTTGAGTCTTTTATTTGATTAAGAGTTGTAAAAAAATAGATTTTTTAGTATCAAGAAACCAAAACATAACACTTAAACTTTATGCACTTTATGTATTTTTGCTTTGCTCTTCAATAAACATGAAAATAAAATAAAACGATATTTTCCCCCAAACCAACCACAAATCATTGTGCTATGAAAACCCTCAAAACTATTTCACATTAACACTATTTTAAATAAAGATGATAGTTCCGAATCGGAGAGCCGATTTCGAATTCCAGTCGAATATATTACATTCGCTTACATGCTAATACACTTGGGAAAGGTATGAATGTCCTTCTTCACCCTCCAGGTAAATAGCAGGACAGACCGAGTTCTATAGTATTGTATGGCAACTGGTCTACCGCAGAAAGAAATGGCAATCTACTGCAGGAAAAAATCTGCCTCGTCAGTCATGTATCGAAGGAATCATGATCGCCTACGCGTGTATCACGTATGGGACATAACTGACTGACTAAGTGTTGAGTCTTGACTCAATGTTGAATCTTGCCTAATGCATGGAATAATAATGCAACACAAAATGTACTGAGAACAAGAATGTATTATAACAAGAAGTGTACACAATAAGTACATATAGTATTTCTGTATATTTCTGGGAAGACGTTCCTGGAGAATGTGTTGACTAGTCGCAGTCGATCAGAGTCTCTAGTTGGATCACGTGATTCCTCTCTTCCCCGTCTTCCGGTACCAACCATTATTTATATAGTTGGTAGTCACCTATGCAGATTAGGTGGATCCTACACAACACTAAGTGATATTGGCAAACATTGATTCAAAGTGTATGATAGACAATAACGATTTCATGCATTAATATATATTAATGCGAAGAGTAACGGTGGAGTAATGGCTAGAGGCTCGGTTTGAGGAAATGGTGAGCCGAGTTCGAATTCCAGTTGAACCCATTACATTCACTTACGTGCTAAAACCCTTGGGAAAGGTATCAATCCTCTTCTTTTCCCTCCAGCTATGGGTAAATAGAAGGACAGATCTGGTTCTATAGATTTCGATGGCAACTGGACCACTGCAGAAAAAAAATCTGCTTCATCGGTCATGTATCAAAAGATACATGATCGCCTAAGCGTGTATCACGAACGGCACATAACTGACTGACTGAATGATAGTGTGAATTGTTGTTGTCAGTGATGCCGTCCTTTCGGGAAGTCCACGGGTATTGTTAAATACGCTTGTTTTTGATTGCCTATAATATTCTTGTTTTCGGGAACGTTTTCTAACTTCATTTGTTCGAAATAATTGGAGCTTTTTTTTTTCCATCAATGTGCACACACCTGGGAATTCGGCACATGAGAGCAATTTCCTTCACGAAAATGCCAGAAATCTGGCTCCTCGATAAAGATGCAAATGTGGATTTGGAGAGTTATAGCTCACGGAAACGTGCACAAATCCATTTGGAAAGGCCAGAAAAATCTGATAAGGCCACGTGCACAAATGTCAATGGTTTCAAATGTAAACTGTTTTACGCGGCCATCATTACTAATACCGATACACGAAAAGTGGAATGTAGGTGTAAAAATAGGAAAAGAAAAATCACTTTGCCACCCCCCCCCGCTTCTGCAAGCTGTCAAGTATCAACATCGGACAGTACTTCCTAAACTTAATTACTAAAAACATCAACAAAAAAACACTCTAACATGGAAACCCCCTGTAATTATAGAATTAAGGGAAACTGCCTACTAGAGGGCAGATTCTGATAAACTAGGGTAGTATACTAGGCAACAAATATCCCTAAAATATCCCTTCGAAGAAATTTTGGGAATTGAAAGAAAAGGGTCCGAATCTTCACATAAATTGGAAAATTCTAGGTTTCTTGAACATCAACAACAGTTTTAGGTGTAGGTGCAAGATGTGTTTAGAAGAAAAAATCGGATGATAAAATATAAAGACAAATGCAAACTATTAAATGAACGGAGAAAACTAATCACGAAATGTAGACATATAAAAAAATTCCAAATTACAAAAGAATACATTTGCATATATGTGGGGGTGCATGTGTACGAATAATGGCATATATGTATGTATATGTAAATGCACATATATGCATATATGAAGATATGCACGCATATAAGTATGTTGGACAGCATGATTTATTCCATTGGGTGATCCAGTGTTACCCAGGATCTATAAATCTATAACGCAACTAATTTACATTATTCTTAACGGGCTTAAGTTTAAATCCCCATCACTCATTAATATTATTAATAAACACCTGTAGTAAAAAAATACATATATATTTACTGTGAATCCCAGAAAAAGACACTCCGGGACTTTTTATAAGAAACGCCACATAGTAGGAAATGATATTAAACTACAAACAACATGACCTGGGCATAAATAAACTCCAACCCCAGACCGGTTCCCCAGGGATAATATACCTTACGCCCCGCACCAATCGCTAACGCAAACCCACTCTCGTTAGTAAGGCGTCTATGACAGGAGGACTGACATTGAAAATAAATTTAAAACAATGTTCCCAGATAGACACTTAAAGAGTGATGACAGCCGTATACAGAACGGCTTTAAATAGACTATATCTATTTTGAGGTAAGTTTAACTTTTGTTTTCTTGGTTTAATATATATATATATATATATATATATATATATATATATATATATTGAATATATAATGAATAACATTATGAAAAATGCATAGCACCAGTTGGTAATAGCAAAAAAATTAGATTAATTATTTATTATAAAAAATTTAAAACTTGTACCCTTATAGTTAAAAATAATAATTCACCTCCTAGAACAAAATTAAATAGAGCAAACATTATTTACGAATTCAAATGTCCATTAATGAATTGTATTCCTCAAGAATCAACTTTCGTAAATAATTATATAGGCCACACTACAAATCGTTTAACACGCAGATTAACCCTACACCTTTCTGACAACAACTCAATTAGATCTCATTTAAATATTCATGGAGACCTACCGGACACTATTCGGAATATACTTGTCGACAACACTAATATAATAGCATCATCCACTTGCAAAAAAAGGCTAAAAATAATGGAAGCCTTACTTATAAAAATAAACAAACCAACACTTAATAATATTAACTTTGAACATGGACATAATATCTTGACCGTGTTTTGAAACAAAAAAATGAATCACTTTATAAAACATACACATAACAAACTATTTCTAATTCTAACAGTTGAAATATAATCCTTGATAATGGCTAAATGTATAGCCGAAAGCGCTCGGAAAAGAACATTCGGACAATTTTTATAAAATTTATCCTCTGAAAAGAAAAACATTATTAGATCGCACGAGAAATTATATAAAAAAACTAAATAAAAGCACCTTGTCAGTCGTTTTTAATGAAATGTGCTTGAAAGAAGGATTGCTGCCTAAATACACAAATATATATATATATATATATATATATATATATATATATATATATATATATATATATATATATATATATATATAAACCAGGTTATCTGTAAAGCGTCAGGTATCAGCCCCTTAATTCTATGCTTGCTAATGTAGAAAACATTAAAACATAAAAGAAAAACGTTCAGAGAGAAGAAGAAAATCTACAGAGACCTATCCACACAAAATCTAATATCTTCAATGGCTGTAGGAATAAAACATCGACAGAGCAGTAGCGCTAACAGCCATCAAAATGTACTCGACCTGAGATGATTAGTCTTCGCTATATTGACCTCTTGCTATTACAGTTGTGTTAAACTAAGTATTCTGATTTGGATCACAGAGGAAATCAACGCATAACCTACCGAGCGAGCTTGATAAAATGGATGGCTGAACCAGGTTTAAGAGAGAAAAAATAGACAAAATTTGTTAAGAACTGAAAGGACAGGAAATTGTGGAGGGTCAGGATCACCAACCTCCTGAAAGGACACGGCATCTAGAAGAGGTTTAGTATTAGGTTTACTTTGATTTACGGCATATCAACGTGAATGGCTTATTCAATACCGAACAGATTTATAGGATAGGTTCGTATTAATAGAATATGTATTGTTTGTGAGAAATCAGTTTGAAGATCAGGTTTCATTGATGCATTTTTCTAAACGGTTTTTTTGTTAGGAGTCAAATGTATCACCGGTATTATGCTTTTATTTTTCGAAAATATATTTGTGGTAATTTTTTTTTTTTTCCAAAATTTATTGGTGGTAATATTTCGATTTTTTTAAAAAATATATTTCTGGTAATATTTTCTTTTCTTTTCGTAAATATATTTCTGGTAATATTTTACTTTATTTTCGAAAATATATTTCTGGTAATATTTTCATTTTTTTTCCAAAATGTATTGCTGGAAATATTTTCTTTTCTTTTCGAAAATATAATTCTGGTAATATTTTCTTTTTTTTTCAAGATGTATTGCTGGAAATATTTTCTTTTCTTTTCGAAAATATATTTCTGGTAATATTTTCTTTTCTTTTCGAAAATACATTTCTGGTAATATTTTCTTTTCTTTTCGAAAATATATTTCTGGTAATAATTTCTTTTCTTTTCGAAAATATATTTCTGGTAACATTTCCATTTTTTTTTCCAAAATGTAGTGCTGGAAATATTTTCTTTTCTTTTCGAAAATATATTTCTGTTAATATTTTCTTGTCTTTTCGAAAATACATTTCCGGTAATATTTTCTTTTCTTTTCGAAAATATATTTCTGGTAATATTTTCTTTTCGAAAATATATTTCTGGTAATATTTTCTTTTCTTTTCGAAAATATATTTCTGGTAATATTTTTTTTTCTTTTCGTAAATATATTTCTGGCAATAATTTCTCTTCTTTTCGAAAATATATTTTTGGTAACATTTTCATTTTTTTTTCCAAAATATATTTCTGGCAATATTTTCTTTTTTTTCCAAAATGTATTGGTGGTAAAAAAATTTTTCAAAAATGTATTGATGGTATTCTTACTATAAAAATGTATTTTCATACTTTCCTAGTGTTTTGACCTCAATTTGGGGATTAAGTATTTGCCCATAGCTGAGAAGCTAAACAGGTGCTCACCCCTCGAACATGTTGGACCTGGGAACAACAACAATTAAGAGGTGATTAGAGGCTTTGCTGCTGGATGTAGTTTATCTTCATATCCAGGACGGTACGAAGAAGAAGAAGAAGAAGAAGAAGAAGAAGAAGAAGAAGAAGAAGAAGAAGAAGAAGAAGAAGAAGAAGAAGAAGACAATTAGCCAACAAAAAATAAAAGAAGAAGAAGACAATTAGCCAACAAAAAAGAAAAGAAGAAGAAGACAATTAGCAAACAAAAGAGAAAAGAAGAAGAAGAAGAAGAAGAAGACAATTAGCAAACAAAAAAGAAAAGAAGAAGACAATTAGCCAACAAAAGAGAAAAGAAGAAGAAGAAGACAATTAGCAAACAAAAGAGAAAAGAAGAAGAAGACAATTAGCCAACAAAAAAGAAAAGAAGACAATTAGCCAACAAAAGAGAAAAGAAGAAGAAGAAGACAATTAGCAAACAAAAGAGAAAAGAAGAAGAAGAAGAAGAAGAAGACAATTAGCCAACAAAAAAGAAAAGAGCGTTAGTTATTTCAACTAAAACACCATTAGCCAACAAAAACGAAAAAAAAGACCATTAGCCAACAAAAAAGAAAAGAAGAAGAGGTTTAAAAACGGAGCGTTAGTTATTTCAACTATAACACCATTAGCCAACAAAAACGAAGAAGAAGAAGACCATTAGCCAACAAAAAAGAAAAGAAGAAGAAGGTTAAAAACGGAGCGTTAGTTATTTCAACTATAACACCATTAGCCAACAAAAACGTACCACCTTTTCCCTTTCTTAATTGGAAATCATTCATTTTCTTGACGTCTTTGTAGTGTTGTACTTACTTCGAAAATGCAAATATTTCATCCTGTTTCGTTTTCTTTCTTTTTCCATCGCCCTCCATTAAATCAAATAACATGTTTTCCTTTCTTCCTGCTTTTCATAAGGAGACAGTCATTCGTTTCATCTTACACTTCTTTCTTGTTGTTTTTTTTTCTTTGGTGTTTCTTTCTCTTTATTACAATCATTTTTCCTTCTTGCTTTCATTTGCTTCTCTATTGATTCTGACTTTTCAATCTGCCAATTCACAAGCACCCCCATACACCTGGCGCAGTCAAATCCCCATGTCAAGTACAACCCTATCACCCACATTTCCATGGCTCCATCTCCTGCTGGGATCAATCAATCGATCTTCAGATGCGGACACATCGAAATGACTAGCAGCGAACATGTTATATACATAATCAATCTACAGTCCACGCTGTATTAAGTCTCTTCGTTGCAGTGAGAGTGGAAAGTGGAAAGTAACCAATGATCAACATATATCGAATAGATTTGCAGTTCATATTGTTAGAGCTCTCCACACAGCGGAGGTGAAAAAATCGTGCGCATGATGACAGATAACTGATCAATTTGCTGCCTCTGTTTGAGTAATTCTCCTCTCCATGGAGTCGGGAAAGCAAAGATGAGTTCAAAAGAATAGCTCTTATCAATGTGTAGTACTTTATTTCATGTATTAACAGTCTTCTTTTTTTCCTTTCTTTCATAATTTTACATTTATTTCGATTCTTTATTTGTTCTTTAAAGTTTCTGAAAACTTTTACTTGTTCCTTACAAAAATAAACATTGAAAATAACATGAAAGAGTAGATTCATTTCGAAAATTACTCTCGTACAAGAAAAAAAATGTGGTATAAAACATCTTTCAAAAAACTATTGCGCTTGAAAAGCACAATTACGTTTTTAAATTTCTGAAAATATTTTAAAATTTTCTTAGTTGACAAAAAAGAAATTTAGTATGGGAGTAGATATGTTCGCCTATCGTCCGTCTCATAGCCCTGCTCGGTTTTTTGAACAAGAGTAGAGGGTTATCCCTTATTTCATGTCCAGAATTGTGTTTCCGTTTCAGGATCGTGTTTCCTGTTCAGAATTATGTTTCCGGTTCAGGATTATGTTTCCGGTTCAGGATTACGTTTCCGGTTCCTTCTAAAGTTTGATTCAAATCTAAACTTCTAAAGTCTCCGTATGGACTCTGAAAGTGTATAACGATGAATCTTCTTACCCTACAAGAGTTCGGCTATCGTTCGTTTCACGCTTCTCCCCAGACTTTTCAACAGGTGTAGATGTTTATCTCTTGTTTCTTGTTAAGCATTGCGTTTACCTCTTGTTTCCTGTTAAGTATTGGCTTTCCTTCAAAAGTCTTTTCATTCTCAGTCACTCCCAATAAACCAGTGTGCCTTAGTGGCATTATCGGCTTCTTTGGAGTGAATTGATTAAGAATACATTTCTTGAAAAAATCTAGACTCCGCTACTTTGTCTGATAATCAAGATTTTTAGAACGAAGGTATTGTCTATTAATTATGGAATATTAATCTCTCATTCTTTTCCAAGAGCTTCCGACACTGTAGTCAACGTTCAGAGTGAAAGTTTCCGTTGACTAGATCCATGGCCACGTGTCCTCGACGAAGACGAACCTTTAGGCTGGAGTACATTGGCTGTGATTCATAAATTTCGTAGCTCTCCATATTAGCGTTACATTCCAAGTCCCGATTACGGTCCTCTGTTGAGAATCATCGCCCGATAATTTTCAGCTGACAACAATAGAGCATGTCTCTCCATAAAAGGTGATGATTCGGTCACAAAATCGTGGATCGCCATCACACTAACAGTGTGATGGCGATCCACTTTTATATATTCGTTTTGTGTAAAGCCTTAATTAGTCTTGTGATTCTTGTACGATCACTGAAGTTAAGCAACTTCGAGCCAGATCTGTACCTAGATGGGTAACCGTTTGGGAATACTATGCACTGTAAGTTTAAACGTGTGTGTGTGTGTGTGTGGTGTAATGGAATTTTCGAAATCGCAGAACTGACTTTCAGTTCTATTTGAGTTCGTTATAGTTATTTACGCGCAAATACCCATGACAAATTATGTATTCACTTCCTCTCCCCACAGCTATGGGTTAATTAGTAGGACTTATATCAGTAAAACATTATTATCTCCAAAATGTCTTACAATCTAAAAATATTTTATGGCTTTAATTAAAACTGTTAAAAGTTTGATAATCCCTGAAAAAAACAATCTAGATGACGCAGTAGTTCTTCCTCCGTTCGAGATGATGTTTAGCCCTAAATGTTTACTAACAGCTTCCTCGCACCCTAAGTAGATGGTGGCGAATCCATTTAATCGCTGACCACGTACATAGAAAAAAAGATTTCATTGTGAGGTTTTTCTGAAACGTTTTCATTATCAAGCGCAGAAATATTCAGTTCTTCCTTGCCTTGAATTACGTCAAGTTACTAACGAATAGAGGTAGTGGAAAACAAAGTGAAAAAGAGTACGATTTGCTGTTTGATTTTTTAGATGAAAATGTAGAGCTGGTTTGGAAGAAACGGGAACTTATAAGAGTCATTAACCAGATGGAGAGAACGGGCCAGACAGCTATGCAATGTCTCAGAGGAGGATCAGGATATCAAATGAATTATAATAATTTGTCTCGACCTCAGACTGCTCCGTCCAGAAGGCTGCCTTGGTCAGGTTGTTTAAAGAAAAAAACAACGAAGTTCATGTTATATTATTTAAACAACATTTTTTATTTTACTGCAGGAATAACATGATAACTACTAACACAATCAAGAAGAAAAGGTAAATTCCTATCTACGGAAAACATTTAGAAAGGGCAAATTATTTAATAAGACACTTGTTTCTGCATATTGCTCGATAACTTCTCCACGTCAGGTGAAATAGATGTCGATGAGAGTAGCAAAACATCATTCAGGTGTTCATCAACCAAACTTGTTCTTAAACGACTTTTAGTATATTTCATTTTCGAAAACGTTGTTCACAAGCATATGCACCTCTAAGAAACGATACCATAATTTCAGTATTATTCAATAGGCTTTTACATTCTCAACTTGACAAAACAAACTTCTTTTAGAAGTCATCAGAAGTCCGGAATGAAACTTTGATTTCAAAAGTTCGTCGCATTGTGAGTCGATTAAATCCCACTCTTATTGTTCTGCCACTTGCTCCTCATCTGTTTAGTAAGGAATATCAAATTATTTAAATTAATTTCCATATTGCCGGAAGTCAGCGAAACCGGAAGAAAACACGGCTCTCAAATCCCGAATAGAGTTCTCGCGTGATTTTGAAGATTTCGAAAATTAGAGTCGTTTCCTTTCTGACGATGTGATTCCGACAGTCGAAGTTTTCTTTCAAAAGCATTAATTTGACCAACGATCACATATATAAGCTTTTTTTTCCTTGAAGGCTCAAAGTGTCCATGAAGGTCATGTTGTCCATTAAAATGCTAAGTTAACAATCCCCTCTAGATCCTGAAATTAAGAACTAACTTGGTCATTGCTCTCCGAAAACACAGCACACTCCATTCTGCACGCGTTCCAGCATTTTCCTCAGCTACGTCATCGCATATTTGAAAGGTCACCAAACTCGGCTTCAGTTCTAGACATTCTTGAAACTACATGGATGATTGTATCACTGTGACAGTATTAAACGCACTGTTTCCACAACCAGTCATGGTGTCCTTAATATTCAATGGCTTTGAACATAATGCATCCTGATGGATAATACAATGAAGTTTGATTAATTTGTGAACAATACCAATGTGTTCTTGGAGCAACGCAACAAAACATTTTTTTCTCTTCGAACATTGCTGGGGCTTCATCTGTATTTACTCTAATAAGCTTTGCCGAATGAAGATTCTTTTCAGTTACCAATTTTATCACGCTTTCAAAAATATCTGCGCTACTACTAATGACCTTCATCGAAACTGCACAAACTCTCCCACAATATCAATTGTTGAAATAGCCCACCCGCCGCCACAAACGCTAAAAATTGACAAGTATCCGTCATATCTATGGTTTTGTAGAAAAATGAAAAAAAATAATAAAGAATAAATTCAATTTCCCAATTATTCAAGTTATAATGAATCCGGAAAGGGTTTCTGGACACGTGCGATTTTATGACCTAACTTCCGGAATGGACAGAATCATTCTTTTTTCCACTTCCCAACGAAACCGTTCGGACAAGATTTAGCAGCCTTACACATGAAGTAGAGATTTGGCTATCCCAACGCAGCACAAGGCTAACTTGAGCTCGACCATCTTTATCCGTTTATATTGTTACACACTATAAATAATTTCTAAATCAAAAATGAAAACGGATTTATTACAATTCACTCAAAAGCATAAACATCCGTTGCAGAAACAAGTTTTTTATGCTTCTTCTATCTTCTTTGTTTATATAATTGACACTCACTTTCACATAAAATAGACACACAAGCTACAACCTTGTTAACTTCCAGTACACCAGATTTTTTAAAAAAATGTCCTCCAAGCCACTTCTGACATTTGCTGCCAGTTCTTCAATTCGCCTTGTTACTTTTCTTGTCAGTAAGCTGATCTTAGAAAATAATTCCCCTTTTTTCTAGAAAAACCACATCCACTATCTTCAACATGTATTCTCTGAGGGACTCTTCATCAAAAATGATAGCATCCTTTCTACAGTTAGTTCTGACACCTAGTAGCTAACACAAGTGTTTCCCTCATCTTCAAACTTTCTAGTGAAAAACGATGACTGCTTTCTCAGTTTCTTTTCTCCCTTCTCAGCTGTACAACTTCCTGTTCTCGTGACTTTCCAGGGAAAAAAGTTATAATGGTCATAACGAGTTTCATATTTTGAAAACTTTTGTCACGTCAATGGTTTCTTCTCAAATAAAGCAAACACATTTTCCGAAGTGTTCAATCATAAAATAGATACTTTTCAGCATTTGTTAAATTTCCGGGACTCAAAATACACTTGTCCTTTTATCGTTTCCATGGGCTTGTTTTTGTTCAGACAAAAAAGACTTCTGGAATTGAAAGAAAAGATTACGCTAACTGATTACGTTTAAGTTGACAGGACGGACAAAAATCTTTCGCGAGCTGTATGTTATCCGAAGGTCAGGGTTGTCGACTCCTGTTATAAGAGAAGACAATTCTTTTCTTCTATATGCCGTGTCCCTTCAGGATGTTGACAATCCAGGCTTTCCACAATTTCTTGTCCTTGATAACTCTTAATAAATTTTGTCTTTTTTGTCATTTCTCCTAAACCTTTTCCACTATGTATTTACTCAAGGTCGCTAGATAGGATACGTGTTTTTATAACAATCTTTCTTGCTTTCAATCTATCCTGTGTGTATCAAATTTTCCTAGCCGTCTTTTTTGATTATATGCCCTAGAAATTTCAGCTTTCTCTTTTTGATATCATATATTAGTGTTGTTTTTTTTTGTGTTCATTTTCTCTAAAACTTCACCGTTGCTCTTATGATCGGTCCACCTTATTCTCGGCATCCTTCTGTAAAACAACATTTGCGTAATATAATTTCTCCTGTAGCTTTAAGTCTTTTTTTTCATCTGGGTGGAGATTGTCCAGTATTTGCTGACGTATCACGTAACAGTTCAGTATATTTTTCTTTGTTTTTACCAAAGTTTTCTTGTTTCTTAATATTTTGCATGGCTTTTGGTGGGGTATCTTTCGTTATCCCAATGCGTCTTCGAATTTCAGTGACGCACCTTCCGTTCTCTGTTAAAACGCTTCCGAGATATTTTAATTATTGTGCCATGTCAATTCGTTCCTTTTCCGTCGCTTGGGGGCGGTGTAAAAAGTTAAAATAATTACTTATAACGTGATATCAAGCTTTTAAGGAATTAGAGTAACCTTCAATTAAAGCAATATACATTTCTAATCCGTTTTATCATTTTGATATAAAAATACTGTTATTCGGCAGTATGGTCAGGGATAAAGATTAAACAATGCTTACTGACAATCATAGCAGCCAATAGCAGATTTTTTTATCCATAGTTACAATTTCTTTATAAAATTCGAGTCATCAGAATCAACCCTGTTTCTATATTTAAATATCTTAGTAGCGACGGTGAATTATTTAGCCATTCTCATGTCAAAATGGTTGGTTTAATATCAGTGTTTCGTTCCCCTTCAGCTATATATGGACATCTAGTTTTATATCAGTTGTTGCCTTCACTATGACTGAGGGTGTCTATCTGAGCCACATTTAAAAATTCGATTAAGAAGTATTATGCGAATTAGAGTGCATAAAGTTTTGACTTAGATAAAATTGAACAAAACTTAAACTAAGCAAAAGAAATGAAACATACAAACGAAATCAGAAGTAATAAATATTCCCGGAACGGTTTCATAGAATTTCTTTATTTAAATTCAATGAAAATTCTTACCTCGAATGTACACGTGTTAATAGTGATATCAATATATATATATATATATATATATATATATATATATATATATATATATATATATATATATATATATATATATATATATATATATATATATATATTAAATCGCAATTATATTCGTTAACAGTCAAATATCTTGGAATGCCTAATTTAAAAATCAATAAATAGATGAAATAAATGAGATACTGAAATCATAAGGCTTATTGGAATAGTGGTAGAATCCTTCCAGCAATGAAACAACGTATTTAGAGAAAAGAAGATTTTGTTAGAAAGAAAGAGAGAGTGTTTTTTAACTGCTAAGACCTATCTATCCCACTATATGGCGGTAAATGTTATATATAGAAATTGAAAATGTGATACTATTTGTCGTTGCCGCGGCAAAACCGAAGAAAGCTTTGTTAAAACGAAAGAAAGTCTTATGTACTGAAAGAAATTGAAACGTGAATGGTTAATACCAAAAAACCGTGGGAAGAACTGAGGATTTAATTCACGCATAAACGACTTGAATTGTATGTCGATCAGTTTGAACAATGGAAAAGTGACACACACTTAAGGGGGCAATGTTGATTGTCACGCAGCTGAAAATGCAAGTTGTAAAGCAAACATTTCGTTTTTCGTAAACTACAAATTTGGAGTTGATTTTCCGATCGAAAGTTGAGTTGAAATGCCAAGATGGTATGTGTAAGCCGCTCACTCCCAGTGAAGATATTTAGTGGGAGGTAATAATATGAGAGAGTGGATGAAGGGAATTCCCCAGAATTATAGAATTCTCTACCTTCGCCAATTTGGGCGAATGTCCATAAATACGAATGCGCGAAGAGAATTAAGCAGAAGAAAGAAGAGTCGCAGAAGAAGAGAGGCCCACGTGATTATCTGCCGACGAAAGTTTCCGAATTCAGCCTTGTACCAGACATTATCAACAGCAGAAAACTAGATTTTTGTTAGGTCGACCATAGTATCACTTCCGATTTTAGATGAGGGCTGGGATGACAATTAATTGCATGGCAACTCTGACAAACCAATTATTGTACGGAAGGCTGATGTAAAAACAGTAATTACATTTTATCAATTTATTCGAGTGTTATTTTTTCCCCGTACGGTATCGCCCTGCTTAGACCAGCCCAACACGACGATACCTGCGACGATTCTATCTTGACAGCCTTATGATCTAAAAATCACAATATGTGATAGGGTAGCTCTGGATTGAAGCGGTCACTTCAGCAGTCAGCTGCGGTATTGGAAGCCTTTGACGATCGGCTGGGGTGTTGCACGATTACACATTATAACGGACTGAAGAAGTGAGATTCGGTTATGTTTGAAAGAAAACTGGAAGTAACACTTATACTTAAACTCAGAATGACACAGCTGAAAAATTTAAAAACGTATTGATGAAAAAGAGTTTGGAAAACTTAATCCATAGGCATGTGTGCACTTATGAAAAATGCTAAGAAACTACTAATTTTATTCCGTGCATAATATCACTTCCTGGAGGAATATCATGTTTAAAATGGCATCAGTTTATAATACATCTTCTCTGTCTTCGATTCAGAGTCGCTAGGGTATTATCATTTCTGGTCGTTGCTTCTGGGTAGCTGACTTGCTATTTCTTCATTCAAACTGATAGTCGATTCGGCAATCTTCTATCGAACTTTCTTAACTCACTTTGTATTTTTAGATCCGGAAAAAGATATATGCGAAAATTTGCCGCACGACTTGAACAAAACGAAATCGACCGTGCATAATGCAGAATCGTTATAAATAACTTCTGCCAAGTCATAATTCAACGCTCTCCTTATAAAACATAATAAGTTTGTTTAATTTAATATCAGCAATATTCATTATTGTTGATGCAGCGAGTGTACGTATTTATCGTCTGTAATGACAAAAGTACGCATCTGTAGGTTTTAAGGAAGCTTTATCCAACTGAGAACACAAGGTTTGCGTATAGTGTCCTTTTATAATCCCAGTAAAGAGAAATAGCTTACTCAAATAGGAGAGTAAAAAAACAAGGGGAGACCACTCTTGATTATTCATAACAACGCCATTATTTAACGTGGAAATGAATTGCTGTTCTTTTATGGCAATGTGCAAGAAAAGGAAAGATAAATAAAGCTAGAAAATCATAAATATTTAAATACCTAAAAAGAGTCATATGTATAAACGCACAAAACTTATTTTTAATATTTCATTTATTTACACATTGATTTTGCATACAACAGAAATTTAAATGAGTTTATTTTTCGTCATTTTTATTCCTTTTAAAATATTCATAGAATGAAGCCAAAATATTTTTTAAACTTTCAGTGATGAACATAACAAAAACTATTCGTTATCGTAAATAAGCAAAACAACAATCGAATAAAATGATGGAATTTTTTTTAATGATAGATAATTTAAAAAAATAATTATTCATATATAACATTTATCACATTTTACTTTTCTACATTTTCGGTTAACTGAATCATGAAACGAAGTAAAAATTCGGGTTTGCCCTTTCGGTTAACACAGTTATTGAGAAACTTAAATTCTCTGTTGTGAGTGATCCCAAAATATAGCTATATCCTAAAAGCTTTTAACAACACACTCTTTTTCTATGTGTCGTGTCACTCCTACATGTTGGCAATCATAGCTCGCTACAATTCCCTGTCCTTTTAGCTCTTAATAAATGTTGTCTTTTTGTTGTTCGTCTAAAGCCAGATACTGCTATCCATTGACTCAATTTCCTAAATAGGTTATGCTTGTTTTACCACTGCCTCTCTTGCATTCAAGCTACCTTGTGAGCATCAAATTTTCTAAGCCCACTTTCCTCATTATGTGCTCTTGAAATTTCAACTGTTTCCTGCTAAGTCTAAGTATAAATGCCCTCGTTGCTACGATATCCTCTAGAACTTCGTCGTTGATTATATGTTCGCTTCATAATATTCTCATCATCCTTCTGTTGACCCATATATATGTTGCTTCCTATTTGTCCAAAACTCACTGCTCTATAGGACGACTGATATTACCTAAGAGTTCGACACTCTTTTTTTCTAACGAAATCTTTGTTTTTTTTTAAATATATTGCTTAGATTTTGGAAGGCATCATTTGCTATGACAATGCGTCTTCGAATTCCAGTTTCCCACAATTATGCCTCTGATAAAGCATCTCCTAGATATTTAACTTCTACTTGTTTGATTTTGGTATCTTCAATTTGTAATTTTCATGTTAGCAATGTCTTTTGCTGACATCCGTACATTGTGTCTTTGTGAAAATGACGTTTATTATTTCTGCTGGCTTTACTATACTACATTGTATCACGATGTTTTAGTTTCTTTTCTGTGCCTGCTATCAACACAGTTTCATCTGAATATCATATATTGTTAAGAATGTGGGCGTCAATAAGGAATCCTATTAGAACTTCTAATTCTCTCAGAATCGACACAATGTGTAGATTGAATAAGTACAGTGATAAGACACGTCCTAATTTTTTTAATATTTACTGAATTTATTTTCTATTAATATGAAGGGGTTTTCTGTCAGTGTAGGTTCTGGGGTATTCTAATATGCTTCCTAAATATGTCAAGGTGATCGAGCTGTCATATTTGTGACGTATTTTTCAAAAGCATTTCAATAATATAAAACTGTCATGTACACATCGATCTGCATTTGTATGTCCCTTTCTGATATCATAGGGAGCATAAATATTGCATTCCTCTTTAACGACGAACCGGCACTGTCTACGTCTTATTTCAAATCTGATTATGCTGTGTGCACTATTCAACAGAATCCTGATGGTAAGTTTTCTAATATGGCACACTAGGCTGATTATCCTACGGAGTTCACATTCGTTTGCACCTGGCTTCTTAAGCAGTGCCACGAAAATGGATCAACTTAGTTGATTAATACTCCATATAATGAAGAAAAAAAAACTAACTTCAATAAAAAAAATCCATATATCTATTAAATTTATAATTTGATAAATCTGTAGGTAGATAGCTGAGTAAGATTCAGCTAACATGATTTAAGATTGCCAGTGAATTTTCTCTCTTATCACTAATTATTTCTATATAGCATTCTGTCTTGTAAGGAAAAGTTCAGTTTTCGTTTGATTATTAATGATATCTTGTATGCATGCAATAGATAACAACACATTAACATTCCGAAAATCGTAAATCTGTTAATTTCGCTTAGGGTAAAAAGAAGAGAACACAGCTAATTTGATTCTAGTTCTTTTTATTAAATGAAAGTGAACGCGATCAAAATTCGAGGTCGCATCTAAAGAAGCATTAATTTTATAAAAGATTCATTCATCAAAACAAAGATCTTTTAATGAAATCAATCAGCTAAGTGATTTCTTGCGTTTGAAATCACATCGGCGTAAGAAAACTTGTGGACATGAAAAAATATCTTCGAAATTCCGTATACTAACAGGATTTTAGATCTGTCTATCAAATATGTATGTACACTTCGTGCAGATGTCTTCATATATCTTTCAAAACAGACAAAATTATGCGAAAATACACATGCACAGATACACAGATGGCTAAATGCATAGGCGTTACCAAGAGGGGGTGTCACAAAACAGGAGATACGAATTGTAGACATCAACATGTTGCAAGAAGGGAAACATGACAAGCAGTTAGAAAACATGATGGAAGTTGTTAACAGCGAACTCGAAGTTATATTCGAATAACGAAAGAAGCTTCTCAAAAGCTGAACAACGTATCATGAAACCAGAATAATCAGTTACAAAAAGAGTGCTGAAGAGCTATGTGATATAAATCCTTCTATATTGCCGTGAATGCTGGATAATCTCCTAACGGGTAAAGGAATGCTTATTATAGAAGCAGGTTATCTGATGAGAAAGCGGGTAATGGTTCGATTCCTGTCGCAAGCATATTCATCCTTTACTAGGACTTCCCAGTCTAGGACGGTTGTTATTAATTTCATTGTTTAATAAAATTAAAAAAAAAAAACATAGATAGCAACTCGAATACATGTACCCACTAAAAAGAATAAAATGTATGGTAATAATAAAAAATACCGGATAAAATATCCATACAGTACATACATTCATACATACATACATACGTATATACACGGTGGCTGTCGAATCGCAAAGCCTTTCATATAAACACTTCCCCATGGCATTCATCTGTTGTGTGAACAACAGTGGTTCATAAAGCCAGCCATCGATCTACAGACACACACACACACACATATATATATATATATATATATATATATATATATATATATATATATATATATATATATATATATATATATATATATATATATATATATATATATATATATATGTATGTATATATATATATATATATATGGTCACGTGGCCGGGTATTTAGAACGTATGCATTCAAACCATGAGACCCGGGTTCGAATCTCACCATCGTCGATTTGTCAGTAAGGAGGCTTCCTGTTGTTATCGGACTGGGGGATCGATCCCAGCATGCGGCGCCATTGAAAAGTGCGTGAAAACCATACAACGGGTTGACCCGAGGTTTTGTAAGTGAAATTGGGTGGACGGAACCTCTATAGCTGTGTTATCAAGACCAGAACGCTGAAGCCCTCTAGCTTGAGCGTTCTGGCCTTGATAACACATTATTGCCCATAAACTGTAAGTAAGGTCTGCTCAGAAAATTTGCTGTATAAATCACAAATGCGCCTGAGCAAGCGTCTGCAATAGGGATTGGCTAGCCGCCCTAGTATACCGTTATCCTCGAATACGAGTGGTCATACTATACTATACTATACTATATATATATATATAGTGTGGAGTATTCCCCACCGGAGAGCATTTATCCTATTTGTGGTCACGTGGTTGAATGCTTAGAATGTTCGATTTCTGACCATGAGGACGGGATTTGTCAGGATGGTGATTTCCTCATGTTATCGATCTGGAGGAGAGCGCGTCATCTTTGGAAAGTGCCTGAAGACCATACCACGTATCGACCCAAGCCTTGTGCGTGAAATTGTGTAACTAGAACCGGACGAATTCATCGTGACCGAGGGTTTTTTCGCATGAAGGCCTGGTTCAGATTGTTAAATCACGCTAAATAACAGGCTATTTCCTTGAAACTGTAACTAACATCTGCTCAGCATCGTTGCGTTATAAAGCATAAGTAGGGGCTGAACACACGCATAATGCGCCTGAACAAGTGTCTGCAATAGGGATTAGATAACCACCATAGCAGAAGGGTATCCTCGAATACGAGTGGCCAGTCATCATATATATATATATATATATATATATATATATATATATATATATATATATATATATATATATATATATATATATATATATATATATATATATATATATATATATATATATATATTATTTTAAGTAAATGCTCTGCTCATAATAAACAGTATTAAATAACATTTACCGGCCTGAAATTTTCATAGAAAATTTTCGTTCTCCGACAGGAATCGAACCTGTATCCTATACGGAACCGTCATTTCGCGTGATGTGCCTTAACCTTTCGGCCACAGAGAAGTTAAATCTTCCATGAAAATGTCTGTAATAAATTGTCGGACTATGTCCAATTCAAAAAATACACATTGATGATGAGTCCCAGATAGGACTAAACGGCCGTCCAGTGATTTCTGCTGCATTTTGTTGAGGATTCTAAGCTCGACGAATTAATATTAATATATATATATATATATATATATATATATATATATATATATATATATATATATATATATATATATATATATATATATATATATATATATATATATATATATATATATATATATATATATATATATATACGTGTGGGTTTCATTGAAGACGACTGTCAAGGAATTGTGATTAATCCTTTTATCATTTTGTCTTGCATTCGTAAATCTTTCCCGCGCATAAAGTGTGTGTAAACTATCAAAAAGCGACTGCTGTCCAAATGTGGATCTGTGCAGCTATAACAAATGCTACGCCGCCATGAACAGCAGAGACATAATTCTT
This sequence comes from Acanthosepion esculentum, assembly GCA_964036315.1. Classification (NCBI taxonomy): domain Eukaryota; kingdom Metazoa; phylum Mollusca; class Cephalopoda; order Sepiida; family Sepiidae; genus Acanthosepion; species Acanthosepion esculentum. The sequence goes on from OZ038484.1 coordinate 99,123,395, forward strand.
TGGGCTCATAGTATCTCGTGCCCTATATATGCTACACATTAATTCTAGTTGTCTAATCGTCCGGAATTTTCGCATAAATATTTTATCCAGAAAATACATTTAAATAGTGTTACGCTTACTTTATTTTTTTTTCGTTTAGCATCACCAATTCCTCATTATCCTTTTGTTATAAGTTTACTACAATTTTTCTTTTTGCTCTCATTGTCCACACATCATGTATACAGTGTGCCTTCTATAATTGACATAATTTAAAATAAGAATATCTGAGTTACTACATGTCTCAGGCAAATGAAATTAAATAGAGTTCTCCTTGAACAATATGAAATTTACTTATCGAAATTTGAACAAGATATTCAATTTTATAACCGATTTAACAAAGCTTCACAAATGTTAAAATATACGCACGACCATCATCTCGTTAGTCCATATCCTGCCAAACACGCTGTAGCATGCATTGCGTAACATTCTCCAGCGCCCCAGGGATTCTCTGCTTATGTTCTTTCCTATAGCCCCAGCGAAGAAAATTACAAGATGTCAAGTCAGGTGAATATGGTGGCCCTTTTCAACAGAAGATTGTCATTATCACCGGCACACGCGGTCCCTTTTCCTGGTAGATTCACACTTGCATAAGTCCGAATACTGAACTTTATACATTTTGTTAAAATTGGAGATCATTTGTGTTAGAATTGGCTACGTTATTAGACTACAAAATCAATTATTTTGGTATGTATATATATATATATATATATATATATACATATATATATATATATATATATATATATATTTAATTAAAAATGACTGACAAGGTGCTTTCATTTAGTTTTTTATATAATTTCTCGTGCGATCTAATAAAGTTTTTCTTTTCAGAGGATAAATTATATAAGAATATTTATCGTCTGAAAAGAAAGCTTTATTAGATCGCACGAGAAATTATATAAAAAACTAAATAAAAGCACCTTGTCAGTCGTTTTTAATGAAATGTACATGAAAGAAGGATTGCTGCCTAAATACACACACATATATATATATATATATATATATATATATATATATATATATATATATATATAAAATAAATAAAAAAATAAAAAAATATATTAATTCGTCTACCTTAGAATCTTCAACAGAATGCAGAAATCACTGGACGGCCGTTTAGTCCTATCTGGGACTCATCAGCAATGTGTATCCACTACCGAGAATCGAACCCGGATCTCTTCGATACAACGCGAACGTCATACCAACTTCTAACACGGGACTCGGTGACGAAGAAGACACAAACTAGACTAGATATAGCGCCGCCACTCACTCAGTTCCGTTCACCGATACCCATCCAAGTATACAGAGTTATCCAGAGTCCCCGAATAACATAGGAACCTGTGCCCCAAGAGCAACGACTACTATTTTGACCCTTAGCCGCTCTATCACAGAGCTTAGCTGGATCTAGCAAGATATACAATATATATATATATATATATATATTTTGAAAAGACCGAAGCTCGAAGATGAAATGACTTAAAAATTGATTAATTTTGCATCAATATAACATGAGTTGGATATGAATAGCATTTAATTTAGAATTTAATGGAATATCTCTTCAGTAAATGGAAAAATAAAATATAATTACGTCCCTATTGCTACGTTAACGATATTTTGGTTTTAGCTTTATTCTTCTATTTCTTTGGAATTATGTGACAGACTTTTTTCCACTACTAAGTAAAAGGAGTCAGGCAATTGTTAATTCTGCCGATTGACTTATCAAACTAATCCGCCTACTGCGCGATTGCACTCGGGATAACATATCTTTACGTTTTCTCACTGCCTATTTCTCATGTGTGCTTATAGTTGGTAATAATGTCGTCACAGGATCGTAGTTTGAGCTTGATCGCGCCAGTTTTCTTGCTGCTGTTACAGTGCAAACATGGCCGTTCCGCTAGCAGTGTGCATCGGTGTGAGACAAAGAGCACATGCAACATCATTGATGACAACTCGCCATGACCATCTCTCGAGTTTGCTGAATCTTCTCGTCAGGGGTGGAGGGTGACTGGTGTCCTGTTCCGTCTTCATGGGTTTGACCACTTTTAAACTTCTCGATCCACTCGTGTACCCATTTATTCGGTAAAATCACTGTCGCCATATTATGTTAAAAGCCTCAGATGGATTTCATATCTTCCGATCAGAGAAATTGAGTTACTGCTCTTTGTTCCTCCTTAGTGCACACTGTTAACGGAGTGGGCATGTTTACACTGTAACAGCAGAAAGAAAACTGGCGCGATCATGCTCAAACGTCTATCATGTGACCACACTAATACTCACTATGATCACGGTGTTTCGAAATCCTAAATGTATGTTATGACGGAAGTGAGGATAATTTTTGACTTATCCTCGTATGAATAAATATGATATCGAATTATTTAATTGTAATTGTAGGGAAATTTTTTAACCGTGTCCCGCTTTGAAATAAAATTGATCGGAATAAACTCTTGTCAAACGAAATTTTTCTCGTATAACAACAATGTTGGGTTTATTATGCCTTTACAATGAATTAGAAGTCCCACCAGGATTCATTACTGGCGGGCACAGTTTTATCAACATTAGATATTCAGGTGACAGAACGTTTATAGCAGGCACAGAAAGGTAACTGCAAAAAAAAACAAAAAAACAAAAACACGACAGACGTTAATAAAGGACAGCGAAGAGGAATAACTAAACATTAATAGGAAGAAGGCAAAATATGGCTGTAATCAAAAGTAACAGTTCAAACTGTGAAATACGAATTAAAAAC